>OY723390.1:23954700-24312053 GCA_963210295.1 Ophion ellenae | reverse complement strand
CTCTCTCTCTCTCTCTCTCTCTCTCTCTCTCTCTCTCTCTCTCTCTCTCTCTCTCTCTCTCTCTCTCTCTCTCTCTCTCTCCTCTCTCTCTCTCTCCTCTCTCTCTCTCTCTCTCTCTCTCTCTCTCTCTCTCTCTCTCTCCCTCCCCCTGCCCCCGTTCCATCTGTACGTTCTCATATTGTTAACACAATTTCTCGACAGAGCTCTCCCTTTATTCTCTCGTTAATGCGGTGTTCTCGGCAAAAATTAACAAAGTTGGGCAAAACGTGACGGTAAAGCCAAGAGTTTCGAATTGTACAAAATTTTCCGGTTATATGAACATTTGGACCGTTTCTGTATAACGTGATATAAAAAGTGTCGCGATTCGCACAATTATACGCCCTGCTTTTTTGTAGCAATCATTATTGAAATATAGTATTTAAAAAGAGCGTACAGTCTATTTACACGAGACCTTTTTAACGTATCTTGCTCATCGTTGGTGCGAGGACTATCATGTGTGTGTTTGGCTACAAAAATTCAATTCCGCGATTTTGCACCTGATCCTAAGAGGCAAATCAAGAAAAAAAGAAAATTGACCGAATCCAAATACGCGTTAACAAAAATTTAGCGAAACTGAATGAAGCACCTGCGATGAAGTTCGCTTCATTGGAATGCAATGGAAGTTCTTTTTTATTTTTGTTTTATTTCTCATTTTCATAATAATGCAATTGTTTTGTTCCTGAGGTCGTTAGATCTCTACTAAAGATGAAAAAAAATTATTTGAGTTATTTTCGTACCCCGAGTCTGCGAAGGAGATGGTGAGAGATGAAAGAAAAGTCTTCTTTTGTTGCGTTCCAACGAAACTTCAATATCATACGAAGCAACAATTTGCAATAAGAATTGAAGGGGTCTGTGAAACGTGCAAATGGAAATAATGTGTTTCATGCCAACAGCAAGACGTCAAAAGAAGTACAAAGCAGTAGAAAAAAGAATGGAAAAATAATGTCGATTGAGTCACTCACAACGCTGTTGTGACGCCAGATCATGGCAGGCGGTGGATCCGGTACATTTTTCACGAGGCAAGTCAGATTAATGGTGCTTCCTTTATTCACGAATAGATCCGGCGCACCCACGATAATGGTTACTGGTTCTGGAAACATAGAGCAACGGAGTGAAAAATCTCCCAACAATGCTTCCGGCATTCGCAGTGGACATATATATTGCGTATAAAAGTACGAAATGCGTGCACTGGGAAACGGCATTTCCAACAGCTGAAAATGTGTGTAGACGGATTGAATGCCTCGAGGCAGCTGATGCAAATGTTTGTCTCCACTCCTTTCGCCACATTCGCGAATAGGGAATCATAGAGGAAGAATGCGAGCGTCTTTCTAACGTCGTAACAACTCGACGGCGAACATCTCCAATTTTTTGTCGCACTTGAGATGAAGTGAAAATTCACGTCAACTGCTGAAAGCAGATTCGTTCTGTCTGTCGAAATTTTGTAGCGCGACAAACCTCAGTGCAATCATTTTAGTACATTTTTTGATACAGAAAAAACGAAAAAACGCTTTATTTTCAAAGGATATGACTGCGGATTGAGAAGAAATGGGCAAGGCGGATCCTTGAATTTTTCTACAGCAACGGCGATTTCTACTAACTTCGATTTCTTTTTTACCAATATTTTGTTTTATTTATTTAAATAATTAATGGAAACAATCATTAGTACACTGAAAAAAGTAACAATACTTCGATATTGTTTAGTCGGTATAAGGGAGACATTCAATGTCCACTACCAGCAGCAGTGGAGGCGAGACACCACTTTGACGGGTGAAAAAAACGATGGGTTTTTGGATGTTGTTAAAGTATACAACTTTGAGAATGTGTGAAACAAAATTTCAATTTAAAATATTGAAAAACAACCAAGGTACAGACGGTTTAGTGAGAGCAGGTTGCGCAGCGATTTACGTATATAAAAAAAATTCAATTGCGTTTTTCTCGAAACGACTTTTCTCGACCTGGCCGGAATTATAACTTCACCTATAACTGCCCGATTTTCGATTTTAAAAAACCCAATTTTCCGGAACTTCGGTAGCTGGCGTTGTCCGAAGGCGTTTTTTTTTTGTTTAGTATTTTTTAAGCCCCCGAAAATGAGTAAAAATTTCGCCAAAATTACAGTTGTTTGTACGACCTGCCATTTTGTGACCTTTTCTTTTCGAAAAATGGCTACGTACAACGAGAATTACATTCATATAGATTATGAAACTTGTTTATTTTTACTTTCTAGACCAACCATCGTCAAGTTATCGATCCGGCCGTTGGACCACATTTTTTATACAGATACTCTATTATACCTCCATAACGTTGATGATTTTTAACTTTTATAAATAATAATTTACACGAAATAAGTTCAATGTATGCTTAACCACATACCTTTTTTCCAAATTCCAAATAAATAATCTAGTAGACCGAAAAATACGGCAAAATGAGCTTTTCCACCGTCACAGTAGTGTTAAGGGGCTATTCTACTGGAACGGCTAAAAAATGAGCTATTTTTAATAACTTTTTTTTTTGAACGTTACATGTATCCGTCCAAACTTTTTTTTTCGCTTAACGCTAAACTCTTGAAGAAGAGAAAACATATGCTTCGTTGCACATAAATGTATATTTATTTAACAATTTACAATCGTGTAAAGGCATGAAAAAACTATGTAGCTGGCGTTGATGACATGCGCTTTCCGGGTGATCGGAAACAATGAATTCGAAAAGATTCCTAATCTGTACGAGTGTAACTATCGCCCGAACTAGGATTATTGTTTTACGTTGTAAAATCACAAAATGGCGTCGTTTTTTGCAAAAGTGTTCGCAAAATACGGTTTTTTCCCTCATAATTCGGGCGAAAGTATAAGTTAAAATTAATATTTTAAAATATTTCTCGTTCGGGCGATAGCCATATCCAGGTAGACGGATGTACCTCATATTGGCATCATATGTATATCATCACTGCGGCATAGAAAGTCTCACAGCTGTGTATCCCTTATGAGTGCTCCCGTTGAAGTCATATTTGCATCACATGATGATTCACAATAATACATCCAAATGAAGCAAAGTTATTCTCACGCGAATATGCATGCAGTGAATTCATCAGACTAGCAAATTCGGCTCACGAATATCTAACAATAAGTGAGTGCATATGGGGCTCATATGGGTGTCACGGCGTGAGGGAACTGTAGTGCTCATACGGAGCTCATATTCGTGATAGCAAAATGATATGACGTCATAGCGTGAAAAATAAAAAAATCCAAAAATGTTGATTAAAAAAATCTGGTAGGATTTTTATATCCGCGAATGCTTTATTTATGTTCCTGTCTATATGATAAATGAATTAAAACGTATCCTACCTAGTCAAATTTTGTACCTACCTACGGTTGGAACCACGTCTTCTAATTCAAGAGTTGAGCGCGCTACCTACCTAGCCATTCTAACACTTGTGCAAACTTTCTTTGTGTCTGCCTATTTGTATCATTCTGGATTTGTATGTATATCTCGTTCGTATTGCGCTCATGGGATGTATCACTGACAAATATACATATCGCCGTCATATTGCGCTCATCGAATGTATCCCTTAGAAATATCCATATCGCCGTTATCCGATGTATCACTGAGAAACACGCATATCGCCGTCATATTGCGCTCATGAGGTGTATCACTGAGGAATATGCACATCGCCGTCATATTGCGCTCATCGAATGTATCGCTGAAAACATGCATATTGCCGTCATGGAATGTATTACTGAGCAACATGCATATCGCCATCATATTATGCTCGTGGGATATATCACTGACAAAATATATATATCGCCGTCATATTGCGCTCAACGAATGTACCACTTAGAAACATGCATATCGCCGTCACAGGATGTATCACTGAGAAACACGCATATCGCCGTCATGTTGCGCCCATCGAATGTATAACTGACAAACATGCATATCGCCCTCATATTGCTTGCATGGCATGTCTACTACCAGTGCTAACCCAGTAAATTCATCAACACAAGTCATTGGGTGACTTCCATATGACGTAAAATATGCAGATAATAATTGTTGACACTTGAGCACAGCGATATGAGTTCAACGTGCTCCAAACGTACGATGCATTTGTAAACGACATATCGAGATCAAAATGCTTTGTACATTTACTATACTAAATGAGTTCACGGCTTTGCATCATGGCATGTAGTCAATATGCTTTAAAATTTGCTTCATCAATTGTATGCACGGCGTGATGATCACGACCGTCTATCTGGGTACATATCTCAGATAGACAGTCGTGATCATCACGCGGTGCATACATTTGACGAAGCAAAATTTACGTCATATGGAAGTCATCCAATGACTTGTGTTGATGAATTCACTGGGTTAGCACTGGTAGTAAACATGCCATGCAAGCAATATGACGGCGATATGCATGTTTGTCAGTGATACATTCGATTTGCACAACATGACGGCGACATGCGGATTTCTCAGTGATACATCCTATGACGGCGATATGCATGTTTCTAAGGCATACATTCGTTGAGCGCAATATGATTTTGTCAGTGATACATCCCACGAGCACAATATGATGGCGATATGCAAGTTTCTCAGTAATACATTCCATGACGGCAATATGTTTGTTTTCAGTGATACATTCGATGAGCGCAATATGACGGCGATATGCGTGTTTCTCAGTGATACATCCTATGACGGCGATATCTATATTTGTCAGTGATACATCCCATGAGCGCAATATGACGGCGATATGCATACAAATCCAGAATGATACAAATAGGCAGATACAAAGAAAGTTTGCACGTTAGAATGGCTAGGTAGGTAGCGCGCTCAGCTCTCGAATTAGAAGAAGTAGGTTCAAACCGTAGGTAGGTACAAAATTTAACTAGGCAGGATACGTTTTAATCCATTTATCATATAGGCAGAAACATAAATAAAGCATATGCGGTTGTAAAAATCCTACCCGATTTTTTTAATCAACATTTTTGGATTTCTTAATTTCTCACGCTTCGACACTCATATGAGCTCCATATGAGCACAGCATAGTTACGTCACGCCATGCCGCTAATATGAGCTCCGTATGAGCACTACAATTTCTTCGCGCCGTGACACCCATATGAGCCCCATATGCACTCACTAATTGTTAGATATTCGTGAGCCGAATTTGCTAGTCTGATGAATTCACTGCATGCATATCCGCGTGAGAACAACTTTGCTTCATTTGGATGCATTATTGTGAATCATCATGTGATGCAAATATGACTTCAACGGGAGCACTCATAAGGGATACACAGCTGTGAGACTTTCTATGCCGCAATGATGATGTACGTATGATGCCAATATGAGGTACACCGTCTATCTGAGATGCTGAATATGCAGCACAAATTTCAGCCCGATTGGTTAAGTCGTTTTTTCGGAATCACCAACGCCAGGCGAAAAAAAATTGTTTCAAGAAAAACGCGTTTGAAGTTTACTATACTATACCATACAATGCTAACCGGTAGAGCGTGGTTTTACTCACACAATGGAAAGAGATACTGCTACTATACAGTAGATGTAGACGTCTATTTGTGTATATTCAGGTATAAATTCAAAACAGCTGCCAAGGACGCGCAGCGGGTAGCCGTACTAGAGCGCGCGCACCGAGCGCTTCCACTTTGAAGCGCTGTACTGAGTCGACAAAGTGAACATCGACTTTACCAGCAATTGGATATCAATTCCATGATGGAATAGAGTTAAAAAATCCAAAAAATACAAATTCGATTTCTTCATCCCGCCACAGTAGAATAGCCCCTTAATAGTCGAATTATTTACTCACTTTACACAATTTCAGCGTATAACTCATCGTTTTGCATCTAAGTACCAGATATTAGTAAACAACGACACATAACTTTACAGAAAATCAACCGAAAAAAAAGAAAAGTCATGACTTTTCTAACGAAAAACACATTTTACTTGCTCACGCATCCGAACTATAATTATTTTTTAAACATGGAACATATTACAATTCTATTTCTTAAGGGGTCTTCTCACTTTAGATGCTAAAAAAGGCTATTTTCATGATTTTTTTTTGATAGGTTTATATTATAGATATTGATATAAAAGTTGTTACACTTAATAAATACACTTTCCAAATACACAAAAAAAAATTTTTTTATGTATTTATGTAACCCAAACAAACTTTAAACGCGTTTTTCCCGAAAGAACGTTTTCCGACGGCTTGTTGATAAAATCTTCGAAACTACTGAACCGATCCTCATGAAATTTTAACAACATATTCTTTACAAGTATAGCTATATCGTGTATCTAGGATTTTTTCAAATCTTGATATGTACTATTTTTTTCGCCAGAAACGGTGAAAAAACACGTTTTTTTTGTTTTTTCGAAAAATATCCGCCATTTTGTTATTTTTGCGTATATCAAAAATCGTATGATATGCGCTATAGCCATTAGCATACTGCATCTAAAACCGTTTGATTTTTTTGTTTCGGATGATCCATCTCCGAGATTTCATCAACCGCGCAGACCTACAATTTTTTTAACAACCATTTTCGTCTATAAATAGTGACTTAAATAAATAAATACATTTTTAAAATGTATTTATTAAATCTAACAACTTTTATACCAATATCTATAATAGAACCTATCAAAAAATTCATGAAAATAGCCTTTTTAGCGTCTACAGTGAGAAGACCCCTTAAGTTCATCCTGTCCGTATTCAGAAATGTTTAAAGAACGTCTCCAAAATTGTTTGGAGCAGGTGGGGTGGACCGTTCCACCAACTTTGAAAAAGTGGCTAGGTTTAATGTGATCCCGTAAAACTGTTCTGGGGTGTCTGGCCACACAGAGTTGATCTACCTCTTTTTCAACTCGTTATTCATTCACCTCCGACTGAAGTACTTGACGTTCTTTGTATTTACTTCAAAAGTACACTTACCCACAATAGTTAGGAATACGGGATGTCCAATTGGCGGGGTCGTGGATATTTGGCACTCGTAATATCCCGAGTCCTTGAGTTGAGGGTACCGTATCTGCAACGTCCACTCTTCGGTGTATGGCGAGTGCATTGCCTCGAAGCGTTGGTCGCTCGTATAAGTGTAACGACCGACGGTCAACAAGTGTATGTCTCGATGTCTCACCCAAGATACCTATTTTATTAACGACAAACAGTAAAACCAAAATGTTCACGTTACTTACGTATATTCATCCCAAAAATGTAAATAGGAAAAGGGGGCACGAGTGACAACAACTCGTTTTGTGTTTCTGCCAATTTAATTTTCCTCGAAACTTTGACCTCCTCGATAGCAGGGACAGGAAATAAATTCAAACGTGCTGCAGAATTAAGAAGGTCGGAACGTTAGCCAAATCCAAGATTAAATTTAAAAAAAAATACATTTTATTGTCTAGACTATGCTGAGTCTTGACGATTTTTTTTAATTTTCTCACCACCAAACGCCAGAGATACAAAAATAGTTTAATGTCTATAATTTTACGTGCGGTTAGATCGGCAAGACGTTCACGGTACTGGTGATGTATTTTTTTGCCATTTAGCAACAAGTTAAACCATTTCTAACAACGGCTTAAGGCAAACTAAAGCTTCCGAAACATTTAGAAAAAAACCCATCTTGCCCATCGTAGACCATATGCAGGGTGTTTGGCACATGGACCGACACTATTTTTTGGAGGTTGGGGGAGGGGGGGGGGGGGTGTCATTTGCTAGTTTTTTCACCTTTAGACACTATGTCCTAAGTGTCACGGTATTTAGGATATGATTTTTTTTAATTCCCTGAAATTTCGAAAATGTTATACTTTTCCAAGTTGGTCGCTATACAAAAGTTTTTCTTATTCACGTAATAAAAATATAGAAATGCATAATTTTGGCCCTTAATTATATATTTTCTAAAAATTAGCATCTGCAGAATAAATTTATACCTCGTATGCATTTTTTTGTGGCTCTTTGAAAAAGAAATTCATAAAATGTCATTTAACTCAACTGGACCGCTGCAACCTCCTTAAGGGGTGGAGATATTAAGTTTTATTATCCAAATTCTAAAAAGTATGATCTCTTAGAATGTTCTAATTTTCAAATAAACATACTGTACCATTTTTCCTTGGCAGAAATTAACGAAATAAATTCCATTTCCGTTTTGATATAAGAAATATCAACGTTAGTTCAGAATTTTGTTCAAGGTAAACGAAAGAAATGATGCTCACGAGATTTTTCGAGAAAGTGTCCGTAAAAGTTCCCCTGGTGAATCTTCCCGCACCATCAATTTTATTCTAGTTCCACTGTTCGATTCGTGCTTCTATCATTATTTCCTATCTATACATACCGTGTAGCGAAACGGAATTTAAGATCTTTCTGTTTACGAAGGGCAATAAAGTCACGCAAATATGTATCGCTGACGATGCAGCGAGGAGATTTGGGCACCTAAATGTTAAAGCGTCTAAACGATAAATCGATTTTAACGACGATGAATGGGGACGGTGTACACGCCTCTTGTGTTCGAGGCATCCTGTATCGCGTGCATTCTCAGGAAGTCTTCAGTGAAATACGTATACCCTAGTACGTGCACTAGTGGAATGAATTCCGAAGACTTTACATTTTTTTTTTCAATTTCGCGTTTATGATCATTTTTACGTTATAATCACTTATATTTTATATTCTCATCAAATTAGCTTTATTAAGGCAAACATTAAGAAGGAATATTATAGATTAGAATAAAAACATTACAGTACCATTTCGGCATAGCAGTATATAGATTTTCTGCGTTAATATAAAAAAAGCTAATTTCTATTAAAGGGTCTTCTCACTTTAGACGCTAAAAAGGCTAGTTTCGTGAATTTCTTTGATAGGTTTATATTATAGATATTGATATAAAAGTTGTTACACTTAATAAATACACTTTCGAAATACATTTTTTTAAATGTATTTATTTAAATCACTATTTATAGACAAAAATGGTAGTTAAAAAATGTCCCAAAAAATTGTAGGTCTGCGCTGTTGATGAAGTCTCGGAGATGGGTTTTCCGAAACGAAAAAATCAAACGGTTTTGCATTCAGTCTGTTAATGGCTATAGCGCATATCATACGATTTTTGATATATGCAAAAATAACAAAATGGCGGACATTTTTCGAAAAAACAAAAAAAAACGTGCTTTTCACCGTTTTTGGCAAAAAATAGTAAATATCAAAATTAAAAAAAATCCTCGATATGCGCTATTGTTTTTGGCAAAAAAAAAGTAAATATCAAAATTTAAAAAAATCCTTGATATACGATATAGCTATACTTGTAAAGAATATGTGGTTGAAATGTCATAACGATTGGTTCAGTAGTTCCGAAGATTTAATCAACAAACCGTCGAAAAATGTTGTTTCGAGAAAAACGCGTTTAAAGTTTGTTTGGATTACATAAATACATACAATTAAAAAAAAATGTGTTTCGAAAGTGTATTTATTAAGTGTAACGACTTTTATATCAATATCCATGATATAAACCGATAAAAAAAACTCATGAGAGTAGCCTTTTTTAGCGTTTAAAGTGACACGATCCCTTAATAGTATCCAGAATTAATTCCACTAGTGTAGTCAGGATCAATAAAGCATCGAGTTGTATACAAAAATTTCTATTTTTTTTTATGAACTCCATTTTTCTATGAGTTACGAATAGTTTAAGGGGCAAAACTGTAGAATTTTCAAAAAATTGATTTCTTAAAAATTGGCTTTAGAGATGCCAATTTGAGCCATCTAGAATGAAGGGAAAAAGAGAGACGTCGATCGTTTCGCTCGAAAAACAATTTTTCAAAACGACACGCAGCATAACGCCAATAATTTTCACTCTTTTCACTCCAAATCCCGAGTAGAAATTTCTTAGGGTTAGCCTGACCAGGATCAGGCCCCGATCGGGGTGTAATACGGGTATCACCTATTACGGACATCCTGATCCGGCCTTGATCGGGCCGGAAGTATTCAGGCCCTAAATCAGGCTATACTAAAATGGCCCTACTAAGGCCGTCCCCGATAAGATCCTACTAAGGCTTTCCCTGATAGGGCCCTACCAAGGCTTGCCCTGATAAGCCCTACTAAGGCGTTCCATAATAGGGCCTTACTACGGCTGTCCCTAATGTGGCCCTACTAAGGCTTCCCCCGATAGGGCCCTACCAAGGCTTGCCCTGATGAGGCCATAAATAGGCTTGCCCTATAACTGCCTCAGCAGTCGATAGATGCACGTAACCTCTTATTTTCCACATGGAAACTTCGATTTTACAGCATCGCAGCTTCGGAGTTTCGACGCATTCCTGAATTCTATTTGAAAAAAGGTGCTATGGACTGTCACGACAAACAACGTTATGCAACTCTGATGCGTGTTACAAGATTTCGGCAGCTTTGTAAGGCGAAGCGAGAGAGAGAGAGAGAGAGAGACAGGAATTATATATATATATATATATATATATATATATATATATATATATATATATATATATATATATATAAGGTGAAGTTTCAAAAATCCATAGCATGTTATTCGATAAACCTTTTTAATTGTCACAATGATATTAACTAATTGATATACTTTATGTGATCCAACAAATAATTATAGTAATTCATTTGGTCTCTTATGCCATATCTGAGACCAAGATGTTACAAGCACTCGGTAGCATAGGGGCAGTGTGCGTAGCTTTGGGTAGGTAGGTACGAGGGTCGATTCCCATATAGGCGAAATATTTTCTTCGAACAAAAACATTTCAGCAGGCCAGGGAATGACGAATTATGATACAAAATTATTGTAGTGGAACTCTCAATTAGGTGATTCATTCTATTTTGGAATTTTGAAATATTATATGCATTTCTTTCTGATCAGGCAACCTGATAGGGGCCTGATCAGGCATCCAGGTCAGGCCTATATGTGACACAACGTTACATTCCCTAGTAGGGCCCTTTCAGGCTGCCTTATTAGTGCCCTACCAGGGCAGTCAGGCAACCTGAACGGGCCCTGATCTGGGCCCCATCAAATTGCTATGCGTGATTTTGAGTACATCTTTAAAATAATATTCCGAAGAGAAATACGTACGGGATTTTCCATGAGTTAATTATAACATTGGTTATTAACAAATGATTGTTATTTTTTTCTTTCGAAAATTGAGTTTTTACTTTAAATGCTTGCCAAATTCACGGAAAAACATATTTTCAAAATCCCCCCCGTATTTCTCTGGCTATACGTATGTAAAGTAATAGAAGTTTTTATTTATTTTCCCAAATTCAAATTAGCGTCAGGCATACTGCGTGCCGCAGAGGGTCTAAAATTCAACATGCCTCGCGAGAATGGGTCCAGCGTCACCATTTTGTGTAATCTTTTAATATATATTTTTTTTATTGTTTACTTGAAGATGTGAATGATAACATCCTTGAATATTATTGTCCTATTACTTGTCCTCCCACCCAAAAAGAAATCGCGAAAAATCACTTAATTTTAGACGTTTACAATGCTGTAAGCCCTTAATAAGAATTCTTGACGTAATATCCCACAGCAGAAATTGCATGGGGATCGTAACCTAAAAAATTGCGAATATTCCGAACCCAGAAGTGGAAATAAGTAAATATAAATTCTTGTACAATATTTTGTGTAAATTTCGATATTCACGAAATTGTATTCCTTTTCTCATGAAATATCCAATCGATTTTCCCCTTGTCTTTCGAACAGTTCAAGCTTTAGAGTCTCATTTCCCAAATAAAAAAAACTCACGGATTACAGCGCGTTCTTCGGGGAAATTGTCAGACCAGCCCCAATAAAATTGAGTACTTTTAAGGGCTTAAACGTGACTCCCTAATAGGTATGGCCATAATACTGCTCAACTAGGTCTCAATAGTGGGATATCAGGTTGGGCTGGCTAAGGCAAATGCCTCTGGTAAGGAGACCATCAAGGAGCTAATTATGGATAATAAGCACGCCCCGGAAAGAAATTTCGAGATATCGAGCGATTTTCAAAATGAATATACATATAGAATATTATTAAAATGCGAATTAACAAAATTACACAACAACTATTTTATGCTGGAACTATATTAAAAATACTGATCAATTATATTGTATCAAATACAATGACCGTGCAAATTGGAAACATGCCCATTGTTTCTATATTCATTTACTTCGCTGCCAGGCTGACCACATTCACGAGTTTGGATGTTTTAACGCAAAGCTTCCTGTACGCCGAAACGAACTTGGAAGACAGTAAGAATGGCGGTAGCGTATTGACGATGGAAATGTACACTTGCTCATATGGAAAACTTTTTGTAAAAGAGACCAAACTGGCTGACGTGGTCAGCTAAGTGGCTAAAAATATTTATGACGAAGCAATATGTAAGTTTTCAACTTGTTATCACGATTTTTATTACCCCAGTAAATAATCTTTCTGTTCTAGCAACGAACCGAAATCCGATTGAACCTAAACGCTTCTAGTTGAATAAATTAGCAAAAGGGTTAACTTTTGGATCCTTTAAGGTAGAACGAGCGCGCGCTCTCGATTTCTTTAGATTTTGTTCAAATTTTAACCAGACATTGTTCATATCATTATGCATGTTTGAGTGAAATTTCAGCACATTCGACTATTTAGATTGGGAGATGATGGGTTGTAAATTGCAACTTTTGACACTGCAGGGTCAAAAGGGCATTGAAATTTAGACAGAATATTTTTGCGTAAAAAATATTTGTTCCCTATAATAAGAAGACATATGGCAACACCGCATCGTTTCACGCATCCAATGACGTAAGTTTGCGCGGCATATTTAAAATAATACTGCAACACAAATTTTTATTTGGAAGTAATTTTTAATCGAACAAAGTTTTTAATTAGTTATGAATTAACCAATACTTTTATTCGTTAATAAAGATAACATAAACACTATAAAATATTAATATTTATAACGCAAATATGTTTTCTAAGTTAAAAGTTTTTAAGGTTGGGAAAACGATAATTTTTTTTTCTCGAAATATTGAACTATACTGTTTTGCGGTGTTATCATATGTCTTCTTAATATAGGGGAGATGATATTCCGATATTTTTCACGGAGAATTATTCTGTCTTTATTGAAAGGTTTTCGCAAAACTGAATAGTAAAGGCGATCCAAACTTTTTTCACCTGACAAGTTTGCTATCTAAACATATTTTATTTCAAAATTTATAGACACAAGAGAATGCTACGACGAATTATGTGACCTGACTTTCGGTCAGTCCAGATCCTGCAGTATTAAAAGTTGCAATTTTAGAACCCATTATCTCCCAATCTCAATAGTCGACTGTTCTGAAATTTCACTCAAACATGCATAATAATATGAACAATAGCTGGTTAAAATTTGAACAAAATCTGTAGAAATCAAGAGCGCGCGCTCGTTCTACCTTAAACTCCCTGAGTGGAAAAGCGAGACCTGCCATTGAGGGTCCATATGAGGCTTGCAAAGTAGAGCGCTCATAAAGTTAGGAAAAGTTGAGGTACGACAAAACCCAGACTGCCGTTCCGCACGGCGTACGATAATTATCTGCACGTAATGTGCTTTAAAATCGAGTTAAATGAATCTTCGAGGAAGAAAAATTAAAGCGTCAAGTATGCACGAACCTAATGAATTTCTTTTTCAAAGAATATTAAAACATTGCATTATAGCGATGTCAAAAGCTCCGGAGAACGACATCGGAAAAATGATAAATGTCGTTATCGGTGAGTCCGTCCAATTAAAATATAGTGGCTGCTGTATCAATTTCAATCAGCGGCTGCTGCAGTCAATTCGAGTGCGAACAGCGATGGTTTAATGCATTGAAAGAATTGTAAAAATATTTTATCCGGAATACTCTGACTGGATATATTGAAGAGCGCAATAAAAATTCCAATCTTTTGTTTCGGACATCATGGAAAACAAATTTGCAGAAAACACTGACAAGGAACACCACTTGAGGCAGTAGTCTGGTCTAGAGCGAGATTTTTTACGTCATTTTTGGGTTGGAATAACTTTTAAACCGTTGAAGTTGTCTTGATGAAATTTTACATATGTACTTATTGTTCCTTTAAGAATGTATCTACATTTAAAAAATATTTATTTAAAATGTTTTCATGTATTTTTTTATTTTTTTTTACAACATGGTCCGCTGAAAACCGCTTCAATCGGCGCCCACTCTGGGTGATGTTGTATGCATATGAAAAAAAAATCTGTGGAAAATTTCGACGCGCTGGGATAAGGAGAACACGTGCCACCGAGCAGTTTAATTTTCAAAAATACATGCATTTTTTTAATGGCCGCACTAAAATATTCATTAATCTCATAATATTAATTTAAAAATCTGGAATTGGGTACATTGATTATACATATTAAGAGGTACAAAATATATTTTTTACTGATTTTTTTCCATCAATTATGTACAGTCGTGATTAGATTGAAAAGTTAATAGAACATTTGAAAACGGACGTGGCGGTTTGGCCACATTGTGGCGGGAAATCGCAGTGAATTAATTATGAGAGCGGATTTTTTATGCAAATAATAACATAATAATCGTGTATTGAATGCTTCAAAATGATATTTTTTTCTTGAGCCTGCGAGAAGACTTTCCAACTGTAGTGGCGATAATACAAAATACAGTGCAGACAAATAGTTCGAAATTTGGTCGTGGCGCTTCGTCCGCTCGTTTTTACCTCCCGAGCATTACCGACCGAGTTGGTTTGCCATTGTTGGACATAGAAAAAAAAATATAACACGTGAAATCTTTACGTTTCTGCAAATTTATTTCGATTTTACGATCCGGTTCCAAACGGTATCAGGTTTTCCAGTCAGACTTGACTTTTCTGCTCGATAAAGACATTGATTTCTTTATTGGTGCCGAATCTATGGCGTTTTTTGAACGATTTAAAATTGATTGTACTTTTGGACTTTTGGATTGGACTTATGATGAAGATTAAAAACAATTCGTTCTTCAAGTTGTCGCCGAATATCAAAAAAAAATTCCGAACGTAAACAAATGTACTCTACTTCAATTATTTCATAGATGAACTGCTCTTACTTGTGTAATATTTCATGTAAAGGTACGAATTTGAAGTACGTGATTAATGGAAAAAAAATCAGTAAATAATATATTTTGTAACTCTTAATATGTATAATCAATGTACCCAATTCCAGATTTTTAATTAATATTATGAGACTAATAAATATTTCAATGCGGCCTTTAAAAAAATGCGTGTATTTTTTAAGTTTAAACTGCTCGGTGGCACGTGTTCTCCTTATCCCAGCGCGTCCAAATTTTACACAGATTTTTTTTTTCATATCTTGATTAGTTTTTTTGCTAGACCTTAAAATTTTTTCCCGAAGCCAAAATAACGGCCACCCTAATATATATATATATATATATATATATATATATATATATATATATATATTGTCAATCTGTATGAGTATTCTGGGCACTGGTAGCAGAATTAGTACTTTAAAAAATTTAGTTACAAAATGGCGGCCTGTTAAACTTTGATTAACGATGTTCCATACATTTTCGGGTATTCGACGGGTTATAAAATGTGGGCAAAATTATTGTTCGACTCAATTCTGCTACCAGTCCTCAGAAAGAGGCTACCGAAGGTGTGCGCAAAATTTGAGCTCGATCGGTTAATTAGGTATCGAGATATCGTGGGCGCCGATTTGAAAAACATAGTTCTGAGATAAACGCGTTCAAAGTTTTGATACCGGGAGTGCGCAGCTGCTTCTCGACCGCGCTACCTGAGCGCGCGGCTTGCTTATAATTTCTATCACTCTGCTAATTTTTGAAATATCAATAAACGGTTTTCACGAGCATATTAAGAAAGGTCTCAGGAATAATAAAATGAAGAAAAAAAAATCGATTTTGTCAAATTTCTAGACCAAACTACTGCCATAAGTATCCACCTTCGGTTTTGTTGAAGCTCATATATGTGATATTGCATTGAAAACTATGTTTCACGTATTTTTTTGTTATCGGCGGAAAAACGGATTCAAGAGGGGGAAACGACCGCCCAAAGAAAGGCATCACACCCCTTAATTTGGATTTTTTCCAATACTTCTATAGTGGATTTTGCAACGCTTTTCATTAGAAGAACTTTGGTTTTGGTCTCATTTACATCGGCGAACTGCTTGTTAGTGAAACTGCAAAACCACCCCTCGACATGCCTTTCTTTAAGGGGTGGTTTCACTCCTTTAAAATCGTTTTTCCACAGTTAAAAAAATGCGTGTCTGATAGTTTGCAATGCTTTATCACATATATGAGTTTCAACAAAAGTGAAGCCGGACGCGAACATTTCTTACGAAGCTAGTCGCTGGTTGTCTAACAAGGAAAGGTTGCGAGGTCGATCTCTCCGATTTCGATGCAATTTGGCATGTTTGTAGAATGGGTAAAAATAGGTGACACGTATTTTTTTATATCTGCGGAAACAGATTTTTAAGGGTTGAAACGCACCTTCGAAAATTGGGGTGTTTTTCGTTTTTCGTCGATAACGTTTGAACGGTATGAGATATGAAAAAAGTTCAAACTGCAACAATGTTTATTTTTTCGTGTACTATACATTGGAGATGAAAACGATAATGTTATCGACGATAAACGTAAAACACCCCTATTTTCGAGGGTGCGTTTTACCCCTTAAAAATCGGATTCCGCGAATATAAAAAAATACGTGTCGCTTATTTTTACCCATTCTACAAGCATGCCAAGTTTCATCGAAATCGGAGAGATCGACCTCGCAACCTTTCCTTTTAAGAAAGTGACTGCGAAGGCGGTTGACGAAATCGAATTAGCACTATTGGGAACAACAACGTATAAACTTTTCATTGTTCGATAAACATTATCTCTGCATTCTTATAGTTTATTGTATGGCGTTTTTCTTCTTAGCTAACTGATATTATTAAACTATCAACATTTTTATCAGCATTTGTACCACCAGCATTTTTATCTGATTTTAACTTTCAACCGAAAGGAATACCTTAAGGCGTTACTCCCACTTGTAGCGCAAAAAAAGGCCTTTTTCATGAATTTTTTTAAAGAAAACTACAAAACTTTTTTAATCGATCAATACACCATCTTAACGAACACATCTTGAAGAACTTTCAGTAATTTTTTTATTGAAAAATATTACATTGTTTAGTGGCAAATGGCCGTCAATGAAATAATGTTTTTATATACACGGTTTGCGGTGACCAACATTGCGGCGAAGTGGATCATCTGAAAAAAAATGCGGATGGATTTAGTCAAATATAAGTATAAACTAGTCTTTAATCAAAGGATTTTAAAAAAACATTCATTTTTCACAAAATGGCGGACAGTCAAAGTTAATGGTTCGATTTTAACGAAAAAAACGGCCGTTTTTTGGCTATAAAACGGCCATTTTTTTTTTCAAAAAAAAAATCGAACGATTAAAGACTACATTTTTATGTATTAAATAAGCCTGCAAAATTTCAAGAAGATCGGTTCATTAGTGTTCGAGTAATCTTGGTCACCGACTTCAGAAATGCCATTTTGAGAAAAACGCGTTTAAAGTTTCTCTTTCAACGCTCTCTCAACGCGGATTCTTCTCTTTCACCGCTCATATCTCAGTCAATTTTGTTCGGATCGACTTGAAATTTTCAGGACATATTCTCAGATACTAATACTTCAAAAAATGCAATAAAAAAAATCGATTTTTTCAAAATCGCATGTGGGGGTAACCCCTTGAGGGGTCTTCTCATTGTTGACGCTAAAAAAGGCTAATTTCATGAACTTTTTTGATAGGTTTATGTTATAGATATTGATGTAAAAGTTGTTACACTTAATAAATACACTTTCGAAACACATTGAATTTTTTTGAAATGTATTCATGTAACCCAGTCAAAGTTCAACCCTTAGTAGTCACACTTAGCTAGAATCACGTTATAGTCATGCTGGGTCCATGGGACCCAGGCATTTTGAAATTGTTATAAATAATGAAATAATGCATTGAGCGATATGAAAAAAATAGTGAAGTATAATTTGAACCTTGTTTAATACAAGGATATTGGTTAGAAATCAAAAATTAAATTTTAAATATGCAAAAATAATTAAGCAAAATGAAGCGTGAAAAATGACTTTTTTTACAAAAATCGCTGCAACCCTTGTAATTATTGAAAAAAAAATTGGTCTTATAATCTGGAAACAATGTACTTTGAAAAGGACATAAGGGTTTATGTGGACTTTTCAAAAAGTATATTTATTTCATCCAACGCAGGTGCGATTTAGAAGGAATGAATGAAACGCTTACGCATATAAAAAATGTATGTTTTATTGGAAAAAAAAGTTGTCCGGCATCAAAATAATTTGTTTGGGTCCCGTGGACCCAGTGGGACTATTAAGGGTTAAACGCGTTTTTTCTCGAAACAACGTTTTTCGACGGCTTGTTGATAAAATCTTCGAAACTACCGAACCGATCCTTTGAAATTTTAACCACATAATCTTTACAACCATATCTATAGCGCATATCAAGCATTTTTTTAAATTCTGATATTTACTAATTTTTTTGCCTGCCATTTTTTCACCCAGTTAATACACTAAAAATTTCGAAAAAATGAATGCGGGTGTTCGACACATTCAGTTCAATATATCAATCAAGAAATTATAGGAAAATAAATGTTTTCCTATATTTTTTGTTAAATAAATGAAGCAACTCGGTAGGAAAGTAGTTTTTGCTCGGACACAAAATACCCAGGTTTACAGACGAAGTGTTAATAAAATCAGTGCTACTCGAACTTTGTGTGATTTTTATTATCGAGTCCTTTGGACATAAAATAAGCAATACAAAGTAATGTTAAGCCAGTGCGTTCTTGCTTTGTCTTCGTCGTCTTTTCCAAATCACACGATCCCCACAAATTTTCTCGATAAATAAGCCACTCTCATCTCGCGAAAACACCCATTTGCGATATCGCCCGTATACGAAAGGTGTTGCCAGTGGCTTTTCACGCCGTTGGAGATTCGGACATAAATATTCGGGGATATTGAAGCTTTTCCACGCCCGCTCACTCTCACGTTGTATCCGGTCGCGTATAAACAGGATGATAGAATTTCGGACGGATGATGACGAGGGATGAAAATAATTTGAAAAAATATAGCGTTAATCAATATAATGTAATTACGAGGATCGATATTTCTCTGGTCGTGAAAATGCACAAAAATAAAGAAGTCTCCATATATCTACACGATCAATATACGAACACATACATGTATACTACGATTAAGCCCGTATTCTAGTGCGAACATCCATTTTCAAGGTGAATTTTTGGGTATTAAATTTAGAGAAACGGTTAAATCTATAGTGTTAGTATTTCATAGTTATATTTATACACGTTTAAGGGGTTACCCCCACTTGCGATTTTGAAAAAATCGATTTTTTTTATTGCATTTTTTTGAAGTATAAGTATCTGAGAATAGGTCCTGAATTTCAAGTCGATCCGAACAAAATTGACTGAGATATGAGCGTTGAAAGAGCAGAATCCGCGTTGAAAGAGCGTTGAAAGAGAAACTTTAAACGCGTTTTTCTCAAAATGGCATTTCTGAAGTCGGTGACCAAGATTACTCGAACACTAATGAACCGATCTTCTTGGAATTTTGCAGGCTTATTAAATTCATAAAAATGTAGTCTTTAATCGTTCGATTTTTTTTTCGAAAAAAATGGCCGTTTTATAGCCAAAAAACGGCCGTTTTTTTTTCGTTAAAATCGAACCATTAACTTTGAGTGTCCGCCATTTTGTGAAAAATGAATATTTTTTAAAATCCTTCGATTAAAGACTAGTTTATACTTATATTTGACTAAATCCATCCGCATTTTTTTTCCAGATGATCCACTTCGCCGCAATGTTGGTCACCGCAAACCGTGTATATAAAAACATTATTTCATTGATGGCCATTTGCCACTAAACAATGTAATATTTTTGAATAAAAAAATTACTGAAAGTTCTTCAAGATGTGTTCTTTAAGATGGTATATTGATCGATTAAAAAAGTTTTGTAGTTTTCTTTTAAAAAATTCATGAAAAAGGCCTTTTTTGCGCTACAAGTGGGGGTAACGCCTTAAAGTAACATCGCACATTTTTTCAAACCATTTTATTCGACATTGTACATGATATTTGATGTTGCGCCGGCCATGCCGCGAAAATTTAGAAAGAAACTAACGATTTTGTAAAATTCTGTTCTTTACGAATGTGGTTATTGTTTGGCCCTCCATCTTTTTGATTGCTTTATAATTACTATTTTTCCGGACCGCGGGAAGTGAACATTTATTTAAAAAACCCGAGTACTCTTTTCCAAGCGCCGCGATTTTGTAAATTTTTCCTACATTTTTTTATTAGAGGGCCGACCGATAACTACATTCGTAAATAATAGAATAAAAAATAACCGTTTATTTCAGATGACAAGGACGGCCGAAATCACAACGCCGAAAATTCAGCCCTTTTTACCGTAGAATATGAATTTTTGACTGGAGGTAGATGGTTGCATACTGAAAGTAACCCCAATACAAAATATACCCTAAGAAATAGGGGTTGAAAACTTAAAAATCGCCGTATCTCGATAATTAATAGCCCCATCAAAAAATGTTTCAAACAAAAGTTGTTTCGAATAATAAAATTCGTATAAAGCTATCTGACGTCCAACCCCCTACCTTTGAAAATGGCGGCACAAAAACGATTCGAAAATTCGGGGTTGATGCGTGCGCGAGTGGAGTAGACATAAGGGATTGGACGTCAGATAACTTTATGCGTCTTTTATTATTCCAAGCAACTTTTGTTTGAAACATTTTTTCATCGGATTTTTAATTATCGAGATACGGCGATTTCAAGTTTTCAACCCCTATTTCTTAAGGTTGAGGCGAGTTAAAGCGCAATATTGTATTGGGGTTACTTCTAGTATGTAACCATCTACCTTCAGTCAAAAGTTCATATTCTACGCTAAAAAGTGCTGGGTTTTCGTCTCTTTTACTGGACTATAGCAGAATTTGGCAGTTTCCGGAAATGGAAAAATATAGCAGGCAGAAAACAAAGATACTCTCGCATACCTCATCTCGAGTAGGTCCGACTCAGATTACGACTGTATAGGTGTAAAAAAAGAAATAACAAAAATAAAGCAAACATATTTTCGTAGAGGTCTGGGCGCATGCAGGTACACAAGTGCAGTAGATATATATACATATACATATGTGTGTATATATATATATATATATATATATATATATATATATATATATATATATATATATATATATATATATATATATATATATATATATATATATATATATATATATATATATATATATATATATATATATATACATGCACGCGCTGTTCATATTTGCTTATTCCCATGTACGTGAAGGAGAAATTTCCGGTAGCAGTGCACCGGATCGAAAGGCTGGTTATGTGACATGTATGCGACAAGACGAGGATGAATAGAGGGGACAGAGGGCAAATGCAGCTGCAACTGGAACTGCGGTACAGCAAGCTCGAACGGAGAGAAGAGACCAAGAGCGTATATAGATTTGCTCGGGTTTCGTTGGCAAACAATGGCACCGACAAGCTAAAGCCGACGTCAGGCAGTCATGTTAGCCACGTAAATGCCTGTAACGCAGCCCACGTCACTGTGCAGATAAGGCTTTTCAAGCCAAAACGGCAGCTGACCCATGAGGATGTAGACCATATCTGTCTTTTATTCGGCTGAGAATTTTGATATTTAACCCATCTTCGTCACGACTTTCTACGCACAACCAAGAAAAAACAATAACAAGTAACATCAATGCATATCGTGGTGTAGAAAGAATGGCTGCTTGTATTACCAACCACATCCGGAGATGCAGTGGGGTTTCGATGCTAAGTAATTAGTGGGTATACAGATCAATTTGCGGCCCTTTCATCGACTACAGAATCGTTCAAATTAGATTGTTTTCCTCCGCCATATGGTCTCTATAAAGTGGCATCTTTCGGCGTCAGGATTGTTATAGGGGTTAAGTCAACATGTTACCACCGAGCTGAATTTTTTTCTGGACCTTTATAACTTTGCTGATCATCCTCTGCAGTTTGAATACGATCCACAGTACCGTTTTTTAGAAAAAAAAAATCCGCGACTCGACGTATTTTGTGGGCTAATTACATTACGCTTATGGAAAACTCCCGATCATTTTTTCAGTACATTATTAATATCTGCTAAGTGAATGTTACGACGAAGCTGAAAAAATAGGTACGGCTCGACTAATTATCGGACTAACCCTTGGTACTATTAAAATGAGGATTCACAGTACCGTTACAAAATTATTAATGTTTTCGATAGCGAATTTGTGCGAAAATCAAGCACACAAAATATTAGACGGTGTAATCATGGCAATGTTGTAGATGGCACAAATACCACCTATTTTTCGGTATTCGGTGATTATGCCTGGGAACCTCAAACTACTCGGTCAGGATAATTAACAACGAATATCATTGTTACTTATTCTCTTAATTAGTAATAATTACTTAATATTAATTTGATAACTATGTTCACAAATGATACATTTCTAAACATTTCTAAGCAAAGACAAAATAACGCTGATTTTTTTCATACATACATTTTTTAAAGAATATCGGAAAATTATTAAAGTTTTTGATTTCTTCGAGATTATAGACAGCCTTAGTACACACTTTTTCTTTTCAGCGGATTTTTTTTTACTCGGACCGATTCTCATTTTTGACAGTTCCTTGGGCCGATATTGAGGTTACGAACGGGGCGCATATGTCTCTAACTTCGCGACTCTTCTGCCAACCTGGGCATTATGATATACCACGATTCACGGCGTTGCCAATTCGTTCCGCGTTAATTGAGCGAGAAAAAATTATAGAAAATAATGATACAAAGTAATGAAAACACTTAATGTAATCACCGAATGTTGAAAAATGCATATTTTTACAAATAGATGTTGAAAAATATTTCAAAGACGTACGTTGAATATGCCGATTATGTGAAAGCTCACGGTTGGTAACAGTCAATCTGCTCCATGCATAAGCATAGGGCGTTCCCCTCATACTTCACCCCCGACGGCTAAACCCCATAACAACCTTAAAATGAATTACAATGTTTGATCTTTCGGTGAACATAGCCTGAAAGATCCGTCGCAGACGTAATGTCGTTCCAAAAGAAACATTTAGGCCACCAGGTTCGTTTCGCGTTTCGAGGTTTAAAAAATGCGGCTGAGTCGAAAGGAATAATTTGTTTGGCTTTCTTGTATGGAGGACCTATTGAGGTCCTCTATACTTGCAGGCAGAACATTAATTTGAAGCGGCAACCCGAGTCGAAATTTTCAGCCTATTTTAAAGGCCTTTGATCCTATGTCAGCCTCACTTGAGTCTGTTCACTGGTAGAAGTCCTACTATGGGCTCCTAACATGCTCTTCTTTTGATGCTTACCTCCTGCATAGGCCCTTATACTCCTACCCAACCTAGCTGAAGTCGTTGCAGCTCCTCTTTTGCTGCTAGAAGTTCTACTACGGGTCCTAACATGCTCTTCCTTTGCTGTTTACCTCCTGCATAGGCCCTTATACTCCTACCTAACCTAGCTGAAGTCATAGCAGCTCCTCTTTTGATTGCGTTTGGACCTATCGCGCATTTGGCTGTTTCGACGAAACGAGGGTGGGAATGGTCGCATTCGAAAGAGCGGGTCTGATATTTTTCAGTAACCATCATGCGTTGGACTAGGTAGGACCGCGCGTTCGCCGTAGAGGCCTACTTTCCCAATGGCCTTTCCACTATCTCCACCCAGCGAACCTTTCGCATTCGCTTCAAACTTGCCCCTGCAGCTCCAGCAACTCTCCAAAGTGGAAGAAATGGATCTTGGGCAAACAGTTACAATATTTTTGATAGGAAGTGCCCTCACGTATGCATGATACGCGGATCCCTATAGCAGGCACGCATGCATACGTATAGGTACTAGTGTACCTGTGTTGGTGTATGCTTAGGCGTGTATGTGTGCGATCGACGTCCTCCTTAGCGCCTGCAAGTGGAGAAAAGGGAAATTTGTTCCCGTTCTAGGCGTTAAGTAGGAGCTCATTTTATATTGAATACGAAGCTACTTTACTGTTTCTATCTCCTACCGCTGTGAGGATCTGGAGGGGCAAAATAGGCTGAAAATTTCGACTCGGGAATGCATCAAACTCTGGATATAGTCCTGAGTGCACTTCTTGGCGAAAATATCACCTGATATGTTTTGTCCATTATTTTCACAACAAATCCCATTCATTCATGACCGCTGCAATGATGTTCGCGACCACTATGATGACATTCGGTCACTACACTTCCGGCAAAGTAGAGCAGTCAAGCCTTGATTCGCTACACGTGGTTGAGTATCTCTTGTACAAGTGTCTAAAAAATTGTCAAACATGGAAAAAACGCTCGACATACAGATTACGAACTGTTTATTTGTGTTTCCTCTTTTTTCCTCTCCCCCTTACCGCCAGTCTCTCTTCCTCTTATTGGAGCAGCGAGACCACAACCGGGAAAAACCGTATTCCACTTATAACTTCCAGTTCCTCGTGTGTCTGAGTTTGAGAGGAAGGTAGAAGTTCACCTCGGAGCTGAAGGGGGTGAGGCACGATGTGAGGCTTTCCGATCGTCGTGAGACTTGAGAGGAAAACAGCACTTTTACTCAATTTCTCGGAGAATTGCCGAGAAAATATCCTATACATGATGTATTTTACGAGCGATATTTTTCCGCCAGTAAAAATAAAATAAAACACGACGAAAACATGTGAACAAATTGCTGATCGGTACAGTAAGACCATAGCTCGGCACGATAATCGGTACCCAACAATGGTAAGCCCGAGGTTCAAGTTGATCTTGTTGACCCGATGTGTAGCCTATGGTCAGATTGGACATTGGCGTATGACTGACAGCCAACGTTGGACCAACTCTTGGTAGCCTGCCGAGACTCGAACCTCGGCTGATTCTATGGACCAATAGCTAGTAGGGGAAGTAGGAGCAAGATGATAACGCTGAGGTCATGTTCAAATAAAACAATACATATATGAGTCAGTCAACTTTAATTATTCTTCAAACTAATCAACATTTATTAATCTTTTGACTTTGGAAGCAAGAAGATCAGTCTTTCTGATTGTTACCATATAATATATATTTTTAATTCAACTTTTATTTTCCCCATCTCACCCCGTATGTGGGGCAAGATGAAACAGCGCTGGGAGAATGATGGGACACGAATTATTGGCATCTTTCTCACATAAAATTGGTTTCATTCTCAATACCAGCAATTTGATAAGCCAATCGTCTAAGTTATGCAGTATTTAGTCCGAATAATCTTGCTTCCATGTCATTTAAATCAATTGTAAGTTCTTTTTCATTCCCTGGTGGAAACACCGGTTGAAGAGGAATCAAAGGCCTTACTAGTTTCATTTTACCCTTTCTAACATAAATAGTGGTACGTTGTAAAATATTACGGCTTTGCGATAGCTTGTACACGTCTTGCCCCATTAGACGGTTAACGAATCAACGAAAAATCACGCAATAACCTTGACAATTTCTGACAAACCGTTCTTATTATATTAAGGGGAGGTACCTGAGTAAAGGGGAGAGAAACAGGTAAACTTCGGGAATTTTTATCTCGAAAACTAACGTTTAGATTGGATCCGGGTTTTTTAATTGGAAAATATGTACATTGAGGTGTGTTTAGGATTTTTTTGAAATAAATTCGTTGACCGGAAGCGATTCAAACGCGATTATCTCAAAACATAGTTTTCAAACTCGGTGCCAGATGTATCTCGAAAACGGCTCGTCCGATTTTGTCCAAGTTTGGATACAATATTCTTCGATAGTTTTTCTCGTTCGCCACGTAGGATTTTTTTTTGAAATTTTCATTTTTGACGGAATTGCGACCGTTTTAACTAAACATTCGTTTTGCGTTCGCAATTTCCGACGATTTTGGATTGCATACACATTGCATAAGAAAGCAATGGTTCAATCAAACGAAAAACTGCTACGTGGCGAACGAGAAAAACTGTCGAAGAATATTGTATCCAAATTTGGACAAAATCGGGCAAGCCGTTTTCGAGAAACATTTGGCACCGACTTCGAAAACTATGTTTCGAGATAATCGCGTTTGAATCGCTTCCAGTCAACGAATTTATTTTTAAAAAATTCCTAAACATACCTCAATGTACATATTTCCCAATTTAAAAAACCCGGATTCAATCGAAACATTAGTTTTTGAGATAAAAATTCCCGAAGTTTACCTGTTTGTCTCGCCATTTACTCAGGTACCTCCCCTTAAGGGAAGTTTCTGCCTTGTTGGACCAAAAAATGTTCGATTTTTCACCAATTTTTTATGCGAGAAGTATTAAATATAGAATGTTCATATTTGGTATGTTGACTAAGCGGTCTTTATTGAACATCAAAATATTTTTTAATGTTTGACAAAATATGGTGGTGGAAGAGGGAGGAGCCACGTATGTCGATGCGCGGGCGATGGCAGTCTTTGCTTGCGGAAGTTCTAAGTCCCGGACAAGTGATCTGAAGCAAAAAAATCAAACATATTTTTACTTTGTACAATATTGTGTATAAGTTGAACTAGAATTATCCAAAAATATTTAAAAGTTTTTATTTAATGAACAAAAAACTGCGAAAATTTTTGGGAAGAAAGCGAAGTTTCTTCCGATCGCTCACTATTTTTTTATTTTTCAATTTTTCTTCTTGATTCTAGGTTAACTTATACACAATATTGTACAAAGTAAAAATATGTTTGATTTTTTTGCTTCGGTTCACCTGTCCGGGCCATAGGTCATCGCCCGCGCACCGACATACGTGGCGCCTCCCACTCCCACCACCATGTTTTGTCGAACTTGAAAAAATATTTTGATCTTCAATAAAGACCGCTTAGTCAACATACCAAATATCAACATTCTATATTTAATACTTTTCGCATAAAAAATTGGTGAAAAATCGAACATTTTTTGGCCCAAGGCAGAAACTTCCCTTAATAATTAGTACTTTTATTGTGTTTACCTACCTGTCTCTAAACAATATCAGCATCAAAACTCAAATGAAGTAAAACGATGTTAAACTTTACCAAAAATAAGATCGTTTTGTCAAAGAATCGACATTGTTTTCTCACTCAAAACGCGTGCTTCCGCCACAGTTGATACTTCCACACTCATTCACCTCCCCGCCTCCCCGCCAAACTCCAACGGGAGCACTGTGCTCTCACACACTGCTTAGTAACTAAGCTTATGATTTATCTTATTCCGCGTATTCGTCTTGCCCCGACTACCCCTATATGTCGACATCAAACGGCATTTGAAGGATTACCAGTTCTGGTCCATTACCCGGTTCGCATTGCAGCCAAGAGTACCTGAGTCGAAATGTTCAGCTTATTTTGCCCCTCCAGACCCTCACAGTGGTAGGAGACAAAGGTAGTAAAGTAGCTTCATATTCAATATAAATGAGCTCCTACTTAGGGCCTAGAACGGGAACAAATTTCCCTTTTCTCCACTTGCAGGCGCTAAGGAGGACGTCGATTGGCACACGTATACACGCACACACATACACCCTATTACGTCTATAGATATACATATGCCTGAATACATATACATATACCCGCACACATACACGCCTAAGCATACACCAACACACGTATAGTACCTATACGTATGCACGCGTGCCTGCTATATGGATCCGCGAATACATGCATACGTGGGGCAATTCCTATCAAAAATATTGTAACTGTTTGTCCAAGATCCATTTCTTCGACTTTGGAGAGTTGCTGGAGCTGCAGGGGCAAGCTTGAAGCGAATGCGAAAGGTACGCTGGGTGGAGATAATGGAAAGGCCATTGGAGAAGTACGCCTCTACGTCGAACGCGCGGTCTTACCTAGTCCAACGCATGATGGTTACTGAAAACTATCAGACCCCCCCTTTCGGATGCGACCATCCCCGCCCTCGTTTCGTCGAAACAGCCAAATGCGCGATAGGTCCAAACGCAATCAAAATAGGAGCGGCAACGACTTCAGCTAGGTTAGGTAGGAGTATAAGGGCGTATGCATGAGGTACGCAGCAAAGGGTGAGCATGTTAGGACTCATAGTAGGACTTCTAGCAGCAAAAGAGGGGCTGCAAGGACTTCAGCTAGGTTAGGTAGGATTATAAGGGCCTATGCAGGAGGTAAGCAGCAAAAGAAGAGCATGTTAGGAGCCCATAGTAGGACTTCTAGAAGTAAACAGACTCAAGTGAGGCTGACATAGGATCAAAGGCCTTTAAAATAGGCTGGAAATTTCGACTCGGGTCCCCACCCTCGTTTTGTCGAAACAGCCAAATGCGCGATAGGTCCAAACGCAATCAAATGAGGAGCTGCAACGACTTCAGCTAGGTTAGGTAGAAGTATAAGGGCCTATGCAGGAGGTAAGCAGCAAAGAAAGAACATGTTAGGGGCCCATAGTAGGACTTCTAGCAGTAAACAGACTCAAGTGAGGCTGACATAGGATAAAAGGCCTTTAAAATAGACTGAAAATTTCGACTCGGGTAGGCATCCAATGTTCGGCAAAATCCACGTCCAATTTTACTAATCATTGCTAAGTCTACTCTCGGAACATCTGGGCGGTGCGGGAGGATCCCGAAATGCGGAACCCGTGCAGAATTGATTGTAGGGATCCAATTGGAGTCCCATACCTGTCACCACTTCAGGGATCCAATAGGTCATCGGATTGGACCTCTATACTAAAACGTCACGCTCGAACATTGGATTTTTATCGGGATTTCTCATTAGAATGTACAAATCCTATTCGATTCCTAATGAGTTCCCACATCATCAAACAAAAGCTGATTGGATTCTTGATGAATCCCATCGCATTCTGTACGACGAATGTTCTATACACAATATAATACGAAATAAGTGTATCTTAAAATAGTATGAATCACTTAAAAAAGTATATCTCAAAAATCGGTTGGAATCTCATCACTGAAAATCCACTGTAATTATCGTTTTTTTAAATTTATCTTACTGTACTTTGACATAACATCCCCACATACGTATCCATTCACGAAGCGTGCAGTTTGTGGTTCAACACGCCAATTATTTTCTCGTGACTTTTCACATATTTTCGATTCGAACCTGGTACGAATTCTCAAACGGCGTTCATTGGGGAACGGTCCAGAATCCAATTGAATCCCAATGAGGACTGACCTATGTGCGGTGTCCCGAACAAATCCCTATAGAGAACTGGGTTTTTTTTGGGACTCCCCAACGTATTTGTGAACGGGATTACGAAAGGATATTTTTTGGGAGATCCATCGAAATCCGGTTGAGAATTTAAAATAAAAAAATTCTATCAAGTCACTCGGCAGTGACGATTGTTTGATTTCACTGCCCGAGAATTGAAACACATGACGTTTGCTTCCAGCCTGATTGGCCACAGAAGTTTGGTTTCGTTCGAATCGTGCAATTTGAAGAAGTTCGGATTATGATATACGCAGAAGTGGTAACGCCCGCATATTTCAAAAGTGAAAATTGTCTCACGTACGATAACATTACTCCACGTTTGATTTGGAATCAAGAGAGTTGAAAAAATACACATAAAAATTCTAAAGTGCGACAGAAAATGTTATTCATCAGAGAGATAAAAAAGAGGTATGGGTATTTAATATTTGAATGGTCGTAAATGAAAATATTCCGCAAGTCCAAAAATAAACACAATATTTGACTTATAAAAATTCGAACAACCACGTGAAAAAATATCGTCCTCGCGCTTTTGTCGTCCGAAAATAGCGATTTTTGACTGCATATCATGAAATCGATAAAAATATCGCAAGAATTTCCCAATTAATTACCAGCCGATGGGATCTGATTACGCGAGAGGCTATTTTATGCTTCCGTTGAATCTTTGATATATTCACTATAGCCGCGATGAGCAAGATTGGTCATTTGAAAATCGAAGGATAACATATATATATATATTTCACATTGCAGTGGGTATAAAATAGTTCGAGAAGAAGGACGAAAGGAGAGACAAGGATTCCCGAGCATTCGACCTAATCAGTAAGTTTAAGGGGGCAGCTGAAAGAGACTTTTGGCGGTCGTTTCTTGCTCGGCTTCCCTTTTTTACTCTTCCTCTCTCTCTCTCTCTCTCTCTCTCTCTCTCTCTCTCTCTCTCCCTCCTTCGTTCTCACTCACCCCGCACTCGCGCGAATAACCGAATTGGGGGAAGATATTACACATAATTAACTGCCAGGCAGGATAGAGCGATGCATGCTTGCAGTAGGGCAAGACCGAAGAAGTGAGAAGGAGAAAAAGGGAGCGAGAGAGCTTAAACCATTTAGAAAGGTTTAATCTCGGAATTGGAAATGCTACGATGCCTTTAGCTCGATAAAGAATATAGACGAGAAAATATACGAATGAAGAAAGCGAGTGAGAGTTCACTTCAATTCAAATTTCTCTCTTGTTCTCGTTGCTCCTTCTTCTCCCTCCCTACAACCTTCATTCCACTTCTCTGGCTTCCACTATCCTTTATAAAGTGAGTCAATTGTCTGCAAATGTAGAAGAAATCAAGGAATCTCCGGCACCATCAATTTACTCGTTTCCCGGTCACGCCTTTTTTTCGGCATCATTTCGAAATGCACAGTACGAAGTTGAAAAACCATCAACGTATTTAAGGGGTCTTCTCACTTTGGATGCTAGAAAAAGGCTATTTTCATTAACTTTTTTGATAGGTTCATATTATAGATATTGATATAAGAGTTGTTACACTTAGTAAATACACTGTCGAAATACATTATCGAATTATTTATGTATTTATGTAACCTAAACAAACATCAAGGGGCCAGTCCACTTTGAATATTTCAAAAAATCGAAAGCAAGCAAGACTCGAAGGAATCGACGATGATGAGCAATCAGAAGGGATTTTGTACGGTGCAGGAATTGCCGATTGAGTTTAGGTAAGAGTTTTTCATAGTATAAACTTCAAACGCGTTTTTCTCGAAACAACGTTTTCAAAATCTAGCTCCATCGTATCTCTAAAACTAATAAACCGATTCTCTTGAAATTTGAACCACATATTGTAAACATGATTGCAACAAGATGACCCTTAATGGTTTCAAAATTTTATTTTTACTCTTTTTTTTGCGAAACACTGCGAATAAACGCATTTTTTCATACTTTTGTCGTTTTTCATCTCATTTTATCATTTTTTGATAAAACTTTATATCCGAGGGTCATTTTGTAGCTGGTGTCATACTGAATCTAATGGCCTTTGATTTTTTTGTTTCAGACAAGCCGTTGCCGAGTTGTGATGGAGCTACCTAGCCCACCTATTTTTTAGGCGTTACATTGAAGTATAGTTTTTGTACTTAAAAATGAATAAAAATGAATTAAATTTTTTTTATATCTATTTTAAAACTTTATTTATCAAGCCCAACAACATTTATATTTATATCTTTTATAAAATCCTTAAAAAAATCGCGAAAATAGGCTTTTTTCGTGGCTCCAAAGTGGGCTGGCCCCTTAAACGTGTTTTTCTCGAAACAACGTTTTTCGACGGCTTGTTGATAAAATATTCGAAACTACTGAACCGATCCTTAAGAAATTTCAACCGCATATTTTTTACAACTTTAGCTATAGTGCATATCAAGGATTTTTTTAGATTTTGATATTTACTAATTTTTTTTTCCAAAAACGGTGAAAAAACACCTTTCTGTTTGTTTTTTCGAAAAATGTCCACCACTTTGTTTTTTTGCATACATAAAAAATCGTATGATATGTGCTATAGCCATTAACATACTGAATCTAGAACCGTTTGGTTTTTTTGTTTCGGATGATCCATCTCCGAGAATCTCAACAGCGCAGATCTCCAATTTTTTAGGACATTTCTTTAAACACCATTTTGGTCCATAAATAGTGACTTAAATAAATATTTTTTTTTAATGGATTTCAAAAGTGTATGTATTAAGTGTGACAACTTGTATATCACTATCGATCATATAAACCGATCAAAAAATTCACGAAAATAGCCTTTTTTAGCATCTAAAGTGAGAAGACCCTTTAAGACAACGTACAGGAAGAGTGCTCGTAGAAATATTCGTATGGACATGGTGATACGAGGATGAATGTAAAACTCGTGATGTTTTCTTCCACGGTGAAGCTCGCATCCCTAATACCATCTGTATTTTCATTTGATTGTTTTTAATAATACAAACAAACTCTTTTATTCAAGGCTCAACTTATTTGTTCAACGCGAACGAATAATTGTTCGCGACTTTTGTTTATTAAGTGACTTTGACGAACCCGGATATTCAGCAATTAACTGGTTTTCGTCTATAGTCAAGTAAAAATACATCCCAGCATACTGGTAAAATTGCAAGCCAAGTTACCGAACTCTTAAGGTAGTACGAGGGCGCGCTCTTGATTTCTATAGATTTTGTTCAAATTTTAACCAGACATTGTTTATATCATTATGCACGTTTGAGTAAAATTTCAGAACAGTCCACTATTTAGAGTTGGAGATAATGGGTTTTAAAATTACGACTTTTAACACTGCAGGGTCTGCATTGAAATTTAGACAGAATAATTTTGCGTAAAAAATATTTGTTCCCTATAATAAGAAGACATATGGAAACAGCGCATCGTTTCACGTATCCAATGACGTAAGTTTGTGCGGCATATTTAAAATAATACTGCAACACGCATTTTTATTTGTTAGTAATTTTCAACCGAATAAAGTTTTTTATTTATCATGAATTAACCAACACTTTTATTTGTTAATGAAGATAACATAAACAATATAATATATTAATATTTGTAACGCAAATTTTTTCTATGATAAAAGTTTTTAAGTTTAGACACACTCAAATTTTTTTTTTCTCGAAATATTGAACAATACTGTTCTGCGGTGTTGCCATGTGTCTTCTCATTATAGAGGACAAATATTTTTTACGGAGAATTATTCTGTCTTTACTGAACGTTTGTAGCAAAACTGAATAGTAAAGGGAATCCAAACTTTTTTTTACTCTTTCCCTAACTAGTTTGCTATCTGAACATAATTTTTTTTTAAATTTATAAACACATTAGAATGGATCGTCGAATTACGTGACCTGACTTTCGGTCATCGCAGTCGACGATTTGACGTCTCGAATTGTTTGGTGTATATATACAGGCGACTGGATATCATATCTCTCATTATTTTGTAAAATCTTATATTTGCTTTCACTATAAATCAACATCGAGATTTTTGTATTCACAATTTCGATTAATTGTTTTACAGACTATTATAACATTGATTTATCTATATTGGAACGTTCGTCATTACTGAATTCGAAATTTCGGTCCTGAATATTGATCGTTCGAATTTCCGATCCCCACCCCACACCGTTCTCATTATACTAATAATTAGTACTTTTATTGAGCTTACCTACCGCTCTCTAATCAATATCAGCAACCCAAATGAACTGAAACGATGATAAACTTTACCAAAAACTAGATCGTTTTCTCAAAAAATCGATATTGTTTTCTCACTCGAGACGCGTGCTTCCGCCACAGAGCTCCCCTACCTACATTTTTTTATGCCAACGTCTGGAACAAGTGTACACCCATAACTTACGAGGCTATACCAGTGTGACCCTTTCAAAAAGTCGATTTTTTTTGTTGCCTTTTTCGACAGTTTTTACCTTCAAGAATATCATTATCATTTATATCAATATCATTTTATCTTGCAAACATCAATAGTTAAATCTTTAAACGCGTTTTTCTCGAAACGAGATTTTTCAAATTTGTTGACATTGTAACTCAAAGAGCAATTATCCGATTGACTTGACATTTGAACTGAGTACTCTTGAATATGTTTACTCTACAATGACGTAGGATATTTTCGATTGGATGAAAATTGACGATTTGGCATTGAAAAAAAAAACGACCATTTTGTAGGCAAGGAAACGGTAGAAAAAGCTCACCGTTCGGTTGCCCAAATTCTTGACTTTGCAAACGAGATGCACAGTGCTGCCGACGAGGCCGGTGAAGTTCGAAGTTATCGAAGTGTCGAAGTGAGGCCCCGTACCAGGCGTCGGCCATTCTTCCAAAAAATCCGTGCGGAAATTACGCAGGCAGGTTACCGCACCACCTGGACCAAAAACAAAGTTTTTTTGTTGTTGTTGCAATTGTACACGCTGGTATTTTCAATAAAATTATGACGTATTGCTTTGTTTACATCGTTCCAAATAACAATGACCGTTTTGAGGCTGTTGCTACTGGATAACATTTTGTTCCTATCGATGCGATCATGAAATAACGAAATTATTATTTTTTTCCCAACAACGTCTCTTTCGTTTGCAAGCGTTTCGTAAATTACTGACGAATTATTGGCGCTGGACCGACACCAATTGACCTACATGCGGTTTCATTCATGTACATACGTACGGAGATAGTGTAACTAATGCATTACGTCTGAACGACTGTGGCAGCTGGAACACGGTTGACATTGTAAATATTACACGTGACATAAATGACTAATGGCTAATTCTGGCAATCCGATAGAGGATGATCGATAGTGGGGGAAACGGTGGAATAAAAGCTAAGAGAGTCTTGCCGTTTGCATTACTCGCAATCCCATCTCGTTGAATGAAAAGGAAATTGCGAAAAGGGCCACTAGGGAACAAGGCTTGGAGACTTATCCGGATAAGACAAACTACTGGAACGACAGGAATCGAGAGAGAAAAAACAATATCCTCTACCAGCATCGTTTGTTCTTTTTTAGCTTTTGCCAAGTTTTTCTCACGACACTACAGATTTTTTATTTCAACAAGGCTCGATCCCATATGCCGACAACGAAAACTCAAATGACAAAACAATGAAAGATAATAAAATTGTGATAACGTTTCCAATATTTATTGCGAAATAAGTGAGTACGACGACGCAACGTAAATATTTATTTAGAATAACTGCTATTACGTTATTTAGAGTTATAGGACTAGATAGTTATTTGTATATAGATAACATCGGATAGAATTACTGACATTACGTTACTTTGGAACATACTGAATAGTTATTTGAAATTACTGATATTACGTTCGCATTCTAAAACATTTAGGGGCCTTCTTACTTTAGACGCTAAAAAAGGCTATTTCCATGCATTTTTTTATAGGTTTATATTGTAGATATTGATATTAAAGTTATTGCACTTAATAAATAAACTTTCGAAATACATTTTTGTAAAAAAAATATTTATTTAAGTCAGTATTTATAGACGAAAATGGCAGTTAAAGGGTTACCCCCACTTGCGATTTTGAAAAAATCGATTTTTTATTGCATTTTTTTGAAGTATCAGTATCTGAGAATATGTCCTGAAAATTTCAAGTCGATCCGAACAAAATTGACTGAGATATGAGCGTTGAAAGATAAGAATCCGCGTTGAAAGAGAAACTTTAAACGCGCTTTTCTCAAAATGGCATTTCTGAAGTCGGTGACGAAGATTACTCGAACACCAATGAACCGATCTTCTTGAAATTTTGCAGGCTTATTTAATACATAAAAATGTAGTCTTTAACCGTTCGATTTTTTTTCTAAAAAAAAAAAAAATGGTCGTTTTATAGCCAAAAAACGGCCGTTTTTTTCGTTAAAATCGAACCATTAACTTTGACTGTCCGCCATTTTGGGAAAAATGAATATTTTTTAAAATCCTTCGATTAAAGACTAGTTTATACTTATATTTGACTAAATCCATACGCATTTTTTTTTCAGCTGATCCACTTCGCCGCAATGTTGGTCACCGCAAACCGTGTATATAAAAACATTATTTCATCGACGGCCATTTGCCACTAAACAATGTAATATTTTTGAATAAAAAAATTACTGAAAGTTCTTCAAGATGTGTTCTTTAAGATGGTATATTGATCGATTAAAAAAGTTTTGTAGTTTTCTATAAAAAAATTCATGAAAAAGGCCTTTTGTTTTGTGCTACAAGTAACGCCTTAAAAAAATGTTCTTAAAAATTGTAGGTCTGCGCTGTTGATGAAATCTCGGAGATGGATCATCCGAAACAAAATAATCAAACGATTTTAGATTGACTATGTTAATGCCTGTAGCACATATCATATGATTTTTGATATATGCAAAAATAACAAAATGGTGGACATTTTTCCAATAAATAAAAAAACGTGTTTTATTTATTAAAAAATCCTCGATATGCGTCGAATTTTTTACCGTCTCAAGTGAGAAGACCCCTTAAGCTGCAAGTAACAGCCTGGAAATACTGCAGAATGTTATGATCGACCAATTTACTGACACGTTTCATTGAATCCGCGTCTACATGTTCACTATGCCATTTTATTTGGATTCTCAACCTCCAGCCACGTAATGGACCGATTTCTCTGATAGTTAAAATTATAAAGATATTTAGAACTAACGAGAGATGCCTTTTCGACTCTTCAAAAAACCTAATCCCAATAATGCATTTTTATACATTATTATGACAGGTGACCCTGCAAAACTCTATTTATTCAAATTGAACAATTTGCTGAAGGTTTGAATATTCGGGGACACACAGAAGAACATTCCTGGTTAGTATGTCGTCATTTCAGTCTTTCGTTGTGGTCATTCCATCGTTTAGTCGTTTATCGTAGGCATGTAGCTATGCTATGCATCATTATCAACAGATTGATTATTCCCCAGGTAACTTGTATGATTGTTTTTTTTTCTTCATTCGTAACTGTGTTCATTTATGTCTCACGTATTTGTTGACTTTAATCTATATGTCTATCACCCGCATTCATAGTCGTTCCTTAAGGAGAGATATACACCCAGGTGGTCGAGGTCGAGGGTTTAGAAGCTATGAACATTCCGTCGACCGTAGAAGACCTACACTATGGGTCTGGTATCGATGTTTCCATACAAGTTGACAAATTCCATGATTTATTCATTCCCAAATTTTCAAACGCGTTTTTCTCAAAACCACGTTTTTCAAATCGGTACCTAAAATTTCTCGAAACCCAATGAACCGATTGCCTTGAGGTTTTTTGTGGTTATTCTATACACCATTATCTAGTACTTGTCATAGAATTTTTTTTCCGTTACTTAGTTTTTGTTTTATAGGCAAAATAATAACTAATTGTTGGCCCAAAAATCACTATTTATGTTCCAACGTCCGCCATTTTGTCATAAATCGATATTTTCAAAATCGGCTATGACGAGTACTAGATTATAGTATCTAATTCAATAACCTTTTTGGTTTTTTTTTTAGATGATTTTTGAAGAAACGCGAGGGATACGCAGATTTTTTTACGACGCTCCAAGAATCATACAATATCCCGTGTGGAAATATTTTCCGGGATGTCTAAAGGACCCAACTAATTGTCCCCAATTTTATCCAGGGCCTGGTTTGGATTCCGACTGGTACCTTTATAGGATTGTCCCGCTTTTGAAATCGGGCCCTTTAGTGGACATCTATTCGGGGCCATACTAGATTCCCTGATTGCGCCTGAATTATCGAATTTCGTCCCTACTATACCCCTGCAATTAGCCCTGTTAAGTCCCCACGTTCACCCCGTCAGATCCCTATGATTCCCCTGTATTTCCCTGTAATAAAGAAGATGCATATTTTCCGAGAAGATTTATAAATATATATTTATTTATTTATTTATTTATATATGTGCCAGCAAGTTTACAAACATTCTTATAATAGAAAACAATATGCTGACATTTTAAGGATAATGTGAACAATATAAAACGTTATATGTTAATCATGTAGATAACGATTCAGAATACTTCAATGGCTAAAAATACTTTTTAAGACCAATCTTTGGGGAGGATGAAAAATGCAATAAGAACACTCAATCATCCATTAGAGCAATATTGTCGCCAACAGCATGAAAGAAATCTCATTCCATCTAATCCAACAGAGATCCCCATTTAATTTAAAATCATTAGCCGTACTCTCAAAGACGGGACAATATTTGTAAAATCAATGATATTTAATTCCTCTCTTTTCATCGCAATATGTACGCCGAACAATGTTGTACTTTTGAGCGATGGTTGTATAATGGAGATAAAAAAAAATGTATGGTGAAAATGAATCCCAAGAATCTCTCTACATCGAGGGCAAAATTTCGAAAAAAAAAGTTGACATGTACAATTATCCACGTAAATCATCCAGTATTGGAGCCTGGAGAATCCCAGAACAAACTTTAAACGATGCAGTTTACACATTGGCCAGCATCAAGAGAAAATTGGTAACATTGCGATTGTCCCTAGAACCAAACGGAAAACTCAATACTTAAGCCCTGACATTGCTTCATGTATAAGTGTTTACTTAAATAAAAATGTATATATTTTTAAGTTGTAACGTTTTCTTCTTTTCTTTCAAATTCATTGAAAATGATAAGCGAATTGTTAAGTGAGTGAGATATTTGCATGAGGCAGTTATAAAACACTGATAAATTACTATTAATTTTTGTCGCTTATTAATATTATAACTTTGATTGATCTTTGTGATGATCCCTGACTATATCTGACCAGGCTTTTTACTGGTGAACCAAATGAAACCGTAATTTATTTTATGATGGAAATTGTGACTGAACGACACTGGGCCCACATTAGTCTGCCTGGTCAAGACCCGATTAAACTCATTGTAAAAATTAGCCAGTGCCCTGACAGCACCTGGTCGGGTCCTTCATTGGTGCATCCATCGTACCCCTGTTATTTTGTATCATGGAAACTAATGAGTACCTTTCTAGGACCGTTTGTGGCAGTATTCTGGAAATCCCTGTCAGGGATTCCACTTTGAAGCCGTAACGGGACCTGTATATTCTTCGGGTTTCCCGGACTATTTTCCACACGGGATTCTTGTATATTTTTTATATTTTTAAATAAAAATAATTAACCATATTTTTGAATGTATATACTTTTGGATAATTAAAACCCCAATCCGAAATTTCAAATAGTTTTCCTTGAAAAACTTCACAAAAATGACATTTTTTCCGGCTCCTAGGTGTATATCTCCCCTTAAGAAATGAGGCTTCCTTGTTTTTTGTTCTGAACAAAGAATAAGGAATAGAATTCCTCAAGGTACATCTATGAATACGGGTGTATGTCACTCGATGAGCCTCAAAAAAGGTAGTCCTAACGAGGAACGACACTTAAGTGTCCGCCTTCGATTTTGTTGCAACTCATATATGTGATAAGGGATTAAAAACCATTGGACAAGTATTTTTTCCCGGTGGAATAACGGCTCTCACAAGGAAAGGTTGCAAGGTCGATCTCTCCGATTTCGATTAAATTTTGCATGCTTGTAGAATGGGTAAAAATAAGCGACACTTTTTTTATATCTGCCGAACCCGCAAGGGTGCAAAGGATATAACAATTTTAAGGGGTGAAACGCACCCTTGAAAATATGGGTGTTTTTCGTTTTTCGTCGATAACGTTATCGTTCTCATCTCCAATGTATAGTACACGAAAGAATAAACATTGTTGCAATTTGACATTTTTGCATACCTCGTACCTTTGAAACATTATCGACAAAAACACCCCAATTTTCGAGGGTGCGTTTCAACCCTTAAAAATCGGGTTTCCCAGATATAAAAAAATACGTGTCGACTATTTTTACCCTTTCTACAAGCATGCAAAATTTCATCGAAATCAGAGAGATCGACAAAGTGGGGAAACCACCCCTCAAAGGCATCTCGAGCGGTGGTTTTTTGCAGTACAACCCACAAGCAGTCGACCCATCCGAATTAAACGAAAACTAAAATTCTCCCATTGTAAAGCGATGAAAAATCCACTATAGAAGGATTGAAAAATAATTAAATCAAGCCACGACACGCCTTTTTCGAGGGGTGGTCCCCCTTAAAACCGTTTTTCCGCCAAAAAAAAAATCGAGTCTAATAGTTTTCAATGCTTTGTCACATACATGAGTTTTATCAAAACCGAAGGCGGACACTGAGGTGATGTTCCTTGTAAGTAAAAATGATTGCCATTTTGCCAACAATTTTAAAAACCATCTCCGTCGTATCGCGTTCAACGTCGTTTCACTTTATTATATTCTGTAGTCTCCATGGTACGAGGCACGATCGAAAACTACTCCATAACGCTTGAAATAAAAATTTCACTAGACTTACATCAGTGGCTTGTATAAATCTCCCGTTGACTGGATCGATCTCACGTTCGGAATAAAATGTTTTTCAAATAGTCTCATTCGTTGTAGGGTATATTTCCTTTCACCCTCGTTCTTTAATCGACATAAAAGTATGATCGAACAAAAAAAACCAACTGGAAGTGAACATCGATTTACTTGTGTCTTCATCCCCATTCAATTATATTTTTTGCACCTCTAGCTGAAAGGTATTGCTTTTCGGCTGTCGAATATTCATTTTTGTTCTTTGTCAAGCCATCACGCGGATATAAGCTCATTTTTCGAGCATAAAAATAACGTTCATATCCTTGGGGCCTGCCAACCTTCGGCTCATTCTATCATAATGTCCAAACGAGGACCAGGAAGCGGTTCGATGATAGATGCACACCGCATATATGTGGATATGCATATATAGTCTTCGGGGTTGAAGCAAAACGAAGGAAAAATAACGAAGAAGAGAGAATGGGGAACAGAGAGGAGGAAAGTATTTTTCCAGAGTTAACGAGATCCTGTACGAGGTTCTCGGATGTATATATGTGCCGGGATACAGAGGTTGAAAGAGCAGGAGAACACGCGAGTTCACGAGATGAGCCGGTGGCCGCAAACGAGACAGCCGGCTGTCCGCAAAAATGAAAGACGTTAATTTCAACGAGTGATAGTCGCTCTTGAAACGAGAGTCGAGTCATGTATAACAAGCTATGGTTCGAGCCTCGATTCTGGTTAGCCACCTGAGCCTTTTTGCGCTTGTCATGACGAGTGAGCAGCCCGGATGCGACGGGGCCGTACACATTTTTTAATTTTTGTGCCCCGCATATGGATTCCTCCCTTCTTTGAAGTCTATCAAGGCCTTACAAATGGAATCTCATGTATACCAATTACTTTGACACGTAGCAGGCGAGAAAACTTCACAACGTGTGTTGCAGCAATAATTGCAAGCTTGATCACTTTTGTTGTAAATTGGGATTGAAGCTTGCCTAATTATATACAGGAAGTTCAGCGAATCTTTTTTTTTCTCGCGTAGACTCAAAGGCGTAGGTGTGCTGATTTGATTAGTTTTTCACAGGGTATTTAGGATTGGAGATTCAAATATTTTTCAAAGCGTGCCACCCATTCTGTATCTTGTTTATTCATCTCTAGTAATACCACAAACTATAGCTCTAGAAATATCTAAAAATATTTTTGAATACGTCGCTATGATTTTGAAAGTAAGAGGCACGCTTACGAAAAATTCCAAAAAAATGGTACACTACGTTGTAACTATTGTGTCACTAAAGATTTCAAGCTGGAATAACTGGAGTCTAATAACTATATTGCAAAGTCCGTTTTGTGTCACTGAATATTTCAAGCTGGAAATACTGGAGTCTAATAACGAAATGTCAAAGTGCGTTTTGGGTCAGTAAAGATTTCAAGCTGGAATAACTGGAATCAAATAACTAAATGGCAAAGTGCGTTTTCTGCGACTAAAGATTTCAAGCTGGAACGACTGAAGTCTGAAAACTAAATGGCAAAGTGCGTTTTCTGCCACTGAAGATTTCAAGCTAAAATAACTGGGGTCTAATAACTAAATGGCAAAGTTTTTCGCGGGATATTTGGGATTGAAGATTGCAATATTTTCCAAAGCGTGCCATCCATTCTGTACTTTGCTTGTTCATATCTAGTAATACCAAAAACTATAGCTCTAGAAATATCTAAAAATATTTTTGAAAACGTCGCTATGATTTTGAAAGTAAGAGGCACTCTAACGAAAAATTCCGAAAAAATAGTACACTTCGTTGTTACTTTTGTGTCACTAAAGCTTTCAAGCTGGAATAACTGGAGTCTAATAACTAAATGGCAAAGTACGTTCTGTGTCACTAAAGATTTCAAGCTGGAAATACTGCAGTCTAATAACGAAATGTCAAAGTGCGTTTTGGGTCACTAAAGATTTCAAGCTGGAATAACTGGAATCAAATAACTAAATGGCAATGTGCGTTTTCTGCGACTAAAGATTTCAAGCTGGAATGACTGGAGTCTGAAAACTAAATGGCAAAGTGCGTTTTCTGCCACTGAAGATTTCAAGCTGAAATAACTGGGGTCTAATAACTAAATGGCAAAGTTTTTCGCGGAGTATTTAGGATTGAAGATTGCAATATTTTCCAAAGCGTGCCATCCATTCTGTACTTTGCTTGTTCATATCTAGTAATACCAAAAACTATAGCTCTAGAAATATCTAAAAATATTTTTGATAACGTCGCTATGATTTTGAAAGTAAGATGCACGTTAACGAAAAATTCCGAAAAATGGTACACTTCGTTGTAACTTTCGTGTCACTAAAGATTTCAAGCTGGAATAACTGGAGTCTAATAACTAAATGGCAAAGTACGTTTTGTGTCACTAAAGATTTCAAGCTGGAATTACTGGAGTCTAATAACTAAATGGCAAAGTGCGTTTTGTTTCACTAAACATTTCCAGCTGGAATAACTGGAGTCTAATAACTAAATGGCAAAGTACGTACATTGTTTCGTCCAGTTTATTATATATATGCGTCTGTAGATCCATATATGAGACTACCTTAGCACTAAGTCCTATATACGACTGCCCATTAGGCGCAGGTGGATCTTGATACGCAAAACTGCGGTTTTGTGGCGCAGAGTTCCTGCTTGTTACTTGCACTGGAATAATTATTGCAAATTTCACGAAAGCTCGTGTGTTGACGAATTCTGCGTAGACGGATGCATATACGTGTATATGTGTAAGCCGTCCACCATGGGTCACTGCCAAGGGAAATCCTTCTCCCTAACGTTTCTCGGGTGCTTTCTCGGACATTGAGGGACGAAGCGGTTTGCCCAGGTGACCGCCGAATCCTGCACCCTACCCACAGTAGTTCGACTGTACGGTAAGCTCGGACCCAGCGGTCCTTTTACCATAGCTCGGTTAGGATATGGTATACTTGTACATAGAAATGTACATACATGTGCCACGAACCCGCTGGTATGGCATGCTTCGCGTTCTGACCGAGTTAACTTCGTTTCAACCCCCAACCTTCCCCCACCTTTCGCACCCCTTCCCAGCGGCTTTTCCCGTGAACTCTTTCGTGAAATGTTCGTTGTGGTTTCAACTATACCGTCTATGTGTATGTAAGCATTTTCTGTGTGGAAATACGTATACCACACATGTGCAAGGGCACATACCCGCAAAAATGAGCGTGTAAATGTACGATGTTGGCTGCCGGCGAGTGGAGGGTTGTCCAGCTCGATTTAACGCATAATGTAATGTGGATGAAGACCTTCAGTGTGGCTACCTACTTTTGTTGATTCGTGGAACAGTGAAATGACAATTAACGTAACAATTTTTTGGTTACGCGCTTAAGGGGCTATTCCACTGTGATGGCTAAACAAATAAGCTATTTTTAGTGATTTTTGTTTGACAACTGTTGCATGTATCGGTAGAAACTTTTTTTTTCGTATAAAAGTACACTTTTACAGAATAGAAAACAATTTTTTTGTTATATATATATGTATATTTATTTAACAATTTATAATAGTGTAAAGGTATGAAAAAAAGTATGTTGCTGGCGTTGATCATTGGCACTCTCCAGGTAATCGGGCACCAATTTTTTTTATAGATTTTTAATCTGCATGAGTGTCACTATCGCCCAAGCTAGAGTTATTATTTCATATTGCAAAATAACAAATTGGGGTCGTTTTTTGCAGAAATGTTCGGAAAACACGTTTTTTCCGTCATAATTCCGGTGAAAATATGAATTAAAATTGATATTTTTGAATAATCCTAGCTTGGGCGATAGACATACATATGCTGAATATGCAGTAAAATTTTTAGCCCGATTGGTTAAGCCATTTTTCCAAATTCACCAACGCCATTGTATTGTAGATATTGATATAAAAGTTGTAACACTTAATAAATATGCTTTCGAAATACATTTGAAAAAAAATAATGTAATTATGTAACCCAAACAAACGTTAAACGCGTTTTTCTCGAAAAACGTTTTTCGACGGCTTGTTGATAAAATCTTCGAAACTACTGAACCGCTTCTTATAAAATTTTAACCACATATTCTTTACAACTATAGCTATGGCGCATATCAAGGATTTTTTTAATTTTGATTTTTACTACTCTTTTGCCCAAAGGTGAAAAAACACGTTTTTATTTGTTTTTTTTTCGAAAACTGTCAGCCATTTTGTTATTTTTACATTTATTAAAAATCGTATGATATGCGCTATAGCCATTAACATACTGAATCTAAAACCGTTTAATTTTTTTGTTTCCGATGATCCATCTCCCAGATTTCATGAACAGCGCAGACCTACAATTTTTTTAGGACTTTTTTTAACTACCATTTTCGTCTATAAATAGTGACTTAAATAAATAATTTTTTAAAATGTCTTTCGAAAGTGTATTTATTAACCCTTCGAGTGAACACCTCCGTCGCCAACCTATAAGTGCATCTTGAGTCAACCTGACCCAAGGCGTTTTTCAAACCGTTGTATTCGGGTAAATATGCATTTTTTGTTTTTTTTTTTCGGTAGGGACGTTTTTTGTAGTAAATTATCCATATTTTTTGGGCGGAAATTTATTTTTTGACGAAAACGAAAATTAAATGCCAAAACATTCGTTCAAAGTGGGGCATACGTTGAAAAATACGTACTTACACGAAAAAAATCACTGGGTCAAAACGACCCAGTGTGCACTCGAAGGGTTAAGTGTAACAATTTTTATATCAATATCTATAATATAATCCTATTTTTCAAAAATCATGAAAATAGCCTTTTTTAGCGTCTAAAGTGAGAAGACCCCGAAAGTTCTATATAGGTATAGTATAGTATAGTATATAGTGCTGTATGGCTATACTATACGATACTAACCGGTAGATCGGCCTTTTACTCACACGGTGAAAAGAGAGACTACTACTATACAGTAAATGTATAGAAATATACGTGTATATGTGTATAGTTAGGTATAAATTCAAAACAGCTGTTCCCAACAGCTGCCTGGGATACGCAGCGGGTAGCCGTACTAGAGCGCGCGCATCGAGCGCTTCCACTTTGAAGCGCTATACTGAGTCGGCAAAGGGGAAATCGAGTTTACCAGCAATTGCATATCAATTCTATGATGAAATGGAGTTGAAAAAAGCAAAAAATAAAAATTCGCTTTTCTCATCCCGTCACAGTAAAATAGCCCCTTCAGGGGGGGGGGGGGATACCTTTAGGTGAGGAAAAATTTGCTGATTTTCATCATTTTTTTAAGGAAATATTTCTTCACCATTTTTTAGACTGAGGGCATGTTTTACCTATTACTACTATTGGCTGTCACATGGTATTTATTTATTTATTAATCTATAACAATGACGAAGGTATAGCACGGTCTTCTAAACCCGATTTCCAAAACTGGCGTGACGGATAGCTAAATAACTAAGCGCCCGATTCTGAAGAAATTTGGTACAAATTTTTGTAACCGTATTCTGTAAAACATGATTCTAAAAGTTTTTGGAAAAAAAAATTGAATTGCATAATATAGTCATTTTTTTCCGGAAAATGCAATCTTTTTGTTTCAACCCGTACCATTTTATCGATTTTTAACATTACTCACTTTTTGTTGGTTCACATTCTGCGTATGAGTGTTAATGAATGAAAAACGTTCGTTGGTTTTTTTTTTCAGATTAATCCCGCCGACGCTACGTGTCGCGCCGTCTGACAACGACCGCCGCAACGCGTTTAGTACAATATCTCCGCTATTTTTGAACATTAATAAAAAAAAATACCATCCAATATCCAAAAGCAATATTAAGACCTACCCTAAGTCTAAAAATAGTGAAAAAGTATATTCTTAAAAAAAAAATCTTGAAAATCAGCAATTTTTTCTTCGCCCAAAGGTATCTCCCCTCTTAAGACAGAAAAAAATAAGCAATATTGAAGGATTTTTTCAACTAAGAAATAATGATTCTCCAATTATCAAACTTTCGGTATACTTTAATGGTATATTTAAGTATATAAAACATTTTTTTAACGAATTCTCTATCCGAATCGGCGTGCAATCTAGCTTCCCGTAGACTTTGACTTGCAAAAAAGTTCAAACATTTGTTCAGTTAGAACATGTATAGTTTCTATGTGACGATAATTAAAATGAAGAAAATGCAAATTTAAGAAAATGGCACGCATTTACAAAAAAAATAAACATTTCACGCAACATTTCTGTAAAATGTGGATTAAAAAAGTAGTTTTTTTTTTCAATTTTATCCAATATTATATTTTTTCCAATATAATCAATATTTCTACCAAGTTTCAACTCAATCGGCTTAGTAGTTTTTTAGTAATCCTGCACGCCAATTTCGATAATGCAGTTTTGAGAAAAACGCGTTTGAAGTTCACGCCCGCTTCGAATCCGAGCAGTGAGGCTCAGCGTTGACGGGCTGTTACGTTTGAAGTTTTTCGAATTTCGCTTTGAAATTCTATCAAAATATTCTATAGATATAGTTCTATCGTTTAAAGAAAGAAAAAAAAGAACTCGATTTTTTTATCATTGTAAATGTATTTTCCGCCTAAAATAATGCACGAATGCTGCATGAGAAATCTGCAATGATTCGATTCTGCAAATTAATTCGTGCGGAAAAGCTTCCCCATCCACAGGGTGAAATTTTTCAATGGTCGTACCAAATATCCTTTTGCGGTCATGTGTTTTCAGGTTAACTGAATCCCCTCATTTTCATCTAAAGATTAATAGAGAAAAAACATAATTTATGATCTTAGTGATATTTTTGATACAAGGACCGATTTTGCTACGGACAGGTGATCATTGTACACAAAAGATCCGCTTTCCAAGTTGTACAGAACAAATTACATTTTTTCGGAATCTACAGGACTGAGCTTTTAATGTGTATTTTCTGATTCATAATTCATCACTTTGGCAATTTTTCTAATGTAACAACTAGCATATTGCAGATGCGGTAATGTATTCAATTGAATGAACTGTTGCAAATTATTATGAACGATACTTATATGACCTAATTTTGCCACTAGAAGCTGGAGCATTGGAGATTACGCGTAAATAAATGGACATATTATTTGCGGTTTCAACCGTAGTTAGTTCAGCAATAAGCATGAAAATTTACATTGTCATTACGGCTCGATACAATTACATGCAAATTGTTGCTGCAACATTTCCCCACCCTTGCACTTTTGGTCCCCTTCTACAGGCCCCTAATTTATTAACTGTTTCAGTCAATAGACTGATGATTATTGAACACACAAACTGCAAGTATTCGAATGCGCATAATTTAATAGTAAATGAGTTTGTGTTGTCGGTGAATATGCTCCACTGTTGTTGAACTTCATATGGTCTATTGAAAGCACTAGAATAGCGTACGCATACGTAATATCGTTATAACTCTTCGTCGGAGAGCTTGGTCGATACCGCTCATAGGTATCAAATTTTTCCGACATCGAATAATTGTTGTATTAATATTCTCGTTATTATAACTGAAATAATTGTTATTATCGATACTATTATTGTTAACATTTCAGATTTCAAGTATTCGTTGTGATTAAAAAAATAAAAATAAATGCGTATGAAATGACAACAAATACCACGATTTATATTGACATGGAAAGGGCTATGAGCAAACGAAGACAGAATCCCACGATAAAGTGAATCCCGAAAAACCGTGACTTCGTCACGTCAACATTCCACTAAGGCTAACCCCAAACCCTTCGTAAAATTGCATCAAACACAGGGCAGAAGGAAAAAAATTGTATGAAAGCTCTCATGCTCTCCTGCAGACACGTATAAATTTCAAAGCGCGTATACAGGGTGTCCCAGAACTGAATGCTTTCCCTTAAATGGGGAGTTGGGGGTGAAATTCCGAGTCGATTGATATAAGCGGGCGCACCTGATTGGCCCGCCTTTAAAAATTAATAGTAATTCAGGGGTTGATCTGAGACCCACATATGCTTATATTAATCGACTCAGAATTTCACCCCCAACCCCCCGTTTGAGGGAACGCATTCAGTTCTGGGACACCCTGTATACAATAATAATTCTATTCATGATTCCTTAAACATATATTCGCGTTTCTTTTCATGTCGACACATCGTATACAATTTATGTACGAGGTACGTGTTCTCAATTCTGAGATATTTCAGAGAATTTTTTCCGTGTCGCGGTGTGTTGAAGAAAGACGGAAAAAATAAGATCTTTGCAAAGTCCTACAAAGTCAGTATGTCTCAATTTTATTGAATATATATATATATATATCTAATGATCCTATTCATATCTGCATAAATATATGCTCGCGTTTCTGTCTACGCCAGCATTACGTATACAACTTATGTACGTATGAGGTTGGTGCTACGTGTTCTCAATATTCTTAGTTCAGGAACCTGCCTCTGTAAAAATGTTTGTTCGTTCTTCAACGTTCATCATATCGGATTGAAAAAAATTAATTCCCCGTTTTTTGAAACGTAACTATTTTATTGGAACTTGAAAGTAATGCATTTTTTTCACACTATCATATTTTGAATACATTAAATTCTATTGATACTTGATAATAATTAAATTCATTGCTTTCAGTACAGATGCGTAAGTGGACAATGAAAGGATAATGATTTGATGGTCTCGTTTTTCAAATTGAAACGAGTGCCTTTGACTACCCAAATTAATTATCACCGTACTTTTAGTTTTCGAGATTAAAAAAAATGTTCATACATTTTGACATGCAGTTTTACGCCGATGGACATTACTTTCGAGCATTTGCTCCAATATAAGAGTTTTCGAGAGCTCTCGCGTTTATTACATGACTCAGCCGACGCGAATCGTCGTAGTTAGCGAACTTTCGTACCTACGGCTTTATGCAGCAAGGTATATGGACGTCCCATGGAAGTGAGAAGTTAAAGGCGAATTTATTTCAGAAGCGTCCATACAAAAATAGGAAAAGGGAACGAGAGGGAAAAAAATGCGAGGATAAGGGCGGGGGGAAAGAACGAGGAGAAAATAGGTTGAGCGATGCTAAAGAGGGCTAACTTGAATGTCCCAGGTTATCATTGCTGTGGTCCAAAATTTCACCTTATCTTGCCGTTCTGTATGTAAAGTGCATGTATGAAATGTGTGTGTGTCTGTGTGTGTTCGAAGGATTCACTGACCGAGGATACTCCTCAAGTACTTTTCATTGCGCGAAAAGTTTTTAAGGGCTTGGAAGAGTTCATCACGAAGGTTTTTCGTTTCGATGAGTGGATAATAATTTGAACATTTTAATATATCTGTATATCGTTACGTTGATAGCTTTTAAAAAGGATGAGCTTTTCTGGAGGTGTGAAAAGACACTAAAAATACGAGATATTATGCATGACGATTGAAGAAAATATGACAATTTTATATTGCCCCGATGTATGTATGCAGATCGAGCAGTCATGTGTGTTATAATGATCTGTAATAATAAAAGGCATAAACTTAATAAAAAAGCAATCAAACTCGTTTGAACGTAATTAAACTCGAAATGTTTCACACTGGCATACTAAAATGAATACAAAAATGTATAACTTTTCATTGTTGAAAGATATGTGGTTTTGAAAAAAATTATCCGACAGAAATTTCGTTGAACTTCGGTCCAAGGCATTCAAGATCGGGAGTATAATTTTTTTCCCATGAATTCCTTGCGTTCGGAAATTTTGCATCATTTTTTACTGGTCATTACAATATAGAAGATATTCAAATGACTTTTTTTTGTGTTCTTACATTTCCAATTACGAGAACGTAGTTTTATTTCCAAGCATAATTCTCCAAAATATTCGTTTATTACAACATTCGACGAAAGCAAAAAGGGGCGGGGATGTGTTACGTATTTAAAAAAAAAGTATGTTTCCCCAATTCAGGGATATGTGTTTTCAGACTTCTCTACTCTAATTAGGTAGGCTAAATTTGACATATTGCTAAAATAACAGCCAAACATGAATTCACTCTCTGCAATGTTCACAGCCCGTATAAAAGTACACAAGATCGTAAAAGTCACAGAAACTCTGTATAAAGTGTCTAAACCGCCACAAAATTTGCCTATATTCCCATGAAACAGTTACCACACACTTTCATAGAACCTGCATACAAAATTCACCATTTTTTTTCAAAATTCACTATTTTTTCAAAATTCACCATTTTTTTCAAAATTCACCATTTTTTTCAAAATTCACCATTTTTTTCAAAATTCACCATTTTTTTCAAAATTCACCATTTTTTTTCAAAATTCACCATTTTTTCAAAATTCACCATTTTTTCAAAATGTACCATTTTTTAAAGTTCACCCAATTTTGGATACACCTCTGAGAGATGGCGTTTTTCAAAATCAATTTAGCCAGAATTGCCCTTCCTATCGTCCCCTTAGAGTTACAAACAGGAAGGAGGTTTCTTTTGAAATATCCAACCGAGTTATTTTTTTTAAACTAAAATGTCCACATTGACAAAACTTCGTTATTATTATGTAAATATGAAATTATATAAAATAATGAATATAAAATATATAAAATTATTGTTATTCGATAGAAAATGAATCGAGCCAATACAATTTTCCCAAAATATTTTCTTTCAAACGACAATTTGTGTTTGAAAAGGCTGCTCAACTAAAAAAAAATATTAAAAAATAGAAAAAAGAAGAAATTCAATCGAGCCACCATAATTATCTCAAAGTATTTTCTGCCAAGGGACAATTCGTGTTCGAAAAGACTGCTTAACTGAAAAAATAGTAAAAAAATAGACTTCTGAAACAACCTGTTCGGAAACTAACATTCCTTCGCTTCATGCCCGGAAAAAACAAACGAAAAAGAATTCCGAATATTTGCGATCTTCGCAACTTTTTTCGCGATACTCTGTGGGTTGTAAAGAGAAGTAGGTTGAGTACTCACCAAAATAAATGATAAAACATACGAGCGTGGGAAGAGAGGTAGACATCGCTTACTTGGGCGATTTCTTTCACATGCTTTTTCTACTATATTTCTCTGGACATTTCGCGATTTTTCCGACCGCTGATCTGACGTAAATCGTTGTCATGAAATCACTCTGTGTATTCACAGGCCACGCTTTCGGACCTTTCCACTTTTGGCTCTTGACACTATTCGCACGACGCGCTATGAAGCTTTTCCTCCCAAGAGGACACATCGAGCAGTCAAAAATTTTCGCGCGCGTTGTGAAATTTCAATCTCTCGAGCGATTCAGTTTCGTTTCTCCATGATATTCGTTTACCTTTTTCGCCCCTAAAATATCATATTTCCCGAGAACCACCGCTACATTTATCCCTTAATATCGCGCACAATTGTCACACATATGCGGATTTTTTCATCAACCGATAACTCGCTACTACAATTGATGTAAAAAATTAAAAACAAAAAAAAACATTCACCAAAAATTCTTTCTCGGATTATTGCTCGGGGGTAACTTTTTAATCATCGAGGGGTGAAAAAACTCTCTCCCCCAAGATTTCACTTTCCCAGCAAGCGGATTATTTTCCTCTCCAGACCACGATTCGTCAAAAACTTGAGATTCACTCTTCCTTTCTTCACGAGAGCTTCGTATATCTCATTTTCTCTCAACTCCCATAGTCCTCTCGCCTCCACTTCAACCAAGTATCGAACAAGTTTTCTCCGTCGCTCAACGTCGAGCCCTACCAAGATTTTTCAAATTCCGAAAAATCCCAACTGTTTCGTTCCATTTCCCCCCCAAACACGAACCCGTAAAAATGTGAGTCACTTTGCGCGCACTGACAGAAAATTCCAAATTTCTCACTCCCCACGAAAAAAACCAAAAATTCGTCCGCAAGAACGTGCGAATGCGAAACAACCGCAGCTTCACTCGTAAGAACAAGTCGCGTTCGCAGCACCGAAAATTCCCAGATGAATGAGAGGGATGAAAAATATTCGCAAGACGAACCCCAAAGTATCGACGGTGTATTTAATTCGAAGAATAATCGAAGGACGTCATCCTCTACTGATCCGTTCCATAATTCTAGCGGGCTGTTTTTCACGCGCACTTCAAATTCACCACCCTTAATTTTTGCAACAAGATATGTAATCAGGTGACTGAGTAGACTTTCCGATATAGGGAAGTCTTCCAAACGAAAAAAAAAAATTTCACGTCAAGGGGGTGAGAGGGTCACGGGGTGTTGAAACATTGGCAACGAGGAGCGGGATATTTAACGCGAAGCAACTCTCCAGGTGCAGGGGAAGCGCGAGAACACCGCGCGCGGAGCTCTTTCGAAACGAGATGCTCCCGCGTCAAGGATTGCCGGGGAACTACATTGCGCGAGCGCGCCGCAACGTCGTTGAGCACGCAGCCGCCTCGCGTACAAACGCTGGAAATCTATATATATATATATGTATGTATATATAGATTTTCAGCGTACATATATATATATATATATATATATATATATATATATATATATATATATATATATGTATGTATGTATGTATGTATATATGTATATATACAGGTCCGTGTGTATACACATAGATACCAGAACCACCCCCGTAATGCCACCCTCGTCAACCGATATCGATGGTGAAGCAGCGGCACCAGGATGACGACAGCGGAAGGTAAGTCGAGGACCGAAGCGAGTATAGGGCCTGAGGGCGATGGAGGGATAGATAGAGCTCCGTCGAGCATTTCGATAGGGAGAAAACGACGAAAATTCTTCTAATCGAACGATAGACGATAATTCGGATCGGATTATCATACGAAGTACAGTTTCGAGATTCTCTACTCGAAATAGCGGGAAAGTAGTTTTGCAATTGGAGAAATGTAGTAGGAAAGACGAATTCAAGCCGATAAGTCACGATCCCCAATGGCGGGAAAAACGCACCCTCGATTCTTGTTTGAAAGGAGGCCGTGGAATGAGGTATGAGATTGGTTTGAGATGTTTAATTTTGTCTCGTAGGTGCTGGGCATAGGAGAGTCCTTTTGTGGAGAGGATGATTTTTTTTGGAAGACATTACGATTTGCTGGAATGTTTGGTGATCCGTTGAGGGGTTTCGGGCCACTAGGCACTCTTATTTTGTCTAATTTGATGAGACTGGCAATTTGAATGGACGCAATGGGATATGGGCGATGAATTTGTAAATTAATTGGTCTAATGTGTTTTTCTCACAAGTGTAAAAAAATGTATGACAATTAAAAAGTTCGGGTAATCCATTGAGTAGGAATTGATTGGATAAGTCGTTGAAACTCTGTTATTTACTTATTGATTCTGCTATACAGTTACATTGTGTTGAGACAGTATCAGTCCAGGGGCCTAAACTTCGATCGTTTTTTCAGAATTGATAAAAAAACGAAAAATATTTATATTATACATTTTTGACAGTCTTTGTGTTGATGTTGGAAGAATTCACAACAACAAAAAATTGTGGGCCAGAAATAAAAACAAAAAACGTTATGGGCTTTTCAATGTGGTCGTGGAAAAAGAGATTGAGGTGGTTGACATGATTCTAAAGCTTTCATTTATCTGAAATAAAAAAAAAACTAATTTTATTGATTAATAAGAATGTCACTATGGCAGGTACCAAAGAGAAAAAAAAATAATAGCGATTGTTTGAAGAAAAAAAATTTCACCCTATTTTTTTAGTTTTTAATTTTTTTTAATAGTAATCATAATAAGCTCACAATGCCCAACGTAGAGACAGAGGAATATATACTGAAGGTCCATACACAATTTAAAGTGAGTCGGTTGAATAAAACTCGAGATTCTATGTCAATCAGGTTGAAAAAAGTGGTTTCGAGAAAAGAGCGTTTAAAGTTTTGAATAGAATTTTAGACAAGGCCATTCCTGCCTCGTAAAGTGCGTCGTCCTCGACTTCGAAATGATGATTTTCGGTAGATTGTTTTTCCCTGTGAGCTTTTTTACAAGGAAAGGTCGCGAGGTCAAACTCTCCGATTTCGACGAAATTTGTCATGTTTGTAGAATGGGTAAAAATAGGCGACACGTATTTCTTTATATCTGCGGAACCCGACTTTTAAGGCGTGAAACGCACTCTCGAAAATAGGGGTGCTTTTCGTTTTTCATCGATAACGTTTTAACGGTACGAAATATAAAAAAAAGTCAAATTGCAAAAACGTTTATTATTCCGTGGACTATACATTGGAGACGAGAACGATGCAGATGACAACAAATTTCAAACGAAAAACACCCCTATTTTGAGGGTGCGTTTCACCCCTTAAAAATCAGGTTCCGCAGATATAAAAAAATTGGTGTCTCCTATTTTTACCAATTCTACAAACATGTCAAATTTCATCAAAATCGGAGAGTTCGACCTTGCGACCTTTCCTTGTTAAAAGCTTCTGATGTTCGTAGCTCCGACCGGTCGATCCCATTCTAGTCTCGTTTGTTGCCGTAAATATTGAGAATTTCGAAATTTCCTCATGAGGACATATTCTTAAGAGTCTGTACTTAAAAAAAATGCAAAAAAATCGATTTTTTCATATTATACCCAAAAAGATTGAACCCAAAAATGTTTATCTCCCGAGCTCCGCGATTTCGTGTACAAGCGCAGAAAGCAAAAGGTCTCTATTGACAGTATAAATACATTTATCAGACGAATAAAATAGTATTAGAGCGAAACATACATTTCTCTATTACGAGCGGCATCCTTTGTTAATAAAATAAAACATCTGTTAAAAAACATTAAAGAGTTAAAATTAAATTAAAGAGTAAGAGTTAAAGTTAATGAGTTAAAATTAATTTAAACATTAAATAGTTAAAAAATGCGATATTTCATTTTTTATGAAATTAAACATATGGTTTTTTAGAGCCCGTTGTAATAAATTGAACCTTGTATAGACCAATTGAATGTATCCTCTCATTGCATACAAAACAAAGTCCTCTAGTCAAATGTTTGAATGAAACTTTATTTGATTTGAACGAACCATTTCTCTGGGTATATTTTTAACGACACTCAAAAAGTGGTACTTGTCAAAAAAGTAATCAAATTTCGACAACAATCGAGGGCCATGTAGTTGAGGTGTGTATTTTTTAAATCTTTTATGAAGTTCGGCGAAAAATGTGCGCAAAATCTTTTGACAAGATTAGCCGATGATGTCCACGAAAAAAAAATCCGCAGGTAAAAATTTCCCTCCTCCATAGATTCGAACTAAAATGAAAAATTTATTTTATATTGGTTTGGCCGCTTCGGCGAGCCAAAAAAATTAATTGTTTTTCGAAACGAGGTGTTTGCTCAAATTGAAGCTGACAATGGCTCCTTTGGATCGAAAAAGTTGAAAAAACAGCGTTAAGTGTTCGTAAACGAGTGTTGAGCAAGGCGAGAGGACCAAAAAATCGTTTCCTGCAATTTGAGCCTTCTCACAGTGCACGCGAGCCTGAGTACACTCCGACTTGGAAACTCTGCTGCAGCGCGTAAATTCAAGTTTCGCACGGCAGCCTGGACATTTACGACGGCCATTACAATCGGTTATGACCCTGACGTCGTTACAAGAAAAGAGCTCTGACAGTCTTCTGTCGCAGGTATCCCTATTGCTGATTTTACAGTATCCCGTCCCTTATTTACGCGAATTTCGAAAAACTACTCGGCCGGGAATTTTCTTCATGGCTCGGAATACTCCAAAATTGACGTCACCTGTGCCTCGCTCATCGCAGACCGGGTGGATCGATAAGTGCGCCGCACAGGCTATAGGTAAAATTGGAGTTTCCTGCATCAACGCGCCACTATACTGAAATTTGACTCCATTGTAAAATAGTGCGTCGTCGAAAGGTCCATATACAAAAAGTCCGTAAAATACGAGGTGTTGAAAAGGACCGTTAACGTTCAAATGTAGGAGAAACTTCCAATCCTATGCAAAACGTGATATAGCATAATGCCGTCCATGACTCATCGCGTTCTACGTTTTGATACATTTCCTATTAGGGGGGAGATACCTTTAAGCGAGGAAAAAATGGCTGATTTCCATGATTTTTTTTTTAAGGAAATATTTCTTCACCAGTTTTGAGACTTAGAGTATATTTTATCACTACTTTTGGCTGTTGAGTGGTATTTTTTTTTATTGATCTTTAAAAATGGCGGAGGTGTGGCGCGGTATTCTAAACGGGTTGTGGCGGATGTTGTGAGACGGCGTGACACGTAGCGTCAGCGGGATTAATCTGAGAGAAAAACCAACGGAGATCCTTTTTTCATTAACACTCATACGCAGAATATGAACCAAGAAAAAGTTAGAAATGTTAAAAATACATGAAACGGTACGCTCCGAAACACGAAGATTGCATTTTTCGAAAAAAATAGCTACAGTGTGCAATAAAAAAATACTTTTTTTTTTAAGATTCAAAAACATTTGGGTTCATATTTTAGACAATAAGGTTAGAAAGATTCGTACCAAATTTCATTAGAATCGGTTGATTAGTTTTTCAGCTATACGTCACGCCAGTTTTGAAAATGCAGTTTAGGAAACCGTGCTATACCACCGCCATTTTTTAAGATTTTTTTTTTTAAATACCATGTAACAGCCAAGAGTAGCAATAAAACAAACTCTAACAAAGAACATCACTTAAGGCCGGAGCCTAAATTAGAAGGTCCGAAAAATGGTTTTATTTTTATTGCTTAACTCGATAGATAAACTATCCAAAAATATATTTACAAAGTTACAGAGGCTAACTGTAAATATTTTCGAAGATACAAGCCCAGAGGAGAGAAGCGATCGATATTTGACATTGATATTTCCTCCTATTGAAAACTTTGAAGCGCGTTTTCTCCAGTTTTCATTTTCACGATTTTTCCAAATTTGCGGTGTAATAGCAAAAAAACTAAACGACTTATTGAATCAAATGGAAGTTTATTTTATTCAGTATGAAAATCTTTTCTAAGTGAATTAAAAAAGTCGTTGAAAAAGTATTTTTAAACAACTTTTATAGCATGTTAAAGTGTTTTTTTAAACACATTTTTTTCAAACCTGAAAAAAGTTATAACTACATGATTTTTTCAGCTTTCTCTTAATTTACCCAAAAGAATAATATGTGATATTCGAAAATGTTTTTTGTTTCAGTCAAGAATTACAAGCTGCATCTTTCCCGCCGATTGGGGACTGCAGTGACAAGACGCACATCGAATAGGCTGATAAATCTGCCGTCATTTATTGTTTCATGTTGAAACATTTTTTTATACATCTCAAATATACATGAAAAAATACCTCAATGTTTGCTGGGCTCATTTGTTTTTGTCCCTTCTAAACAAATTCTCGAGAAAAACGCTTTTTTGGTCCTTCTAATTCAGCCTCCCGCCTTTCATTTTGTTGAAACTCATATATGTGATAAGGCATTGAATACTATTAGACGAGTATTTTATTTTATCCGCGGAAAAACGTTTTTAAGGTGGGAAAGGACCTCTCAAAAAGGCGTTTCACCCCTTGATTGAATTTTTTTCAATTATTCTGTAGTGGATTTTCCATCGCTTTACATTAGAAGAATTTTGCTGTTCGTTTCATTCAGACCGGTGGACCGCTTGTGGGTGAATCTGCAAAACCACCCCCCGGCACGCCTTTCTTTGAGGGGTCCCCCCTTAAAACCGTTTTCCCGCAGATAAAAAAAATACGTGTCTGATAGTTTTCAATGCTCTATGACATATATGAGTTTTAACAAAATCGATAGCGGACACTTAAGTGATGTTCCTTTAAATCTCAAAAATGAAGGAGAAATCTTTCCTTAAAAATAACAATAAAAATTGGCAAATTTTTCCCTTGCTTAAAGGTATTTTCCCCCCTAATGGTTTTAATCTGAGCTCTTCGCAAGTAAACCGCGAAAATAACATTCGACCTAGCTCCATCATCCCCATCATCTATCCGCATTACGCAGCTCAAAACGCGAGCAATCTTATGCTCGTAATCAACCGAAAAACTTGGAAAGTCCTGGCCGAGAAATCCATTTTTATCGACAAAAAGACGCCTCCCACGCCGCTCCGCACGTTGAAGAGAGGTTCGGAGAAATATGCGAAAGCTCGACGGTGAAGCTATATACGATCGCAGATATCGGACCACGAGTTGAGACAGGGTGAACGTGGAAGTTCGAAAGGATGAAGGCTTGTAAAGAGGCTCTCGAGAAAAGTCTGTTGTCGTCAGGTCGAAGGTACAAGTGAGGGAGGCATTATATATAGCTCACTTTCTAAGCGCGTTCCGATTACCATGTCGAAAGATATCGCTTTTAGCCTAACACTGCCTGTAAAACCGGCGCTTCCCGAGTAAAAAAGAAAACTGTTTGAAATTCTCGGCACTTGCAAGCTCTCGCGGAGGGTCGCTTAACCTAGCAGCTCAAGGAACGGTGTGAGTACGAAGTGATGTAGGTGATGGGTTTTATTTGAATATCATATGTGATTTTTTTCAAATAAGGTGCACTTGGAACACATACCCAAACGAACTCACGCACACACACTGGGTGAAGTTTGTAAGCTTTGGACTTCAGTTTAAGAATTTCAAACGACGAATTACTCCCACTAGACTGCTTAATCGGACTATGAAAGCATTGTTCTAAAAGTGTATATAAGACGACTGCGATCAATAGTGCAGTAGCTGCTTACGGTGGTCGCCCAGTTGTTCGGCAAGTTGTCGTCGAACAGTCGGCAAGCAGGCATCATCGCGACAATCAGCGAACAGCATCAGGCAGCGCAACATCTGGACCGGCACTTCATCGAGTCGCAACATCGAAATATTATCAAGAAGTTGCGACGAGTAACGACAACACTAAGGCAGTAGCGTAGTCTAGAGGCCTACCCAAGTAAAAATGTATATATATATAAACTTATATAATTGTATATTAAATAATAGAATTTTGAATTGTATTGTATGTATTGTATATTCATTGTATATTGTATAATGTATATTAATTGTATATTAATTGATAGAATGTATATACTCATATACAGTTATGTACGATAGTATATACAATTGTATACGTTTATATACAAATATATAAAATTCTATCGGGCCAATTTTTGTATACAATTGTATATGATCAATTAATATACAATTATATATGTTTATATATATTCATTTTTACTCGGGTTTATATTTTATAATGCAACGTTTCAATTTAAAAACTTTGATATATTTGTCATGTAGAAAAAAAGCTATGTGACACATATTATACCAGTCGAAGAAAGCGATGACATTTTTTTAGTGAAATGTAAAAAAAAAACTAATATTAATCAACTGATTAGAATTGGAAATTATCTTTGTAAGAAACCCAATAATTGTAATCAAATTTGGTAAATTTATTGCATCAATACATAATTTGTTAACCTTTAATAAACGATCTTTTGATTTACCTGCTTCCATACGCGAATAAAACCAAAATAAACTTTTTCTATATCTAATCATATATGAAGCCATATAAAGACATATACAATTATATGTATTTCAAAAGAAAATAAAAGTACTCATATACAGTCATATACAATTTTATATACCGTAAATAAAATTTTCAACTATATATATAATCATATACAACACTATATTGAATTATATATGACTGTATATGATATTATATCTAATTATATAAACTCCCTATAAAAATAGTATCTCCATATATCATTATACACAGAACTATGTATAATTTTATCAAATCAAATTTGATGGAAGTACATTTATATCGGATTATATATACGAATGTATAGAGTTATATACAATTATATATAAATATATATAATTGTACATGATATACATTGATATACATTGTATATCATTTTTATATAATTGTATCTAAGTATATAAAATCATTTCTATTCGGGTAAATTTAAGGCGTTTTTCAGGCTTGATAAAAAAAAACCTTTAGTATCTATTTTTTACAGTGTTTTAACTGACGTGTCGAGAACTTAAAACACAAATGTTGAGTTACAAAAACATAAACTGAGAAACTTATGGGCCTCCAAATATGATCATGAAAAAAAAATCGTGTCAAAGTCAAAAGTCGTGTCAAAAAAATAATCACGTCAACACGTGATTCTAAAACTGCCATTCATCTAAAAAATAAATAAAACCAATTTTCGTGATCAACATCAATGTCATTATTGCTGGTACTAAAATGAACAATTTTTTTTTCAATAGCGACTGTTTGAAAAAGTCAATTTTTCGCCCTATTTTTGTTTCAAAGTTGAAGTAAAAATAAAATATTAACAATATTAATTGTGCAATGCCCGAGATAGGGACGATAGATGGATGTATTCTGAAGGTCCATGCCAAATTTGAAGTCAATCGGTTGAAGAGAACTTTCCGGATTTTTCGGAAATTTTCATTTTTTGACGGAATTGCGACCGTTTTAATTTAACATTCGTTTTTCGTTCGCAATTTCCGACGGTTTTGGATTGCATATACATTGCATAAAAAAGCAATGGTTCAATCAAATGAAAAACCCCTACGTGGCGAACGAGAAAAACTATCGAAGAATATTGTATCCAAATTTGGACAAAATCGGACAAGCCGTTTTCGAGATACATCTGGCACCGACTTTGAAAACCTCAACATACCCCAATGTACATATTTTCCAATAAAAAAAAACCCGGATCCAATCGAAACATTAATTTTTGAGATAAAAATTCCCGAAGTTCACCTGTTTTTCTCGCCGTTCACTCAAGTACCTCCCCTTAAGATACACAAAATATCGAAAAGTTCGATATAGAATGTTGATACGTCCAGAACAAGCGGTCCGTTTTGCGCTCGAAAAATGTTGAATTCGTAAGTGAACTGAATTACTGGTACTGTGTTAACACCCCATGTACGTATTGCAAACTGGCTTGGTATTGGCACTGTACTGGTGCCAGAGCTGCCAATACTGGCAGGCATCTGGTACTTGGACGAGAGCCAAGCCTTGCCCAAGTCGGAATGAGTATTGAGACAACGTTGGTTTGTTAACACCGGTCCAAGTTATGGCGGCGTGAGTCGGCCCGACACTGTTTACGGGTATTGGCTCAGAATAAGTGCCCAGTTTTGGGCCAGATATCATTGCCAGTCTTGAGACAAACCCTAAATCAGTACTTTGCCGGTACATGCCCGTGTATAGACTGAGGACTTGGCTTAGTCTTGGCTCAGTACTGATGCCAGGGCTGCTAATACGGGCAGGCTCCCAAGGGCCAAGCCTTGCCCAAGTCGGAATCACTATTGAGACAAAATTGGTTTGTTAACACCGGTCCAAGTTATGGCGGCGTGAATCGGCCCGACACTGTTTACGGGTATTGGCTCAGAATAAGTGCCCAGTTTTGGGCCAGATATTGTAGCCAGTCTTGAGACAAACAGTAAATCAGTACTTTGCTGGTATATGCCCATGTATAGACTGGAAACTTGGCTCAGTACTGACGCCAGTACTGGCCGGATACTGAATGCTAATATTGGGTCAGATCGTGTAAACAATACTGGCCCAATTCCGAAATGATAACACCGGTCCTCCGCTTGGCAAGCGTTGGCATAGTATTGGTGACTAGTACCGGCTGCCAATATTGGGCCAGAGTTGCGGCGTGTTCCCGGTCACCGGCATCAGATAAACATCGGCTGGTTGTCGAAAATATTTCCACCGCAGTAGTTTTTTTTTTCCCGATCGTATCTAAAAAATATCTGAAATAAAAAAAATTATTTCATTGCACCCAGTTCTAAAAATTATATTAGTAAAAATTTGAAAAATATTTACCATTCATACGTTTGTACGTTATTGTCGCACTGAAGGATTTTTTCGTTATACCGTTCGCGCCTGGTTTCCCCGTGGCCGAGTACTTTTCCTGCACCGCCTTTGATATCAGGCCAGCGATCACATTGCGGATAACACCTTTTCCGTCGGTCGGTGAACCCACCAAGGATCTCATCACCTCCATCTAAACAGAATTGAAAAATATAGCCACTTCCAGAGTATTTAGTATGAATTAAGATACTCTTCTGTAATTTTACATCAGCATACATAATTTCGGTCAAAGTAAATAACATTGTATTTACCAAAGCGTTTTCTTTCCCCTTGTCCTCCGAGACTCCCTGATCAAATTGAACAAATTCTTTAAAATAAATGATAGAATAAGTAAAGAAAATATAAGAGACAGAGAGAGAGAGAGAGAGAGAGAGAGAGACAGAAAGATAGTGCAGTCCCACAGCAAGTAAGGAACGGAGAGAAAATAAATGAATTGTTTATTATGCCTTAACATGCAGTAGACAAAAAATACAAAATAAAATGAAAAAACAAGTAAAAGAAAAATTCTTTGTATATCTTACCTGGTTCACCTTATAGAACGTTCGAATTTTTATAGCACACTTAGAGCACTCGAATTCGTGTTAAGACGAGAAAAATTAATTTATAATAATAGAAAAAGTGTACTGTATAAAAACGAATGGGAATAGATGAAAAGCACTTGGGGATTGAAACAAGTTCACACGTAGACGGCACGAGAAAGACTGATGCCCAACGCTGCCAAAGAAATCCTAATTCTTTGTTGACGCTGAGCGTGGATCAGCGTGTGGGTATATAGGTGCATATACTCACACGAAGTGTATACTTGCCGCGGAGGGACAGTATGCGGGAAGAAAACAATCTTCAACCGTGTGCGCCCGACGTAGCGAATGACCACTGACACACACGCATTGTGTCGAGGCATAACAATGTCTGCCTCGACGCAAGAAGGCGCGAGAGCCGCCAGAGTCGCGGCGTACGTTCAGAACGAACACGCGAAATAGTGAAATAAAATTACATCGTCTACTTAGCCAATTTATGGATATCCGTAAGGAGACAGAAGAGTCCAGAGGAGTCTGTAATGGTTCGGGATTCTCTCCAAATGTTATAGCAACTTTACTTTTACAATACTTTGTGTAAAAAAATCACCACAGTATCTTGATATATGCAAAAATTAGAGCAGTTTGACATATTTCGAAAGTGTCCAAAATTCATTCCCTAAATTCCCTAAATTCAATACCAGCCGTCATTTCATGATACTCTATTTGTAAAAAAAAAATTTACAAAATTCTGAAATTTTTTGCAAATTAACGTGGTCACAGACATTTCTTTTAAATTAAAAAATGCTGTTAAATTTGTAATTTTTTAGTTCTCTCGACAAAATTTGCAGGGAATAAAGAGATTGTACAGATTAACATCTGAGCGACACAGGAGCCCTTCAACCCAAACCGTTCTCGAGTTACAGACGTTTTAATTTTACAGTGCCAGAACGTACATGCGTGCGCATACGCACACAGGCGCACATGCATGCAGACATTGTTTGTGAATTTGATTTTTCGAGGTTTTGGGACATTTTGAGCACGTTGATATTGAAAACTGAAAAAAAATGTTTTCATCGTCACAAAGTTTCTCTATGAGGAAGCAAAACTTACATTTTTCATTCAATCCATATTTTTTGGACTGGCACCGTACTGATAAAATTGTCTGCCAATACCGAGGCAGTACTAAACCGAAGACTCGTTAACCAAGACTGGAACGGTAATGTTGCCACTGCTGGGGCAGTACTTCCAGCCAAGACCCACCCAACCTTCGTTACCATGACTGGCACTGTACTAATAACATTGTTTACTAATACTGGGGCAGTGCTTAACCGAAGACTCGGTAACTAAGACTGTCATGGTACTGTTGCCAATGCCGGGGGACTACTTCCAGCCGAGACGCAACCAACCTTGCTTACTAAGACTGGCACTGTACTAATAAAATTGTTTATCAATACTAGGACAGTATTTAACCCAAGACTCGGTGACCATCACTGGCATGGTACTGTTGCCAATGCTGGGGCAGTACTTCCAGCCGAGACTGAACCAACCTTGATTACTAAGACTGGCACTGAACTAATAAAATTGTTTACCAATACTGGGGAAGTACTTAACCCAAGACTCGGTAACCAAGACTGGCATGGTACTGTTGCCAATGCTAGCGCAGTACCTCCAGCCGAGACTGAACCAACCTCGGTTACCAAGACTGGCATGGTACTGTTGCCAATGCTAGGGCAGTACCTTCAGCCGAGACTCAACCAACCTTGGTTACCAAGACTGGCACCGAACTAATAAAATTGTTTACCAATACTGGGGCAGTACTTAACCCAAGACTCGGTAACCAAGACTGGCGTGGTACTGTTGCCAATGCTAGCGCAGTACCTCCAGCCGAGACTGAATCAACCTTGGTTACCAAGACTGGCACCGAACTAATAAAATTGTTTACCAATACTGGGGCAGTGCTTAACCCAAGACTCGGTAACCAAGACTGGCATGGTACTGTTGCCAATGCTAGCGCAGTACCTCCAGCCGAGACTGAACCAACCTTGGTTACCAAGACTGGCACTGAACTAATAAAATTGTTTACCAATACTGGGGAAGTACTTAACCCAAGACTCGGTAACTAAGACTTGCGTGGTACTGTTGCCAATGCTAGCGCAGTACCTTCAGCCGAGACTGAACCAACCTTGGTTACCAAGACTGGCGCCGCACTGATAAAATTGTTTACCAATACTGGGGCAGTACTACACCCAAGACTGGGTAGCTAAGACGGGCATGGCACTGATACGTTCAGTTGTCAGTACTGGCGTAGTACCTCCAGCCGAGACTCAACCATACGTGGTAACCAGGACTGGCACCCTACTGATAAAATAGTTTACCATTACTGGGCCAGTACTTCACCCAAGACTCAGTAACCCAGACTGGGACGGTGCTGATACGTTCGATTTCCAATACTGGGGCAGTACCGCCAACTGAGAGTCGGTCGCCAGAACTTGCACAACTCTGGGCCGTATTGGCAACTCTGGCGGAATACCGACATTCGCACATGGTACCAAGAAAGGTGCATTTGAAACGATTCATTATTAGCAGTTAATCAAAAGGATCCATTTCTGCTTGGACCCGAATTCATCGTTCTCTACGATTATCTTCATATCCCAATAAAATGTATAAATCTTTGTATCGATTCTCGACGAAATACATGAAAATTTATTGATGTTTGGATTTCAACACCAGTGCTAATTCAAACACCGAACGATATCTACCTAGTTTTTCAAACAAATTTTTCTTTCCGCGCTCAAGGCTCTCGCGCTGATCAGAGGCATGATAATTTGCATTCCGTTATTGGAGTGCAGTATTGTGCTGGCGCGTGCAGCCCTCCGGTGATAATTGCACCTCGCCAAGTTTGATTGAATTTGGCAGCGTCACACCCTACGAAACGAGAGAAGATCGGCCAATCGATGGATCAATTCGAGCTGATATATAACTGAAAAAGCACGAGAGAGAGGGAAAGTGAGGGAGATAGGAAACGAGATGGCGAGGAGGCGGGGGAGGGAAAGAGCAAAAGCTTGAGGGTGCATGTTGGTAATAGCCGTGAAATAGTGTGTAAATCCATTTTCGCATCGTATAGGATCGCACCATCATAGGAAAACTGCTCCGGCGAGAGTTGTTCGTGGTTCTGATTGAATTCCAACCACTACACTGTGCAGCTGTTTTAGAGTAGCGTCAATCAATCGCAAGAATGCTAAAAAAATCGAGCGCCCTTCTCTTATTATCGTATGAACAAAGGATGAAATAAACAATTGATTCGATGGTTTTAATTGAATATGTACTGCGATTGCACGAGAAGCCACGTACAGTCTGGAATAGCTATTATACGAACACAAAAGAAAAAAAAACATTTACAATTATTCATGCGTTAACGTAATGGAATTCATAGGAATGTCAAAATCCAAGTGCGAGATTCAAAACAATTATGAATTGGATAGATTTAGGTCGCCGCGGGAGTTGCGAATCGGCGTGCAGTCCAGCTTCCCATAGACTTTGATTTGCAAAAAAGTTCAAACATTTTTTCAGTTAGAACATGTATAGTTTCCATGTGACTGTAATTAAAATGAAGAAAATACTAATTTGAGTAAATGGCACGCATTTACCAAAAAAAAAATCAACATTTCACGCAACATTTCTGTAAAATGTGGATTAAAAATGTCGTTTTTTTTTCCAATTCTTCAAAAACAATTTTCGTCAAGTAGAAGGTACCAATATTATCAATATTTCTACCAAGTTTCAACTCAATCGGCTTAATAGTTTTGAGTAATCCTGCACGCCAATTTCGATAATGCAGTTTTGAGAAAAACGCGTTTGAAGTTCACGCCCGCTCCGAATTCGAGCGGTGAGGCACGGCGTTGGCGGGCTGTAGCGTTTGAAGTTTTTCGAATTTCACTTTGAAACTTTGGGAAAATATTATGCATATATAGTTTTATCGTTTAGAGAAAAAAAACGAAATCGATTTTTTGATCGTTGTAAATGTATATCCCGCCTTAATGGAAATATGAATTTTTTTTTACTATTTTATAGAAAAATATTAATAATATTCGCTGTAGACTGGAGACAATATTTTATTCGAACACAATTTCCAAAAACAATTATGAATTGGATAGATTTGCTAATAATAGTTCGTGACTCGAAGGCAAATTATATTGGAAAAATAATAAAAATAATTTGACAGCTAATTGATTTGAAGGTTATGTCGAAACACACGCACTGCAGCTTCTGTAAAGAATTATTCAAAATATTTAAACACTCTTTACGAAACCGTGGTCAGAAATGTATAGCGAGGAAGCAATAGTTTGTGCGTTCCAAATTTTGGCACCTATGCAAAATGGCCGTCTTGACAGCAGCGTTGCCACGTGTCGTAGGGCGCTTTATCGTTTTACGCGAATCAGCTGAAATTTTCTGTTTTATTTCACGAATATCTTGATAACGAGACAGACAAAAGGCTGTACTCTTCGTTGAAATTATTCATAAAAATCTCAAGAATTTTTTGGCCAATTTCCATTCAATTCTTACTATTTTTATTATGTTGCGACAGTCGTATCAGAGTTCTCATGAAGCTTTTGCTATGTCGCCCGTGTTTGAGAGCCTAATTTCAATAATTCATTGCTCAACAATCACGCAGACGAAGTACTTGAAATTTTACAAGGAGTGGTAACACCTGTGTGCGAATACCCTCAATAAATTTCAGCCAATTCTTACTATCTCGAGATCGCTTAGCAACCTCCTTAAAACCTCGAGGTATCGGCGGTGGCATGCTACTTAAAGAGCACACATCTCCGAAAGTGTTTATTTTTTTCTTCTTTCCCGCCGTTCATCCACTTTCTTCTCATCCACCCTTAATAGAGCCATGACAAACAGAAAGAAGGTTGGCCTTTAATTCAATTTCATTAAATATTGATCTAGGGGACGAGAAAAGCAGGGAAAAATCAAGGACTCAGATCGGAGACCCTTTTAATCGCATTATCACCAATTGCTTTCAGACTCTTGATATAGCGATAACTGTGGAACACAGAGGTACAAACATTTCGCTTTAAAATATTTTCCATTTGTACAGATTTGTTGAATATGACAATCTACTTTTACGTTCCGTATCCGTGCTCTGAGTATTCAAAAAGCAATCCGAACGACATGTAAATATCCAAATGTATCAAATTTTGTAAAATTGTTCATCTAAAAATGTGGACAAGAATTTTTATTTTTATTCACTCTTCCACATTCGTGCGCTCTTGCGGTCTTTTGCAAGAAAGTCTTTTTCACTCTTACACCACACTTGTTATCTGGCCTTTTTTTTTTTAAGGGGTACCCTAGAGCGCTGTCAACAGCCACTCTCTTCAATTGAACTAATGTGTCGCATTTGCACGAGGAGATAGGCAAACTGAAGCCCTGTGTCGATACAGGTGGCTATGTTTGATTGAAATTTAGTTTCGTTGCCATGGGTAACTTTGTAAAATTGCCTCCCGCTCAGTAGTCAGCGGGCGAACCAGTGCGCAGTCCACCCATTCAAATATTGGCCCATACCAATGCAGCTTAACATTGGGGGGGAGGTGGTGGTGGTGGTAAAGCCGTCATACCGACCACACGTCGACTGCTATCGGTGACGACAGAGTTCAAAAAAATTAAAATCCCAAAAACGCTGCGCAGATTTTAAGGGAGGACACCAGTGTGATGGTCCGAAAAAGGTAGTTACTTCCGACTTTTTTTTGTCTAATAGATGATTTATTTGCGATTTGGAAAAAAGGTATTTTATTAAGCATACATTGAACTTATTCCGTGTAAATTTTTACGTGAAAAAAATGCACCACATTATTGAGGTATAATAAAGCCTCTGTGTGAAAAAGGTGGCGTACACAAATTACGTAACGCAAAATTTCCCTATTTTACCCCCCCCCCCCCCCTCCTGCGTAACGGGGCCGTAACGCTTGGCCAGAACCCCCCCCCCCCCCATTCCGTTACGTAACGGGTGCTTTGTCGTCAATAATCGCGATTTTTTTCATAGACGTAACTAATTATGAAAGGATCGATAAAATGAGTTGATACTCATTTTATGAAGTATATATTCATTTAGTTTTATACCAATTTTTATGAGAAAATCTTGAAAATTAACCGAGATATATGCCGTAATTTTACAACACAAAAAGAATTTCTCTTTATCGTCCCATAGGTTATCTGTAAATTAAAAGTCAATAATTTATTGATATCGATAGAAACGTAGCTATCGTTATGCGTAGCCATTTTTTTATTTTGGTTTTTTTTTACAAAATGCCGACAGTTTGGATATTTTTTTCTATTTTCAAGGCCCTTTTTCTGTATTCAAGCAGTCTTAAAAAATAGTAATTATCAAATGTTAAAAACGCGGGTACGTTCAACCTTAGTCACTGCGAGTACAAAAATGATTTGAAAAAATTTCAAAATCGGTTGATCAGTTTTTAAGTATTCGCTCGGACAAGGTCGAAAAAACTAGTTTCGAGAAAAACGCGTTCAAAGTTTTCGTTCCGTGTTTCTTGATGTAAAGTTATGTTTTTTCTAGAATATTGACATTTACATTGAAGTATCTAGTCGCGGGCGATATGACGGTTCTTCATTTTCATGATAGTTCACAAAATAATAGGAGCCTGTACTTTATCTATTGTAAATGATGCCACACCTGTAGGGGCTAAGGGCATCAACCCGTTGCGCTACCTGATCTCACTAACGTGACTATAACTCCGTCAATTTTCGGACTTGTGAAGAAAAATGTTGCCAACATATTTTTCGGTGCATGTACTTTCAAGAATCATTTTTAAAAAAAAATCCTTCAAATTTTGCTTGGGGGATGTGGGAAAGCTACTGTGCAAGTTCTTGTACAGTGACTTTCCCCCTTAACTGACATTGCGTATAGGAAGCTGTGAACTGTCCACGGTGTAATTGCACGCGCGGTTTAAATAAAACACTTGAACATGCAGAAATTTTACTATTTCTGGCAGCTTTAAAATCGTGACCTAACGCAAACCTTGAACCCCCCCAGGTACGTAGACCGTAAGGCCTGGCCGACCCCCCCAATTAGGTTACGTAATTTGCGTAGGGCTCCAAATGTGGTCCAGCTGCCGGATTTATAACTTGACAATGATTGGTCTGGAAAATAGATATAAGAAAGTTTTATAATATATATAAATGTGGTTCTCGTTGTACGTAGCCATTTTGCGATAGAAAAAAAAACCACAAAATGACGAGTATTGAAAAAAAACGTGTAAGTTCGACGAAATTTTTACTTATACTCGCTGGCTTAAAAAATACTAAATAAAAAAACTCGGCCAAGTGCGAGTCGGGCCTCGCTCTATTAGGGTTTCATACCTATAACTTTTTTTGAAACTAAATATTTAATTAGATAATGCTCTTTTTATGCCTTAGTGCTTAGGTAGTACTAAACTGAAACCGTATGGGGCGATGATAGCTAAAGAAAGCTTTGTATACTCCTGCTGTAAGCTAATAATGAAAATATATAAAATTATTGTTATTTAAATATTGAGAAAACCACATGACTTATTTTTGGAGTCAGTACCAGCCAATTACTAATATTGTCACATTTTTCGCAGAAAAAGAGGAGGCGAAGAAAAATAAAAGAAATGTGCGATCTAAGGTTTTTTTTGAAATTTGCAATCTCGTGTCTTTCGTGACGTCAATCTCTTCTTCTTGGCTGGCGCTGACTCCAAAAATAAGTCATTTGGTATCGTAAATATTCAAATAACAATAATTTTATACATTTTCATTGTGAATTTATTGTATTATGTGCACAATAAATTATTAAATATACTACATTATGAATCGGCGTATTCAGTATTTGTTGTTTAAATACAAAACATAGCACATAATATACAGAAATTCCAATTTCCTAACTAGTTTAGTTTTTGACATAGACCCCGTAACAAAAATTGTCTAAAACTGACAACTGTCATGGCCCGCCATTTCTTTATTTTTGTAGATGAAAAAGAAAAAAAAATATATTTGTACTCTACTCAATGAGCTTTAAAAAATGACAGGGTAAGAATTCCTTTTTTGTGGAGCCCGATGAAAAATGATTTGATTGAATTTCTAATTCAATATTGGGTTTTGGGTCAACATTCCACATAAAATATTCACATTTCAGTTCTGTAACTCATTCCACTTACGAGCTGGAGACCCAAAACTTACGGACTGTTAGACAGCAGAGTGTCAGTTTTGCCCTTAGGGTACAGAACCCCAAAAACTTATTGGAAATAAAATATTGTATTTAAAAAATTAAATATCGGACACTTATAGCTAGAATTATGATGCCAGCCAGGTCGAGAAAAAACGCGATTGAAAGTTTCAATATACGTAAAAACGTTGCGCTACCTGCTCTCACTAAATTGTCTGTAACTTGGTCAATTTTCAATATTTTAACGCGATTTTTTTCACACATTCTTGAATATGTAGACTTTGAGAAAATTCTAAAAAGAGCTATTATTCCCGTTACAGTAGTGTCCCGCCTTAAAGCAGGATCTATATTTAAACAGGAAGAAAATAAACAATATTGAGGCACTTTTTAAACTAACAAATAATTATTCTACAATTATCAAACTTTAGCTATACTTTAATAGTATATTTCAGTATACGACATTTTTAAAAAATTCATTCATCATCAAAATGGCGGAGCTGAAGCAGAGTGTCACAGCAAGGTCGCCGCGGGAGTTGCGAATCGGCGTGCAGTCCAGCTTCCCATAGACTTTGATTTGCAAAAAAGTTCAAACATTTTTTCAGTTAGAACATGTATAGTTTCCATGTGACTGTAATTAAAATGAAGAAAATACTAATTTGAGTAAATGGCACGCATTTACCAAAAAAAAAATCAACATTTCACGCAACATTTCTGTAAAATGTGGATTAAAAATGTTGTTTTTTTTCCAATTTTTCAAAAACAATTTTCGTCAAGTAGAAGGTACCAATATTATCAATATTTCTACCAAGTTTCAACTCAATCGGCTTAATAGTTTTGAGTAATCCTGCACGCCAATTTCGATAATGCAGTTTTGAGAAAAACGCGTTTGAAGTTCACGCCCGCTCCGAATTCGAGCGGTGAGGCACGGCGTTGACGGGCTGTAGCGTTTGAAGTTTTTCGAATTTCACTTTGAAACTTTGGGAAAATATTATGCATATATAGTTCTATCGTTTAGAGAAAAAAAAAAAAAGAAATCGATTTTTTGATCGTTGTAAATGTATATCCCGCCTTAATGGAAATATGAATTTTTTTTTTACTATTTTATAGAAAAATATTAATAATATTCGCTGTAGACTGGGGAGAATATTTTATTCGAACACAATTTCCTAAGCGATTTGACGACCGTCAAAGTTTTGTTAAGGGCGGATTGTCTTTTTTTTCGCAAAATTTACCGCTTTTTGGGAATTTTTTTGTGAAGAAAGTGTACAACGGAAAACTTGTGAAACTTGGCATATAGTTTTATTGATCTGTTTACTACATACAAAAAATTTTTTAAACAATTTCATCAAAAAATCCGCCTCCCACCCCCCTCGACGCGCGATGGTCCTTTTTTGATGGTGTGCACGATTACAGCCTTCACGTTCATCCTGCAACAAAAACCCAAAATCATTTTACTTTAGACACATATAGCTATCGTTCGATGAAGGGGAAAAAAAATTGACGATTTGGTGACGTTTTGAACTCGAAGTATCGATTTTTCGAAAAAAATTGATCGATTTTTTGTTATAAATAAAAAACTATTAAACGTATTGCTTTTTTGCTTCATCAAACGATAAAAGGATGTCAGCTGAGCATTCTGTCCAAATTTGAAGGCAATCGGTTGAATAGTTTTTGAGAAATCGTGCACACCATCAAAAAAGAACCATCGCGCGTCGAGGGGGGTGGGAGGCGGATTTTTTGATGAAATTGTTTAAAAAATTTTTTGTATGTAGTAAACAAATCAATAAAACTATATGCCAAGTTTCACACGTTTTCCGTTGTATACTTTCTTCACAAAAAAATTCCCAAAAAGCGGTAAATTTTGCGAAAAAAAAAGACAATCCCCTCTTAAGTGCACTGTTTTAGATTGCATCGATTTCGTTGGTATGTCAAGGCATCGATTTTATAGGAAGCTCTAAACCTCTCCCGGCGTTATAAAAAGTATCGTGCAGTAGTGACTGTGTGACGAATTGAGTCACGATAGCTCCCCTCGGTACGCCTGTTGTAAGTCTTTCCAGCGCAACTTTTCTCATTACCATGCATAAGTGATGGCCATTATAAGTGAAATATTTTGATACTTGTAGCTCGGTCTCGTGATAGGTGTTCTATGCTAGGCACGGTGATTAAAATCCGTTCGACCAGGTCGGCTTTTAGCCATAAATCGAGAACATTTCATAACGGCGTTTCCCTTCACTGTTAGCCGTTTTTTTCTGGTAATAAGTGCTATTGAAAATTCCCCAATTGGCATTTGACTTGTTTGTGAACCGACGGATACACATTTTCCTTGGTTGAAATTGAGTTTAGTACAGTTTCTCATATGAATCCTGCTAAGTTTATTAACCAGCGTTATTAAGTCTGATAAAAATGTATTCATCGATATCGGTTGGCATTTATTGTTGCCATTATTGTTGGCGAGTAGAAACAAAAAAGAGTACTTTTTTGTTTCTACTCCTTTTTCTCCTCTAAGTACCTTCTTCTAAGTACGTTCTAAAACCTCTAAGTACTTTTTTTATCGTTGAAATGGAGAGACTCTCGTTTCTTGACGCAGTAGCAACATTTTCGTCGCTTGAGTATATGCTAATTAACAATGATCATGCGTATTGATTTACGTAACATTTACTCATTTGCATTTTAATATCGACATCGAACATTACTTCAGTGTTCCACCTTTGATTTTGTTGAAACTCATATATGTGATAAAGCATTGAAAACTATTAGACACGTTTTTTTTATCGGTGGAAAGACGACTTCAAGACCTCTCTTGAAGGTAACTTCCTCAAACCACCCCTCAAACAAAGGCGTTACCCCTTAACTCAATTTTTTTTATTTCTCTATTTTTTCATCCATTATCCATTATTTATCTTATTTGTTATCTATTTTTATAGACGCATCTTTTTGTTCGATACTTCTAGAGCGGATTTTTTATAGCTTTTCATTAGAAGAATTTTTTATTTTCTTTTTTTAAATTTTCTTTGGCGGATTTGAGCAACGCAAATCACGCAAACATTTGTCAGGATTCTTATTTAGCGATCTGCAACAAATTTGCAACATATGAGTTTGGACGGTAATAAAAATTCAAAATAGAAAAGAACTTTCGTTGCATTCTAACCATTCAAATTGCAATCCCATCTTTGTTTTACGTCGATTTTTTGGACGTAATACTAGTCGAAAATGAATGGAAAATTGTCGCATGCATAATCATTGATGCGGCGTGGAGAGTCGATGTGATTTTCACAAGCAATAGTGAAATAGTTTTTATATCGTATGATAATAATAGTATTCATAACGTGTGATGATGGTTTAATTTATGACGTATGATAAGTATAGTGACTACTACGATTATTATGAGGGTCTCCAATCCCGCCATCTGATCGATAATATATAAGATTGACAGAAGCGTAACGCATCTGTTTACTAGAAAAAACAGACACGAAAAGAAGACAGAACATTCTTTTCACTGAATGTCGATTTTTTTTCTCCAGAATACCCAGAATTGTCTTAAGAACGTAGGAATAGGTCAATCATCTTCCAATTAACGAGAATCTCCACTTTAAAGAATAGAGAAAGCTTTAATCAATACGAGAAAGAGACTCTCTCTCTCTCTCCCTCTCTCTCTCCCTCTCTCTCTCTTCCTCTCTGCCCCCTCTCGACCGAGAGAGAGAGGTATGCACAGCTCTTTGAATCGACAGTAAAATTAACACCCACGCGATTGTCTCTGTTTTTATAATCTATTTTTTTCACTACAAAACAAAAGCTTCATTCTAAGGCAATTATTTGTCTGAGAAACATGAAGGTGCGTTATTTTTTACTGCACTATTCCCTTTCTACGCGTCTTCTTGTTTTGCCCATTCTGAGTCTGTCACAAAATTGGCACGTGAATGTTGATAACTATTCCGTTAATTTTCAGCAACTAATGATTAAAAAATAAAAAATCTAGGGATTAGGGATCCGGAAATGCTGTTAATCACAGTACCTTTATGTTAACATTTTTCGTGCTGTGGTTAAATCAGAAACAAGCTGTCGCAAACGAACGTGGAGAACGTGCGAAATGTTTTCGGGGCATATACCTTAAAGGGTTATGAGTCACAAATGTTTAATCCAGATTTTGAATCAATAATAGTAGTAAAAAATGGTGAAAATTATTTTCCATCATGATTAAATCGATAGTACGAGTTAAAATGATTTTCCCGTATGTTGAAATCAACAGTATGAATTAAAAAATTTCATTATTTTCTCTCGTGAAAATTGTTTTCCCTCGCCACCGTGACCGGTCAAAATAATCGATGTTCTTTGCGTTTTCTCAAAGTATAGCTATTCAAGGAAATGTGAAACAATGTTCAAGTTAAAATATTGGTAATTGACCATGTGATAGACGATTTCGTGCGGGCAGGTAGCGAAACGATTTGCGTATAGTAAAACTTTCAGTCGCGTTTTTCTCGAAACGACTTTTCTCGACCCAGCCAGAATCATAACTTTAGCTATAATATTCAATCGATATTCAATTAAAAAACCAACATTTCCGTAATCGTAGTAGCTGTCGGTATACGTAGCCGGTTTTTATATTTAGTATTTTTTAAACTCCCGAATGTTAGTAAAATTTTGGCCGAAATTACACTTTTCTTCAGCACCCGCTATTTTGTGACAATTTTGTTTCTCGAAATATGGCTATGTACAATGAGAACTACATTTATATAAACTATAAAACTTTTTTATTCTTATTTTTCAGACCAAGCATTGATGAGTTCTCGATCGGGCAGTCGGGCCACATTTGTTATGCAGAGGCTTTGTTCTACCGCAATAACGATGTTAATTTTTTTTTAGAAAAATTCGCTCGCAATAAGTTCAACTGATGCTTAATAACATAACTTTTTTTTAAATCTCAGATAAATAATCCAGTAGACAAAAAAATCGCTAAGAACGACCTTTTTTCGGCCCATCACAGTATCCTCCTTTATGACGGGACAAAGTCCTAAATCACTCGGGCGCTTCGCACATGGGGTGCCTAAAATATTCTGCTTGGATGAAAAATCTATTACTCACATTCAGCTTTCATTTTCCAGCTCACTTTTTTTCTAGTTTTCATTGTAGTTAACAATTATTGGATTAGTCTCCCGACAAAATTAATTACTTTTTCCTACTAATGTATAGCTGTTTTCGGGTTAACGAAACTCTGTAGGGTAAAGCCACCAAAGAGTACGCAGTTTGTAAACTTTTATTCCTAGAAAAATCAGTTTCGATTACACACTTTGTACTTCTTATTTAAATTATGGTTTGGTAATTAAGGAACAGGATTTTAAATATAAATATTAAGTGACAATCTTTAAAAATATTTTTCTAAAAGCTTAAAACTTCGAACTCGTTCCGTGCGCACTCTTCGGGTACGTACTCTTATCAAATACGTATTTTTAGTCTATGCTCATTGTAACTTTCGTAAGCAAGCAAAACGGCATAACTTCTCAATAAAAAACAAAATTTGGATCACAAATTTCAAGTATAATAACATTTGTTGGGTTCAAATAATCACAACCCTTACAAAACGTGCTTAAAATGGTTAAAAAATAAGTTCAAACACATCGAAAATGTGTTATCTATACTTATAATAAAATAGTAAAGTCTGCCCGTCCGTCTGTCCCATGTCCTTGAATCACTTAAAAACTACTGAACCGAATGAAATATGGTTTTCTCTGTTGAATAGCTTAAAATACTGTGAAGGTAATGGTATATGTTTCATTTAAATCGAACGAGTATAAGTTGAGCAATTGATTGCTTCACAATAAAACGTCATCAAGGGAGAAGTTCTGTCGGGGTGAAACGGTGTTCATACCGCGGATACCGCTTATTCCCCATAACTTTCCTTTTCAATTCAAGCGAGTGCAGGTCCCTGTCACCGTCTGCTTTGCAATGACGATTAACAAATCGCAGGGACAAACGCTACGAGGGGCTGGAGTCGACCCACGATCAGCCAGCTTCCCGCATGGTCAGCTCTATGTCACCTGCTCTAGAGTAACCAACCGAGAAAATCTTTTTATTTTAACCGACGGGGAAGAAATAAAAACGCGAACCGTAGTGGATAATGAAATTTTGTAAGATCGATTAAATTGTAATTTTAGATAACTAATTTTAGAAAATGACACATTATCCAAAATTAAAAGGTTTCGTTTAAGTACTTTTTTATTTAGTAAAGTTACAATCAATCGATGTGATTTCCATTGAAATTCCCATAGGTAAATACTCAATCTATCTATACGTGCAATAAAGACGTCAGGGACGAAGTTAATATACCGGGTGTCCCAGAACTGAATGCGTTCCCTGAAATGGGGGGTCCGGGGTGAAATTACGAGTCCATTGATATAAGCATGTGTGGGCCTCAGATCAACCCCTGAGTTATTATTAATTTTTAAAGGCGGGCCAATCGGGTGCGCCGGCCTTTAAAAATTAATAATAATCCAAGGATAGATCTGAGACCCCCTGAGATAGATGTGAGCAAAATATCGGGCAAAACTCGACCCCTATTGTCTATTATCTAAACTGAGCAGTAGGTTGATGGCACGATGGAATGCTTTGCGTGAAACCCAATTTTTTTTTCGGAAAAATGAATTTTTTTTCGGAGTTCTGGTTGCCCCCGTAAGAGTTCTGTTAAATAGCTTTACAACTTTCTTTGATCAGACAAATATTTATAACGGTACAATCCAGAAAGTTCTATGAAATTGCCCCCCAGCCCCCTGAAGGAAAAAAAATCGTAACTAAGAACCGAACTATCGATGAAAAGTACATAGAACTCCAGACCTATGCAAGTGGCAACTAGAACTGATTTTCATTTATTACCTCCAACTGAGCAGTAGATTGATAGCACGATGGAATGCTTTGAGTGAAGTCAATTTTTTTTTCGGTAGAATAATTTTTTTTTCTCAGTTCTGGTTGCCCCCTCAAGTGTTCTGTTAAATAGCTTTACAACTTTTTTTGATCAAACAAATATTTATAACGGTACACTCGAGAGAGCTTCATGAAGTTGCCCCCCACCCCCCTGAAGGAAAAAAATCGTAACTAAGAAACGAACTGTCAATGAAAAGTACATAGAACTCCAGAATTATGCAGGTGGCAACTAGAACTGATTTTCATTTATTACCTCCAACTGAGCAGTAGATTGATAGCACGATGGAATGCTTTGAGTGAAGTCAATTTTTTTTTATGGGAAAAATGAATTTTTTTTTTGGAGTTCCGGTTGCCCCCGTAAGAGTTCTGTTAAATAGCTTTACAACTTTTTTCGATCAGACAAATATTTACAACGGTACACTCGAGAAAGTTTTATGAAGCTGCCCCCCACCACCCTGAAGGAAAAAAAATCGTAACTAAGAAACGAACTATCGATGACAAGTACATAGAACTCCAGACCTATGCAAGTGGCAACTAGAACTGATTTTCATTTATTACCTCCAACTGAGCAGTAGATTGATGGCACGATGGAATGCTTTGAGTGAAAACAAATTTTTTTTCTCGTAAAAATGAATTTTTTTTCGGAGTTCTGGTTGCCCCCGCAAGAGTTCTGTCAAATAACTTTACAACTTTTTTTGATGAGACAAATGTTTACAACGGTACACACCAGAAAGTTTTATGAAGTTGCCCCCACCCCCCTGATGGTAACAAATCGTAACTAAGTACCGAACGATCGATGATAAGTACATAGAACTCCAGAACTATGCAAGTGGCATCTAGAACTGATTTTCAAATGCGGAGATTCACATTGTCGAATACAATATAGTCGAAAATATGCGTCATATGACTGAAATCATGTAAGATAGTTGATACGAAATGTGTGATATTTGATTACAACCATAATGGAATGGAATATGGAATGGAATGGAGTATGGAATCGAATGGAATATGGAATGGAAGGGAATATGGAATATGGAATGGAACAGAATATGGAATGGAATGGAACATGGAATAGAATGGAATATAGAATGACATGGAATATGGAATGGAATGGAATATGGAATGGAATGGAATATGGAATGGAATGGAATATGGAATGGAATGGAATATGGAATGGAATGGAATATGGAATGGAATGGAATATGGAATGGAATGGAATATGGAATGGAATGGAATATGGAATGGAATGGAATATGGAATGGAATGGAATATGGAATATGGAATGGAATGGAATATGGAATGGAATGGAATATGGAATGGAATGGAATATGGAATGGAATGGAATATGGAATGGAATGGAATATGGAATGGAATGGAATATGGAATGGAATGGAATATGGAATGGAATGGAATATGGAATGGAATGGAATATGGAATGGAATGGAATATGGAATGGAATGGAATATGGAATGGAATGGAATATGGAATGGAATGGAATATGGAATGGAATGGAATATGGAATGGAATGGAATATGGAATGGAATGGAATATGGAATGGAATGGAATATGGAATGGAATGGAATATGGAATGGAATGGAATATGGAATGGAATGGAATATGGAATGGAATGGAATATGGAATGGAATGGAATGGAATATGGAATGGAATGGAATGCTTATATCAATCGACTCAGAATTTCACCCCCAACCCCCTATTTCAGGGAACACATTTAGTTCTGGGACACCCTGTATATGGAATGTAACTTTTGAAAAAAACACCAAGGTGAATTATCGACAACTGAAGACCAAGTAGTTATAAAATTAGAAATACATACCTTAAGGGACTATACCAGTGTGAACGCTGAACATTTGGGTGAGTTTCGGGATTTTTCGAAGAAAAGTACTCAATTTAATGTTTCAGAAAATTAAGAATATATTTGGCTATATTTGACCTATATTACTTAATTTTTTGATAGAAAAATATTGAGATCCAAGCGACTGATGCTCTGCCTTCGGAGGCGCCAAAAAAAAAGTTTCTCCACTGCTGACATGATTCCGGCCGATTGAGTAGCTGAAACCGAAAAAGGAAAAAACGTCGTTAAACTGAATGACGTAGGATTTTCGAAAAATATCAAAATCTAACAAAATGACATAGTCATGAAAATGAGTTTTTTTTCTTTCTTATAAAATGGTCGTCTTTTTCAATGCCAAATCGTCATTTTTCATCCAATCAAAAATATCCTACGTCATTGTAGAGTAAATATATTCAAGAATACTCAGTTAAAATTTCAAGTCAATTGGATAATTGCTCTTTGAGTTACAATGTCAGCAAATTTGAAAAATCTCATTTCGTGGAAAAAGCGTTCAAATATTCATCTATCGATTTTTGCAAGATAAAACGATATTTACCATAAAAAATGCTAATCAGCTATACCTGGCCCATACAATGGACTGTCGAAAAAGGCAAAAAAAAATACATTTTTTGAAAGTGTCACACTGCTATAGCCCCGTAACGAAGCGAGTCGTTGTCCAACACCTTGACACGACATATGCCACTGACAAGTTAGATGATATTGCCACCACAAGAAAAAATAAAACAATTGAAAGCACCGCGTATCCTTTGGTAGCGCGCACTCTTTAGCGGCTCTACTCTAATTAATTGGAAGAATTGAAACGCCTGCATGGTTCTTGTTCCGCAAGCATTTCACTTACATGGAGTGGATAAGATAAAATGCTGTTCAACGAAAACGTACACCAGTGGCAAATTGAAGGAACTGTATAGTACATACAAATAATTGTATTGGGATGCGAAAGGGTGAATAGAATCGTAAGGATACATGCGAGGAGCTCCAGGCAATTTTTTCCCTCGGAAAAGTCTTTCCACAATGCCCATTGCCATTGGAAACGTCGACATTCCGCTTCGCGATAGAGGGAGAGAGGCGGAAGATTCAACTTCGCTTCTTGGACAGCCAAGCTCTTCGTTCAACTTCCGATTAGCCGTCGGCTCAGAAAATTTCGGGACATTTTGGCGTCCAACTCTTTCGACGAAACTGATGCTTTTTCTCAAGTACTATTACCAGAAAGCGGGCAGGAATTTTTCGTTTAAATATGCAGATTATTTTACTTTCATTTTTGTGGCAGAAAGGTATGGATGGGAATTGGAATGAACAAAACTTTAGGAAAAACTTCCGATCAAAACGACCCAGGCTTGCGAGATCGATTTTGTGTTACATTCATAGCCATTTCGAAAGTCATACCTTCTTTTTGCTCTATTCTTACGGCGTCAACGTTTTTTTTTCATAACAAGAGAAAAAATCATAATTTACAGGGTTCGTGAAACGTGGATTACTTATAATTTCTTCATACATAATTGAGATTTTAGTTGAGTCGTGAATGAATATATTTTTTAACCCTTCGATTTTGTTTTCAACGCTATTTTCACGAAATAAGCAAAATGGCGATTTTTTTTCGAAAATTTCGAATAGCGTGAGGTATCATGATTGTTATCTTCCCATAGTGAATATTAATGTTTCGACCAACAACTGCATGACGTTTTTCGTCGAAAATTCTTTTAGATGATTTTCTCTTGTCTTCCTTTTAGTATAGCCTAAGAAAAAAATAAGAATGTGTGCTATATCGCCTTTAATTTGGCATATATATATAGTTCGATCAAGAATTTTACACACTTTGAGGCATCTCCAACATTTTCGACGGGAAAAATCGTACGGGAGAGCTGGAAGGATAAGAAGTGAAAGGGGCAGAAAATGAACGAAGTTTTGCGATGACCGACTTCATTCGTTGCGAAAAAAAAGTTTTGCGCGGCTAAATCTTCGTCCCCTACTTTTCATCATCTTTTAACGGCGTTCGTCTTTTCTTGGCTCACTTTTATACTTTTATACGAGTTGTTGCAACCTTTTTTCGTTCTCTCTCTCTCTCTCTCTCTCTCTCTCTCTCTCTCTCTCTCTCTCTCACGCTTTGTTTCTCTTTTTCTTCGAGCTCAAGTTTTTTTCGCTTTTTCATTGTAGAGCTCCATATTTACTACGTAAACCATTTGATGGTGCAGCTGAGTCCCCTTCACCCTCACCCAAGTCTAACCAATGCCGCGGATTTTTATATCTTTGCCTCGAACACGTTTTGCTCAGCACGTCCCTTCACGATGATTAATGTATACCAAGCAGCGAAGTGGAAACCTCTCGGGCTCTTTCTCGTCTTTACGCCTCGTGTTTTTTTTTATCCTGATTCGTTCCTTTTACCTCTAATTTTCCTGCGCGCCTATCGTGTATTTTTCTCTCACGAATTGATCGATTCCTACGGGCAAAACTGCTCGGATCATTTGAGAAATCATTACTCCCGTTTAGTGACGTATACGTGATTTTCATCCCGTTGAATAAAAAACGGTCCCAAATAAATAAACTTCTGCATATCAAACCAATTTTGTTAGAAGCTTGGTACTAATAACTGTTATCGATAGAATATTTTATGCTCACTGAAAATAACGCAAGTCCACCGATGCAGAAGCATCCTCTATGTTCAGCGTAGGGAGCAACTAACAAGGAAAGATTGCGAGGTCGATCTCTCCGATTTCGATGCAATTTGACATGCTTGTAGAATGGGTAAAAATAGGCAACACGTATGTTTTTATATTTGCGGAACCTGATTTTTAAGGGTTGAAACGCACCCTCGAAAATTGGCCTGTTTTTCGTTTTTCGTCGATAACGTTTTAACGGTACGAGATACGGAAAAGTTTAATATTGCAACAATGTTTATTTTTTTGTGAACTATACATTGGAGATGAGAACGATAGCGTTATCGACGAAAAACGAAATCCACCCCTATTTTTGAGGATGCGTTTCATCCCTTCAAAGTTGGGATCCACGGATATAAAAAAATACGTGTGGCCTATTTTTACCCATTCTACAAGCATGCCAAATTTCATCGAAAACGGAGAGATCGACCTCGCAACCTTTCCCTGTAAGTAGTGATAAGTTATAATGAATGATCTTGTAAGACCAACGGATTATAGCTTGAGGGGTCTTCTCACTTTAGACGCTAAAAAAGGCTATTTCCATGATTTTTTTTGATAGGTTTATATTATAGCTATTCATATAAAAGTTGTTACACTTAATAAAAACACTTTCGAAATACATTTGAATTAAAAAAAAAATGTATTTATGTAATCCAAACAAACTTCAAACGCGTTTTTCTTCAAACAACGTTTTTCGACGGCTTGTTGATAAAATCTTCGAAACTTCTGAACCGATTTTTATGAAATTTTAACCACATATTCTTTACAACTATAGCTATAGCGTACATCAAGGTTTTTTGAATTTTTATATTTACTACTTTTGGCCAAAAACGGTAAAAAAACACGTTTTTGACTTTTTGTTTCGAAAAATGGCCGCCATTTTGTTATTTTTGCATATATCAAACATTTTATGATATACGCTAGAGCCATTAACATACTGAATCTAAAACCGTTTGATTTTTTTTTGTTTCTGTTACATCCTAGCGAATGTGCCTTTTCTCGGTTATACCCAATATCTTCATTTGCCGTTAGAAACTTATTATTACACATGTATAAATCTAAGAATAAGACGCGTAACAGCGTAAAAAGGACCGTGCGTACGTTTCGCACGCATATTCAACCCACAGCAATATATGCACGAAAGCAGCACCGTCAGTCATCGACTTTTCCTATCCCATTGGCTGTCAATACGAACACGATCTCAGGCGCATATTCCAAGAAGAGCTGTCGAACCAAAAACCAATCATCAGCTCGATCAACAGACTCTGAAAATTCTACGCCGGCCCATCCGCATGGTGACCAAGAGAAGCCTCGACCCTAGATTATTTCATCATTACATAGCCTAGACGGCTCCGACGAATTTATACCTCTGGATAAAAAAAATAATACATCCGGTCTCGCAGCGTAGTCCGATATATATACCTCTCTATATGAGAAGTCACTATAGCCATCAATTGACATAACACAAACCATGCGAATGCATGGTTTGTGTTCTGCATAGAGTTCTCTGATATCGAACTGTTGTGCATAGAGTTGTGTTGTGCATAGAGTTCTCTGATATCGAACTCTATATCCCATGCGATTTTTCGTCGAAACTCGGTCTTCTTCTCTTCAAACGCATATTAGTCAGAAACGATGCCCTGGAATAAGGCTACGCACGTGCCTAGCGAATCTGTATTCTACTCGCACACCATACCGCGAACAATCACGCTAATTAACCGATATATTCACGACCAATGGACCAATCCACGAAGAACTAGATCCAGATAGACGGATGTACCTCATATTGGCATAATATGTACATCATCACTGCGGCATAGAAAGTCTCACAGCTGTGTATCCCTCATGAGTGCTTCGGTTGGAGTCATATTTGCATCACATGATAATTCACAATGATACATCCAAACGCAGCAAAGTTGTTCTCCCGCGAATATGCATGCAGTGAATTCATCAGACTAGCAAAATCAGCTCGCGAATTCTACCAATAAGTGCCCAGATAGACAGTCATGATCATGACGCCGTGCATACAAGTGGTGAAGCAAATTTTACATCATATTGACTACATGTCATGATGCGAAGCCGTGAACTCATTTAGTATAGTATACTCAAGGGTCCACAATTAATATCTGCAAATTTTACGTTATATGGGAGTCATTCAATGACTTGTGTTGATGAATTCACTGGGTTAGCACTGGTAGTAGACATGTCATGCGAGCAATATGACGGCGATATGCATGTTTGTCAGTGATAAATTCGATGGGCACAACATGACGGTGATATGCGTGTTTCTCACTGATACATCTTATGACGGCGATATGCATGTTTCTAAGTGATACATTCGTTGAGCGCAATATGACGGCGATATGTATATTTTGTCAGTGATACATCCCACGAGCACAATATGATGGCGATATGCATGTTTGTCAGTAATACACTCAATGACGGCAATATGCATGTTTTCAGTGATACATTCGATGAGCGCAATATGACGGCGATATGCATATTTCTAAGTTATCCATCCCATGAGCGCAATATGACGGCCATGTGCGTGTTTCTCAGTGATACATCCTATGGAGGCGATATGCATATTTCTAAGTGGCACATTCGGTGAGCGCAACATGACGGCGATATGTGTATTTGTCAGTCATACATCCCATGAGCGCAATATGACGGCGATATGCATACAAATCCAGAATGATACAAATAGGCAGACACAAAGAAAGTTTGCACAAGTGTCAGAATGGCTAGGCAGGTAGCGCGCTCAGCTCTCGAATTAGAAGACGTGGGTTCAAACCGTAGGTAGGTACAACATTTAAGTAGGCGGGATACGTTTAAATCCATTTATTACATAGGCAGAAACATAAATAAAGCATATGGATATACACATCGTACCAGATTTTTTTAATCAACATTTTTGGATTTTTTTATTTTTCACGCTATGACACTCATATGAGATCCATATGAGCACAGCATAGTAACGTCATGCCATGCTGCTAATGTGAGCTCCGTATGAGCACAGCATAGTTACGTCACGCCATGCCGCGAATATGAGCTCCGTATGAACATTACAATTTCTTCACGCCGTGACACCCATATGAGCCCCATATGCACTCACTTATTGTTAGATATTCGTGAGCCGAATCTGTTAGTCTGATGAATTTACTGCATGCATATTCGCGTGAGAACAACTTTGCTTCATTTGGATGTATTATTGTGAATCATCATGTGATGCAAATATGATTTCAACGGGAGGACTCAGAAGGGATACACAGCTGTAAGACTTTCTATGCCGCAGTGATGATGTACATATGATGCGGTTGACCTAGATAGACGGATGAGGTACATCCGCCTATCTAGGTGAGTGCAAATGGGGCTCATATGGGTGTCACGCGTGAAGAAATTGTAGTGCTCATACGGAGCTCAAATTAGCGGCATGGCGTGACGTAACTATGCTATGCTCATATGGAGCTCATATGAGTGTCATAGCGTGAAAAATAAAAAAATCCAAAAATGTTGATTAACAAAGTCTGGCAGGATTTTTATATCTATATGATTTATTTATGTTCCTGCCTATATGATAAATGGATTAAAACGTATCCTGCCTAGTTAAAGTTTTTACCTACCTACGGTTTGAACCTACGTCTTCTAATTCGAGAGCTGAGCGTGCTACCTACCTAGCTATTCTAACACTTGTGCAAACATTCTTTGTGTCTTTGCCTATTTGTATCATTCTGGATTTGTATGCATATCGCCGTCATGGAATGTATCACTGAGAAACATGCATATCGCCATCATATTGTGCTCGTGGGATGTATCACTGACAAATATACATATCGCCATCATATTGCGCTCATCGAATGTATCACTTAGCAATATGTATATCGCCGTCATAGGATGTATTACTGAGAAACACGCATAATGCCATCATATTGCGCTCATGGGATGTATGACTGAAAAATATGCATATCGCCGTCATGTTGCGCTCATCGAATGTATCACTGAAAACATGCATATTGCCGTCATGGAATGTATTACTGAGAAACATGCATATCGCCATCATATTGTGCTCGTGGGATGTATCACTGACAAAATATACATATCGCCGTCTTATTGCGCTTAACGAATGTATTACTTAGAAACATGCATATCGCCGTCATAGGATGTACCACTGAAAATCACGCATATCACCGTCATGTTGCACCCATTGAATGTATCACTGGCAAACATGCATATCGCCGTCATATTGCTTGCATGGCATGTCTACTACCAGTGCTAACCCAGTGAATTCATCAACCCAAGTCATTGGATGACTTCCATATGACGTAAAATTTGCACATATTAATTGTGGACACTTGAGTACAGCGATATGAGTTCAACGTGCTCCAAACGTACGATGCATTTGTAAACGACATATTGAGGTCAAAACGCTTCGCACATTCACAATACTGGATGAGTTCACGGCTTTGCATCATGACATGTAGTAAATATGCTGTAAAGTTTGCTTCATCAATTATATGCACGGTGTGATGATCATGACTGTCTATCTGGGGATGACCAAAACCGCACTCTCCCTAAGGTTTCTCCTCGCACCATTGAACTCCTAATTTTCATATCAAGAAAGATTTCCTTCCTGGATTCAGTCTGCCGTCAACCACCATCAAATCAAGTTCTTCTATCGACCCTCAATCCCAGTCTCCCGACAATCTTCATTAAATTCAGAATTCAGCCTTCCGTCAACCAACATCGAATCAACTTTTTATATCAAGTCTCAATCCAGAAGCTTAACGAATATCTCCAATTAACCTTCATACGAACAGTCTTCATTTTTCGAGTCGCAAAAGTTTTGTTTCACACTTGCATAATTTATATCATCGGTCCGTGAATATCGGTCGCAATTCATCGACCTCGCGCGCCGTTCATATTTCTATCCACGCATAGTGCCCGTCGAGTAAACACGTCGATTATAGGTACACACGACCAGCGTAAAAACCCTGCGAGCGCCTTACCAGCGATTATACCAGCGAGCGCACCAGGCCAAGAGCGAAGGCCCTTTTGTAACGCGAGCGACAACAAACATCTACGCGAGCGAGCGAGCGAACGGCCGAGCGTCAAACACAACCAATGTAAGCTAACTTTACATTTTCCTTTTGTATCGTTGGCAGTATTACGATATCTGTGGCCCCTAATTCTAACCACGCAGTCTTCATATTTGACCCAAAATAAGACTTTTTTCAAGAGTGGTAAAAATCGAAATTTGACCCTTAAGGGGGTGAAACGGAGGTTTCAAAGTTTATATGAGACAACATATTTTTTGGTCAGATTTGCTCGAAACTCGGTATAAATACACTCCAATACAAATAATTACACATGTATTTGTTTGGTATATTTATGCCAACTGAAACAAACACAGTTAAGGGGCTAAAAAGTACTACTTGACTGTCTACACGCACCAAACACAGAGGAAAACATCTGGTGTTCTATATCAAATCAATTTAGTAAGTTTCAAGTAAATCTGGTAAAAAAAATATGTTTTCTCTTATCAACGTTAACACTCCCGTTTAACCCCCTTAAAGGTTAAACTTCATAAATTGTTGAAATACGTGTTTAATTATTTGTATTTTAGTGTATTTATGCCAAGTTTCAAGTAAATCTGACAAAAAAATATGTTGTCTCATACAAACTTTTACCCTCCCGTTTAACTCTCTTAAGGGTCCACTTTTAGGAAATGCAGAAATACGTGTTCAATTATTTGTATTGTAGAGTATTTACACCAAGGTTCAAGCAAATCTGTCAAAAAAAAATATGATGTCCCATACAAACTTTAAAACCCCTGTATCAACCCCTTAAGGATCGAATTTCGATTTTTACCACTCCTCAAAAAAGTCTTATTTTGGGTCACATATGATGGCTGCGTGGTCAGAATTAGGGGCCACAGATACCGTAATATCCCCCAATGATGCAATCACCCTTCTGGGAAGCTGAATTTCAGAGGATTTGACGAAAAAATATAATGTTTAACAACGTTCCAAGCTCCCGTTTATCCCGTTACAAATCGTGTTTCAATGAACTACCTAACTCTTTGAAAATTACTTGTTTTCTAGAATGTTTACGCCGAATTCTAAAGAAATCTACCCGAAAAATACTCCGCCTCATTAAAAATTTAAAACCTCTGTTTCACCCCCTTAAAAGCCGAATTTCGATTTTTTGTATTCTTGAAAAAAGTCTTATTTTGGGCCAAATATAAAGACTGCATGGCCAAAACTTGGGGCCACAGATATCGTAATATCCCCGTATCGTTCATCGTAGGCCTGATCGCTTTAAACCGTCTAGTAATCTTATAACAAATAACATAGTATCAATCGTACACCAATTCTGTCGAATTATTCCGCAATACCGAAACCTCGCGTCAATACCTTACTTCTATTCTTTCCCCCGCACTACCCCTTTTTACCCTCATTCCGTGCTATTGCGCTAGGTGTAGGCAACAAAGAGGGAAACGAAAGTATTATGCTCTCATCCCTTCCGGATGTGACATTTCGGATGATCCATCTCCGAGATTTCATCAACAGCGCAGGCCTCCAATTTTTTTAGGACATTTTCGTCTATAAAGAGTGTCTTAAATAAATAATTTTTTTTTAAATGTATTTCGAACGTGTATTTATTAAGTGTAACAACTTTTATATCAACATCTATAATATAAACCTATAAAAAAATTCATGAAAATAGCCTTTTTTAGCGTCTAAAGTGAGAAGACCCCTTAATGAATTTTCATCGGATTCTGTTGTAACCTTGCTGCAGAGAATGGTATAGATGAATTTTTTGAAAAACCAAGGCCACCCTTTTATATCTAAGGCACCACAACCGGACGTGTACCTTCAGGCTTCGCCCTCGAAGCAGTAAAAGTTTTATCAGGAACATTTTCTCCAACAGCGCGTAGTTCGAGAAATATTCGTGTGGATAAATTGAAATGGGACACCTTGTTCACATAAAACGGATCTCATTTTTTAGTAGAACAGCGAAAAATCTCGAAACCATTCCCAAAAAGAACTTTACAGTTTCAACGGCCAGATATAATGCTGGAGCAAATGCTGGAGTCATCAAAGTCACACGAAGCTCACCTTTTATTTTATAAATGTAACCCCATATTTTTTACCATGCATATTGTGTCGGACTTAACGAGCCACATCTACCTAAGTGAATCAAAAAATTGATTTTCCAAAAATATTTTTACTCGATAGTTTACTCGATAGTTTACCTTTTAGTTTTTCTGAAAATTTCATTAAAATATTTATAAAATTGAATGAGCTTCTAACAGCTTCCAACAGCCGACCGGGCGAGCGGTGCAGCACTATGCATCAAACTTTAAACTCGTTTTTCTCAAAACACTGTTTTCAAAATCGGTGAACATGATGATGAGTCTCAATTCGTCGCCACGTTTAGAAAAAAATATATATTTAAAAAATCGACTAATGTCAACGACTCGTATTTATTGTTAACTAGAATAACCCGTTCGTGTTTTGGATTTCAGATGGACCGTCCAAGCTGGAGAGTGTCCATCGCCAAACGTCGCGAAAAAAATGTCATCATCTGGAGGCGGCCATGTTTTTCTGTATTTTCTGGTGATTTTTTTAAAGGCTCTAAATATATGTACCTTTGTGTTGTTAAAAAGCGTTTCCTTTTTACCAACCGTTACCTAGAATTTTTTATAATTTGGCTATTTTTTTCGGGCTTCTGGGTAGATGTTGCCCCTTAAGGGGAGTTACCTGAGAAAACGGCGAGAAAAACAGGTAAACTTCGGGAATTTTTATCGCAAAAACTAATGTTTCGATTGGATCCGGGTTTAGATTGGAGAATATGTACATTGAGGTATGTTTAGGAATTTTTTTGAATAAATTCGTTGACTGGAAGCGATTCAAACGTGATTATCTCGAAACATAGTTTTCAAAGTCGGTGCCAGATGTATCCCGAAAACGGCTTGTCCGATTTTGTCCAAATTTGGATACAATATTCTCCGATAGTTTTTTTTTCGGGCTTCTAGGTAGATGTTGCCCCTTAAGGGAAGGTACCTGAGAAAACGGCGAGAAAAACAGGTAAACTTCGGGAATTTTTATCGCAAAAACTAATGTTTCGATTGGATCCGGGTTTTTTAAATTGGAAAATATGTTTATTGAGGTATGTCGAAGGTTTATTGAGGTATGTGAGGTAGGTCGAAGAATATTGTATCCAAATTTGGACAAAGTCGGATAAGCCGTTTTCGCGATACATCTGGCACCGACTTTGAAAACTATGTTTCGAGATAATCGCGTTTGAATCGCTTCCAGTCAACGAAATTATTTTAAAAAATTCCTAAACATACCTCAATGTACATATTTTCCAATTTTAAAAACCCGGATCCAATCGAAACATTAGTTTTTGAGATGAAAATTCCCGAAGTTTACCTGTTTTTCTCGCCGTTTACTCAGGTACCTTCCCATAAAGCAAATGTGATGACCTGGCTGAACATGTTCAAGCTTAAAAATTGCCTAGCTTATGGGACTATGAAGCTGACAACTTCTGCGATTCACCGCCTGCCGTAACATTACCCAAGGTGTACTTTAGAAATCCGCATTAAAAAAAATTACGCAGAGGGACAACAACACGAATGACTGCGTAATATGCATGCGCCGGTATGTTACTCCCCCCTTCGCCCTTTCCCAATCGTAAGGCCACTTTCATAGTAACACTAACTACTCTGATCCGCACGATGCAGAATACGCTCAACCCCGTTGTTTCGTGGTGCGTATGTGGATAGCATAACATCCAAGTGTGTAAGATCCTAGCGTGAAGTAGGAGTAGGTACTATCATTCGACATAGTGAAAGCACGCGGGATACAAAGTCACTTTGACGATGACGTTCGATGTTGGCTGGATAGTTGGCGCGGAAAATAATAGTTCATCGACAGCTATATTAAATTGAGTCATTGATAACAGCATGGCGAATTTTTTGTTGAGAGACTTCTGTCACAGCACGTTGTGATTAGCTTCAACTTAGACGAGTGTATGTCATTCAATTACACGTGACAGGTGTGTGCATCAAAGAGGAAAGCGAAAAAGCGAAATAATCATGCGATATGAAGTGTGCGTGTGCGTGTGTGTGTGTGTGTGTGTGTGTGTGTGTGTGTGTGTGTGTGTGTGTGTGCGCGCGCGCGCGTGTGTATGTGTGTGTGTGTGAGTGTGTGTGTGTGTGTGTGTGTGTGTGTGTGTGTGTGTGTGTGTGTGTGTGTGTGTGTGTGTGTGTGTGTGTGTGTGTGTGTGTGTGTGTGTGTGTGTGTGTGTGTGTGTGTGTGTGTGTGTGTGTGTGTGTGTGTGTGTGTGTGTGTGTGTGTGTGTGTGTGTGTGTGTGTAAGAGACAGAGAGAGAGAGAGAGAGAGAAAAGGGAGAGGGTCTCGTCGAGTTATCCTGACTCCTAGTTGTCTCGTGGTTCATCTCCGAGCTGTCCAAGGCAGAGAGAACAGTAGGAGATGTACGAGAGACAGAGAAATGAGGAAACAAGCGAGAGGCAGAGAGGCAGAGAGAGGTTTACACCCGTCACTCAATTTCTCGAGGGATAAACTCTCAGCAGCAGAGACCACGTGTGGTGATGGCTTGAGTACGAATCCATCTCCCTTATACTCTCAATCCAGATGAGAATTCAATTAATCTCTAAGCTGGACCGGAGCGAATAGGAAGCTGCGAAGAGGGCATCGCACGTGAAGAGGAGGAGAAGGAGATGGAGAGACCACGGAGTTCAAATGGATGTCGCTGGGTAGTCGGGTGTTCAATGCGTCGAAGTTTCTTTTTTTTAAGAGGCCACGTGGGTTTCGAAGCCAAAAAAGCATATTTTCTCTATTTAAAACAATATTATATATACATTAATTTATTAAAGATGTGACGCACATAAAAGAGCAACATTTTGTAACAGTATGCAAAATAGTCCAATTTTTCGTACAATTTACATTACGCCTTGTAAAATGAGTAGTAGTAAAAAAAAACCTTCGTTCAATCGCTAGTCAATGCTATTTTGAAGACGTGTGCAAAATTTCAATAAGATCGGTGAGAAATCCCGTCCACCGACTTTAAAAATAACATTTTGAGAAAAATGCGATTAAACTTTTAAGTAGAAATGAAAAGAAGAATTTTTTTTATCTTGCATGGAGTTGTCGATTCCAGCTCCAGAAAGCAAAGATCCAGCTGTATGTGCGATGTCCAGGGCATCCTTTTATTCCTGACTTGATTTTCTGAAATTTTCAAACCTACGTAACCCCTTAAAGTTAATTTACCGGGTTATGTCTAGTTGTAACAGTTGAAAAAAGTTTATATTTGGGATTTTTTAAAATTAGTTTATCCCATGATTAACCGAATAAATTTCCGAAATATCAAATAGAAAAAAAATGGGCATTTTTCGTTCATCAAAACTAAAGTTTACATCGGAAAAAAATCCTGCTATCAAATACTATATTGTTGCATCTAGAAAAAGCCTTTAAAATTTCAGAAAGATCGATGCAGTACTTTTTGAGATATTTTGCACAACTACTTTGAAAAGGTACTTTCGAGAAAAAAAAACGTTTGACGTTTTGGACAACGCTCCGAGCGGTTTGACGGACGTCATTATAACAGTCAATAAACCTGTCAATTTTTATGGAATCACCTTGACATTTTCTGAGAACATTTAGAAGATGATTACTGTCAAAATATATTGGTTTTGAAAAAAGTAATTTTTCGACTTTTGCAATTAGGCATAACCCCTTAACGCCGCGTGGATTGCCATCGTTATGAGCAACCTCTTTCGTTCCTCTAGTTCCGAATCACTTTGCGGAATCCGCTTTGGGAGTAACTACTACTTCTGACGCTATCGTTAAAAACCGTCCACCTAATTTGTTTTTAGGTACTACGTCGTGTTTTCGGCTAGAATATAAACGTGAAAAACAGCCATACACATGAGGCACTCATACGTATAGGTCATGCTATGTCATGCCAATATTTCAGTTTCGATGAAAGCTACAGTCAGGATTCAAACCTGCGACCTCTTGATGTTCTGGCTTATTGTCAGAGGCTAATCGTTCCTCACGCCCACCCTTCGACTGAGTGGCACTTTCTGTAGCTCGTCTCCTACATTACCCGCTGAGGCTAGACTCTCACCGTGTTTCACGCTCCAAGATTCTTGCGAATCATGCCCTTTTAGCATCTATTGACCCTTGGCCCAAATGACTCCTTCAACGCTGCGGTATTTGAAAAAAATGTAATCAATCGCGTGTGGGCGCATGTCATGCAAATGTGATATACTACTTTTCAAAACTAAAAATAAAATATGGAAGGAATAGGAGGATAAACTTAGGCTTATCTTATGTATGTGCTGTTGAATGCCCTTTTAGCATCTATTGATCCTCTACCCAAACAACCCAATGCTGCGGAATTTTTTCTCAATATTTTATCAAACGCGTGTGAGAGCATGTGATGGAAATGCAATACAGTACTTTTTAGCAAACTTATAATAAAATATCGAATAAATTTAGGATCATCTTATGTATTTGATGTTGAACCATCTGGTTGTCAAATCTCCTTGTTCTATTCCTTGTGGATTTCGCCTTTTATATTAGTTTTTAAGCGGATAATGACGTTTCGGTGAATTCAGTGATGTCACTTTCTATAGCTGATTTGAATATATAGAACATGCAGAATCGTCGATTTGGCAGTCACATGTAATATGACTATTTTCGGTTATCGGGATTCACCGTTACGTCCGTCAATTGAGCAAACGCTACATTAACGTGTCCTTTTTGCATTCTTTGTTTCGATATATCGCATATAGTGGCTTGATCGTTTAATAATTAATAGCTCAATACACCAATGACACAATGCACAAATATACAGATCGAGATGTGTCACATTATAAATACAAATATTTTATAAACTTTATTTTGATATATCCATTGTTTATCGACAAAGTCCTCCTGATTATTTGTTGACAAACTTGTGTTTGTTAATTACCTTTGTTTTTTTTTCCTTTGCGTAAAAAATCGTATTTATAAAAAAATGGTCTGTTTGTCTGTCCGTACGTTTGCCCGTTCATTTTATTCGAAACCCACGAGATCGATTTCGGTGCACCGTCCACAGAAACACAGCTTAGAGTGTGGAATAAGAATTAGGCGATTAAACATCAGACTTTGAATTTAACTAAAATTATGAATATTTTATTGTCATTCAAAAATTAATATTTAACTATAATAAATAAGCAAGCAAACGAATGAACTAAATGTTCAAATTAAGCAAACGAACGGTAACAACTACAAACAAAGAAAATACAATAAGTTACCAATGATGAAGGATTGGGTGTAATTTTCGTATCCCAAACAAGCAACATGGCAAAATGGAAGAAACACAAAAATATGGTTATTTTATTCAACACAAAAAAATATGTTTCTTTCATTTAACATTTAAAAATATGTTTCATTGATAAATCACCAATGATGAAGGATAAGGTGTAATTTTCGTATCCCAAACAAGCAACATGACAAAATGAAAACATATGAAGATATGTTTCTTTCATTTTGCTTGTTTGGGATACGAAACAATGTTCGTGGAATGTTTCCAAATTTGTTTCACTATCTACTTGTCTTTTTGTTTCGTTGCCTCTGATTCTAACCGGCTGTAAAGAATCTTCTAATTTTTGTCGTCGTTTAAACACTCGACGTTCCTTAATACTATCATAATAACTCGGCATTTTTTTTAATACACCACAAAACTTTAGTATAAATCCATTTTATTTTTACTAAAGTGAATTTCAGGTAACAGTAATTATGAGTTTTTATTATCACACGACGTAGAAAATTGCATGCAGCGATAATAAAAAATATATAATAATAATATACGTAAAAAAACATTCTTGTATATATGTATGGACCGTTCAAAGCTAATATTAGGCCAGGACTGGCAATTCGTCAGTTTGCCATGCAAAAAATAAGCATTGGCAAAACCACGGTCAAACGATTGCCTCAGACTCAGGGCCTGCGCTCGCCCCGACAATTGGCCGACGGTCATCAATCAGTACTGGCCCAGCGTTGGCTCTTCGATGGTGTGCCGAGCTTCAATTCGAGACTGGCAAACCCATGATCAATCGATTGGCCCATGTTCGGGGCCAACACTGGGACCCGATAGTTGGCTGACAGTTGGTAATCGATATTTAGCCCAAGATTGGGTGTTCGTTGGTTTTCCATGCTTCAAATGAGCACTAGCAGAATCATGGCCAAACCATTGGCCCGTATGAAGGACCAACACTGGGTATTAGTGGTTGGTGCTGAATATCGTACCAAGCGTCGGCCGCATCTTAAGCGCCGGCAATTTTTTTCACGGGTACAAACATACAGACAGACCACCTTTTGACAAATACGATCTTTTTAATGTGGTTTCGTTCGTATAAACGATTTATAGAGAAATGGTTTCTGAATTTGAAAACTACGGACAAATCACCCCATATATTGCTGTTATATGTATATATTTATTATATATATATGGCATATGTGTGTGCGTGTGTTTGTAAAAGGGAGCCCGCATAGGAAGCTTTAGCAAACGATGAGGTTTCGTTGAGAAAACATGGTCGAGCGCTCATTGAAATTCTGTGCTGACCCAACACGTCGAACAAGTCGCTTGCGGAAGAAAGCGTACGCTCTGCTTCCCTGCAACTAGCTCAGGTCGTCTCTTCTTTCTCTCTTTGTCTCACTTTCTCCGACTTTTTCCTCCTTTTTCATTCTCTCGCTCGTTTTTTCGATATACGTTTTGCAATGTCAGTGGCAAGTCCAAGTTCTATCATAACCTGCTACTACCAACAGGACGCTACGTTATTTTCATTTTATCAATAAGAAAACAAAAAGTATCCCTGCAGGAAGATATAGCGAGCAGGGCCGATCGACCGAACATTGGGAGACGGAAAGGAAGAGATAATTCTCCGTGGAGCTCGACAGTGTACAGCAAGTGTATGACTTAAGGGGGCAGTGTACAGCAAGTGGCTGACTTAAGAGGGGACCTGTAGGCAAGGAAAACATTGCTGATTTTCGTGATTTTTTTTTAAGGAAATATTTTGTCACCATTTTTGATACTTGGGGTTTGTTTTATTACAACTTTTGGCTGTTACATTGTATTTTTGAGTGTAGTTCCAAAAACGACATACCTCCGATTAATTTGAAAGTTCGTGTACCCAGGTATGTTGACCCGCTGATTGCGAATATGATAGTGGAAATACCCGGCAAATTTGATTTTCAAGCCGAAAATTCACAAAAACTGAATTTTAAAAAGTTTTTCTACTTTTTAAAAATAAATGTTGATCTTACAGAGAAATGTTTCCCACAAAAGGTGTAGCCTATAAGAAGATTAATCTCTTATGTCCCACACAGTTTTGATCTAAAACCATTCTGTTTCGAGAAAAATGGAATGGTTCTCCAATAAGCACATTTTGCTAAACTCCATTAGTTTCGATATTATCTACTTACGCATTTTACAGTGGGAAGGTTGAACTTTGTTTGGGTTAGTTCGATATATTGTGTAGTGTGTGTTGTTTAAGTTTTTTTGTTGTGTGTTGTTTGGGTTTGTCTGTTGTATGTTGTTTTGGTACGCGTAGAGTGTTAAAGATCAAACTGCGACCTCCCCGCGGTAAAATGAGTAAATAGATAATATCGAAACTAGTGGAGTTTAGGAAAATGTACTTTTTGGAACGCTACCCAATTTTTCTCGAAACAGATTGGTTTTATACAAAACTTGTATTGAACATAAAATATCAATCTTTTTATAGGCTACAACTTTCTTAGGATATATTTTTCTCTAAGAACAACATTGATTACAATAAAATGGAAAAAAAACTTTAAATCAGTTTTTGTGAGTTTTGATCTTGAAAATCAAATTAGCGGGTATTTGCACTGTCATATTCGTGATCAGCGAGTAAAAATACATGGGTATACAAAATTCCAAATTAATCGGAGATATGTCCTTTTTGGAACTTTATCCGTGTTTTTTTAAATTAATCTTTAGAAATGGTGGAGGCATGGGACGGTCTCCTAAACGGGTTGCGGTGGATGTTGTCAGACGGCGTGCCACGTAGCGTCGGCGGGATTAATCTGAAAAAAAAACCCACGAAGATTTTTCTTTCGGTGATACGCAGGTGATACTCATATGCAGAATATGAACCAATAAAAAGTGAGAAATGTTAAAAATCGATGAAATGGTACGCCTGGGAACAAAAAGTTTCAATTTTCAGAAAAAATGGATACATTTTGCAATAAAATAATATTTTTTTTTTATTTAAAAAATCATTAAGGGCCATTTTACAGACAATAAGGCTAGAAAGATTTATACCAAATTTCATCAGAATCGGTCAGGTAGTTTTTTAGCTATACGTCACATAAATTTTGAAAATTCAGATTAGGAGTCCGCCCCATACCTCCGCTATTTTTAAAGATCAATAAAACAAAGTACCATGCAACCGTCAAAAGTAGTAATAAGACATACCCTCAGTCTAAAAAATTGTGAAGAAATCTTTTCATTAGAAAAAAATCATGAAAATCAGAAAAAAAATTCCTTGCCCAAAGGAATTCTCTCCCTTAAGGGGTTACCCCCACTTGCGATTTTGAAAAAATCTTTTTTTTAATGCATTTTTTTGAAGTATAAGTATCTGAGAATATGTCCTGAAAATTTCAAGTCGATCCGAACAAAATTGACTGAGATATGAGCGTTGAAAGAGAAGAATCCGCGTTGAAAGAGCGTTGAGAGAGAAACTTTAAACGCGTTTTTCTCAAAATGGCATTTCTGAAGTCGGTGACCAAGATTACTCGAACACTAATGAACCGATCTTGAAATTTTGCAGGCTTATTTAATACATAAAAATGTAGTCTTTAATCGTTCGATTTTTTTTTCGAAAAAAATGGCCGTTTTATAGCCAAAAAACGGCCGTTTTTTTTCGTTAAAATCGAACCACTAACTTTGACTGTCCGCCATTTTGTGAAAAATGAATATTTTTCAAAATCCTTCGATTAAAGACTAGTTTATACTTATATTTGACTAAATCCATCCGCATTTTTTTTTCAGATGATCCACTTCGCCGCAATGTTGGTCACCGCAAACCGTGTATATAAAAACATTATTTCATTGACGGCCATTTGCCACTAAACAATGTAATATTTTTCAATAAAAAAATTACTGAAAGTTCTTCAAGATGTGTTCTTTAAGATGGTATATTGATCGATTAAAAAAGTTTTGTAGTTTTCTTTAAAAAAATTCACGGTAAAGGCCTTTTTTGCGCTACAAGTGGGGGTAACGCCTTAACGTTGACAAATATGTGACAGTAATGGACGTCACCCAAGCATTTTTTTTACTAACATTAAGGTCCCAAAAGATTAGAGGAATAAAATAAAATGGTGGCCAAGTTAGAGGTGGTAGTCTGTCAAAATGTCTTAAGGTGTCTCAAAACCGTTTGACTTCGCGACTCAATAAAAATCTGTATTTCCAGAGATTTTGTCACGAACAATCGAATTTTATAGTCAGCAATTTTCTCCCTCACTAACGTACCTTTAATAACCGAATTCTGGACTGCAGTTATTTATTGTTTCAGCCATGATGCGCAGTCACCAATTGCAACAGCTGTACGGTAGAATGGAAAACATTGCCGAAGTATTTGGCTATGACAATATTTTTGCCACGCCGTCCACTAATAAAACGTCCGGACGAGAGCACATACCTATTTTTCGACCCCTTCAACGCTCAGCATCATTAAACCGACGATATACTTCATTTTTAATCTCAAAAGTGCTTCAATTCTCCATAAAATAACATCATTCGCGACTCTTTGGTGCCGTTCTGCGTATCTGAAACCACGATAGGCTTTACGACAGTGACACTCCATGGAAGCTTGACCTATCGGACGATATTTTTGGATTTACTGGTCTCCTGTGTATAGTAATTGATCGTCGATGTGTCAGACTACACAGCCATTGTTCCATCGATGAATACGCTAAGCTAATTGATCGAAACAAATCCGGAATGTTTATGCTACTAGTATACATGTATCGGGGGGGGGGGGGGGGGGGGGGGGGTAAAACACCATATCAGTTTCAATCGTGCGATCTACATCGCATTTAAAGAGCTCTCGAAAAATATTTTCCAATACATGCATTGTAACAGCTCTTGAATAAAATGTTCACCACGTAATCACGTTGAATAATGTCTTTAGCGGTTTCATTTTTAAATATGCGACTTGTTTTTTCAGTTTCCAAATTTCTCTCTTCAAAATTCTAATTTTATTGCGTGAAATAGAAATTTAGAATATTAGCATTTTGAAAGCCCTGTTCTTTGACCAATAAATGTGAAATGGGCGACACACGGAAAAAAGAAAAAGCGAAAATCACAGTATAAACCGTATAAAAAACAGGGTGCCATATTTCATTTTACAGTAAAACAGAGTAATGTACATCCCGTCCTACAAAAACGACGAATTTTCCTGTACACACTGAGATTTTTACAATTACACTGGCTCACTTACAGTTCGGTATTGTGAATACATCAGTTTTTTCAGTAAAAGTATTCAACTGTAAAATTTACATGAGATCACTTATTTTTATACTGTACGCAAACTGCAAGGGTTACAATGTACATTGTATTGAGTACAGAGTGATTCATTAAATTGTACAGTGTGGCACGGTAGTTTTACTCTTCTTTCGACAGTTCGTGACGTCATCTGTGCACTCTGAGAATTTTACAGTTACACTGGTTTATTTTCAGTTTGATATTGTGAATACATCAGTGATTTCAGTAAAAATATTCAACTGTAAAATTTGAATGCGATCACTGATTTTTATACTGTACGCAAATGAGGCACGAGGTGAGGCACCAGGCCGGGACACAAAGGATTGCCAGTTAGTAGTGCGTGGTCGATAGGATGCGAACATTGAAATTTGTGCTACATAATTCAAGAAATTATAAAAAAGAGAGAATTATTTACAAAAAGGTACGTTCTTGCGTATGTGACTGATTTTTTAATATGTTATACACATTTTTTTCAAACTTCTTTTATGGATAAACTCAAACACAAATTTTTTTTTGTGTGTCTACATAAACTCTGTCGATATTACTGGCGCATTCATTGTACATAATACAGATTAACCAACTGTCAAATTACAAGTTTTGTTGAATTTATATTACAGTGTTGAATTGCGAAATTTTACTTTTGACTCAGTAAATATCGCTGTGCAATCGCTCGAGTCCAATGCGAACTGTGCGGCCCCTGTATTTTGTACTATTTCTTTTTTTCCGTGCAGGCCAAAAAATCTATTTATGGATGCACTGATATACATTGCAATGAAATATGGCTGAACACTGGTACCAGTATTATTGAAGTCAGAGGGGTTGTATTTTAAATAACCCTACAACTAACGAAAAAATGCAAGGACCAGATGACTGTCACCAAACTGACAAGGAAAGGTTACGAGGTCGACCTCTTTGATTCCGATGAAATTTGGCATGCGTATAGAATGGGTAAAAATACGCGACACGTATTTTTTCATATCTGCGGAACCCGATTTTTAAGGGGTGGAACGCACCCTTGAAAATAAGGGTGTTTTTCGTTTTTCGTCGATAACGGTATCGTTCTCATTTCCAATGTAAAATACACGAAAAAATAAACAGTGTTGCATTTTGAAAATGTTGTCACGTCTTGTACCGTTAAAACGTTATCGACGAAAAACGAAAAACACCCCAATTTTCGAGGATGCTTTTCAACCCTTAAAAATCGAAATCCAATGACGTCAAATAGCACAATCTTGGTGGCCAATTCACATCGGCGCGGCACGAGATAACACGACCATGAAACTTCACCTGCAATAATGCAGCAACAATGCAGCTAATAACAATTTCTATGCATTGCTCGATCGTGTAATTCTCCATGACCAAACCTCAACACTTCCTGATGCCAGTTGTCAAAGATTAGTACTCTATGCTCGCCACAAAAAAATGGCAATTCAACATGTCTGGTCATTTTGAGACACCCTTTACTATAAGCAAACTTGAAATTCAGTGTATGCCACTTCGCCTACGTGCAAACAACGTTGTTTCTTTATAGTATTACGGGGTCTCACTTTAGACGCTAAAAAAGGCTATTATCGTGAATTTTTTTGATAGGTTTATATTATCGATATTGATATAAAAGTTGTTCCACTGAATAAATACACTTTCAAAATACGTAATTTGAAAAAAATGTATTTATGTAACTCAAACAAACTTTAAACACGTTTTTTTTTCGCAACATCGTGTTTTGACGGCTTGTTGATAAAATCTTCGAAACCACTGAACCGATCCTCATGAAAATTTAACCACATGTTTTTTACAACTATTGTTAATGCGGATATCAAGGATTTTTTTAAATTTTGATATTTACTATTTTTTGCCAAAAATGGTGAAAAAACACGCTTTCTTGTTTTTTCGAAAAATGTCCGCCATTTTGTTATTTTTGCATATATAAAAAATTGTGTGATATGCGATATAGACATTAACATACTGAATCTAAAATCGTTTGATTTTTATGGTTCGGAAGATCCATCTCCGAGATTTCATCAACAGCGCAGACCTGCAATTTTTTGAGGACATTTTTTTACTGCCACTTTCGTCTATAACTAGTGACTCAAATAAATATTTTATTTTTAAAATGTATTTCGGAAGTGGATTTTACTAAGTGTAACAACTTTCATATCAATATCTATAATATAAACCTATGGAAAAAAATCATGAAAATAGCTTTTTTAACGTTTAAAGTGAGAAGACCCCTTAAACATGTCAAATTTCGTGCCAAAGACGAGTATTTGTGAGGAATTTTGCTGCGCTACTTTATTTAAAAATTGATTGCTTTACACACTTCAAAAATAGTGATTTTAATGTGTCGAATTGAAGGCATTGCTTCAATCCAAGAACCATTAGGAGTAGATCACACAAGTTTCGAAACGTTTGAAAGCATTAGGAATGATTTTGAAAAATGAAGCATTAATTTTCACGAAAAAAGCAGCGAGAACTTATTCAACATTCCAATATTTCCTAGGGAATTGGCAAGAGAATCCCGTTGAACAACACGATCGCGAGGATGAAATAATATTTCGAAGCCTCTAAATTATGGCCGAGACGTTCTCAAGTCAAGGGTGCATGAGTACAGGTTTTGGGGTTGAATCCAGGAAGAATTCTCCCTGCATCGCTTTCCTGGCTCTATCCGCAGTCGGAATTGTAAAGCGCGGTCAAAACTTGGGCAACTAAATTACCGACATTATCGGGTTCCCCAGCTTCACGGTAGAAGAGAAGCTTTCGTTGTGGCATAGCTCGAAATATATCGCGTGACGTGGAAGGGAACAACGATCCAATGTATAATACAGGCAAAAGGAAGGTAAAAAGAAAGAAGGTAGGAGAGAAGGAAACGAGGGGGCGAAAATCGACTGGGTGAGGGCGGGGCAGATCATATTCATGGTAATTTGCGATGCCGGGGCAAGCGGGCACGAAATTTCAAGCGTATATAAGTTTGTAATTAATTCATTGGATTAAACTTTACATCGTGGCATCAGGTATGTATTACTTACTCCGTGAGGGAGGGAAAGATATGGGGAAGGATGAGAAACGGAAAATAAAAACTTGAGAAAAGTGGACCACAGAGAACTAGTAAAAACCCGCTACAGGGGTGAATATTTATTGTACCGAATATCAGACTTTGAACTCTGTATAAAAGCCATTGGCCTTGCTGCTTGCGGCTCACAGTCACTGCGAATAACTCCGATGTATTCTACCTCCCCGCTTTTTATTTACAACTTTATTCGTGATAAAAGTAAAGATAGCGCGATAGATATGTTAATGCGAAACAGTAATTACCTCGAATTAAATGTAGCAATATATATTCTCTTACTCTGATTACGAAATTCAAGTTACGTACAGATGCATGGATCTTGGACCGGATAGATGAAAATTACGTGCGGTAGCAAATTAGTTAAGGGGGGATTGTCTTTTTTTTCGGAAAATTTACCGCTTTTTGGGAATTTTTTTGTGAAGAAAGTATACAACGGAATACTTGTGAAACTTGGCATATAGTTTTATTGATCTGTTTACTACATACAAAAAAATTTTTAAACAATTTCATCAAAAAATCCGCCTCCCACCCCCCTCGACGCGCGATGGTCCTTTTTTGATGGTGTGCACGATTACAGCCTTCACGTTCATCCTGCAACAAAAACCCAAAAAGCATTTTACTTTAGACACATATACCCGTGCGGAAAACTGATAGGGCATCCCTAATAAAAATAAGGGCCTTTCAGGGCTTTCCTAGTGCTTTCCCTAGTAGGGATTTCCACAATGGGCCCAGACTTGGCCATTATCGGGATAAACTTGTAGGGATTTCCGCAATAGGCCCCGACTTGGCCATTATGGGGATAAACCTGTAGGGGTTTCCACAAAAGGACCCGACTTGGCCATTATAGGGAGAAACCTGTAGGGATTTCCATAATAGGCCCCGACTTGGCCATTATGGGGATAAACCTGTAGGGGTTTCCACAAAAGGACCCGACTTGGCCATTATAGGGATAAACCTGTAGGGATTTCCACAATAGGCCCAGACTTGGCCAGTATAGGGATAAACAAGTAGGCCACAATAGGCCCAAATCAAGATCAAATTATATTATCGAACGCAAATTGGGAAACAGCGTAAGGGCATTAGTAAATAAAAAATCAACGATGAACAGAAATATGCAGACAAACATCAGACAGTATTTATATATCAAATTAAAGAAACCTTTTACATAGATACAAACAATTACTCATGGTTTCACTCATACATGGAGCTAGCGCATAAGTGTGAACAGTCCCAACCGGTTTTCTCGACATTTTTATAACAACTCATTTCCGCTCAATACTCATCATAGGTAAAATTATTTCTTCTGAAGACTTCGCTGATATTTCCCATTCATAAACTTTATCTGACTGTCTAGGATAAGTAAATAAATTGGTCTTTGTTTTCCAGATCTTTCCCTCAATGGAAATAGATTCTAGTGATTCTGTAGACCCATACATTTTTTTATTTCTACTACACATCCATTCCTTAGAATGGATTATTTTTTGTATTAATTTTGTCATGGCAGTTTGTCATAAATGCTCACATGCAAATACGCAATCACATTTCTACGCGCGCACACATACATACACATGTACTCACGCCCACACCTATGCACATGAACAATTACATAAAAACAAATACAGATATACCCTGACGCATTTAACAAACACGTATATCCACTGATACGGATATTTTATGGCGCTGAAATGGTTATGATGAGGCGCCGTTGAGGCATTTTCAGGGCGCTAAAATGGTTTTGATGAGGCGCCATTGAGGCAACTTATAAGGCCCCGGTCGTTGCGCCTCTAATGGCCCTTGTTGACAAAGTGTGACCGGCCGCTAACGGCCCTCATGTGGCTTCCAGACTAGGGCCCGAATAAAGTTAGGGGAATATTATTGGGGCCCGATCACAGCCCCAACTCAATTTCCGCACGGGTAGCTATCGTTCGATGAAGGGAAAAAAAAATTGGCGATTTGGTGACGTTTTGAACTTGAAGTATCGATTTTTCGAAAAAAATTGATCGATTTTTTGTTATAAATAAAAAACTATTCAACGTATTGCTTTTTTGCTTCATCAAACGATAAAAGGATGTCAGCTGAGCATTCTGTCCAAATTTGAAGGCAATCGGTTGAATAGTTTTTGAGAAATCGTGCACACCATCAAAAAAGGACCATCGCGCGTCGAGGGGGGTGGGAGGCGGATTTTTTGATGAAATTGTTTAAAATTTTTTTTGTATGTAGTAAACAGATCAATAAAACTATATGCCAAGTTTCGCAAGTTTTCCGTTGTATACTTTCTTCACAAAAAAAATCCCAAAAAGCGGTTAATTGTGCGAAAAAAAAGACAATCCCCCCTTAAGCCCTATAAAATATAAACACTATAAACGCAAAGCTTTTCGTAGAATAGACGTTTTATTTGTACCTTTATTACCTGAATTTTCTAGCACACCGAGGTAGCTGACGCGCCCAATGTCTAAAAAACCCCTTATGGGGGTTTCTCTCTGGAAACTTCATAAAATCGCTTTTTTGCATATTCTTACAGTGTGAACTTTCACGAATATTTTAAGACCAACTGGACCCTGAAATTCTAAAAATTGACGAAGTTACACCTATTTTAGTGGAACAGTGTGCGTCGGGTTTACCGCGATCCGTCGAGTTTGATTGCGATTATCTTCGAACTACATATCTTGACACGGCGGGATTGATATCTTGAGTAACTTTCACACTATTGACTTGAATTTGCCATTTTGGGTTCACGATCGCATTTTTTTAATTGGATGAACTATTTGTTAATAACGATGATTTCCGCATGCTGTTTTTCAAGAGAAAAATGAGGTTTTCTTTGGAGAAGCTGTCATTTGTCGTATGTTTCGAAATTTCGAAAAGTGGATCGTGAACCCATAGCTAGTTGGATATATTTGAAGAAAACATTTGTTGTTTTCGTTTCAGATTACATTTAAGCGTGTTAGACATCCCGCCATCTGGGGCCATACGTAAATTACGTAACGCAATTGGGGAAGGGGGGGGTCAGCCAGGCGTTACGGTCTACGTACGTGGGGGGGGGGGGGGGTCAAGGTTTGCGTTACGTCACGATTTCAAAACTGCCAGAAATAGCAAAATTTCTGCATGTTTAAGTTTTTTTATTTAAACCTCGAGTGCAATTTTACCGTGGACAGCTCACAGCTTTTGTGTACGCAATGTCAGTTAAGGGGGAAAATCACTGTGCAAGAACTTGCACAGTAGCTTTCCCACATCCCCCAAGCAAAATTGAAAGGAATTTTTTTTTTTAATTCTTGAAAGTACATGTATTGAAAAATATGTTGGCAACATTTTTATTCACAAGTCCGAAAATTCACGGAGTTATAGTCACTTTAGTGAGAACAGGTAGCGCGACCGATTAGTGTCCTCAGTCCCTACAGGTGTGGCATAATTTACAATAGACAAAGTACTGGCTCTTATTATTTTGTAAACTATCATGAAGATGAAGAACCGTCATATCGCCCGCGACTAGATGCTTCAATGCAAGTATCAATATTCTAGAAAATATCGTAACTTCATATCAAGAAACACGGAACGAAAACTTTGAACGCGTTTTTCTCGAAACTAGTTTTTTCCACCTTGTCCGAGTGAATACTTAAAAACTTATTAACCGATTTTCAATTTTTGTAAAAACATTTTTGTAATCGCAGTGACTAAGGCTGTACGTATCCGCGTTTTGCACGATAATTACTATTTTTAAAGACTGCTTAAATACAGAAAAAGGGCCTTGTAAATAGAAAAAAAATGTTCAAACTGTCGGCATTTTGTAAAAAAAACGGCTACGCATAACGTTAGCTACATTGGTATAGATATCGATAAATTGTTGACTTTTAATTTACAGATAACCTTTCATAAAGATATCGATGGGACAATGAAGAGAATTTTTTTTTTCGTCGTCAATTCGACGCATATATCTTGGTCAATTTTCAAGATTTTGTCATAAAAATTGGTATAAAACTAGATGAATATATACTTCGTAAAATTAGTATAAACTCGATCCTTTCATAATTAGTTATGTCTATGAAAAAAATCGCAATTATTGACGACAAAGCACCCGTTACGTAACGGCAAAGGGGGGGGGGGGGTTACGGCCAAGTGTTACGGTCTCGTTACGTGGGGGGGGGGGGGGGGGGGCAAACATTTAGAAATTTTGCGTTACGTAATTTGTGTACGCCCCCTTTCGGGCCTCGCCGCTAGAGGACTGCAACGCCAACTGCAGCACCACGAACACTTTGAAAGATTTTCTTCCGAAAAAATTACATTGTAACCACAAAAATGTGTACAACATGCTGGGGAAAAAAAAATAATTTATTCCAACGAATGTGTTACTAGAAAAAAATGCATCATTATGATCCTCCAAATTGGGCTTCCAGAGAAGGGTACTCCGTTAAGGGGTAACACCACTCTAGAGTCAGCAAAAAAGGCCTAAATTTGATAATTTTTTTTACAATATTGAACAAGGGATCGGGTTTCTTTTTTCAGGGTTTATTAGATACATATTGAAGAATGTAAAAAAAAAAAATATTGCTTTTTTGATAAGAAATGGCGGCGCCAAAGCCAGTATTCAAGAACGTCTTTTTTCGATACCTCCACCGGCGGACGTAGAACTCCGAAAGCATAATAACTGGAACAAAAAATTATATTTTTTTTCTTAATCTATATGTCATTGGCTAAAGAAGTACATAGGGTTTTTTTCGAATCAATTTATCCGATAATGACACAAGTTTAAAGAAAAACATTTTTTCGGCAAAAAAATCTGCAATAATTTGTTTATAACAAAAAAAGTTTACATTCAATATAGAAACGGCTATGTACTTCTTTAGATAATGTGACTGTGAAGCTCCAGTGGAAATTTCAAAGCAATTCATCAAACGGTTTTAGAGCAGCCTTTCCGCCCAGTTTGAAATAAATGATTTTAGAAAAATGCGTTTAAGGTTTGATAACTACTTAAACCTTTGAAAATTTCGTTTTACCTCTAATCCGCGATGCCTGCACCATACGAGACATTTTTGTTTACCTTTAATCTGTGATGCCTGCACCATAAGGGATAACACCATCCTAGAGTGGTGTTAGCCCTTAAGGGGTGAAGCCACTCCAGCTCTTAAAAAATTCTAATTATGAGAATATTTTCAACGAGTACAATGTAAGCAGTAAAAAATCGAATTGAAAAACTTTCTTATACATGGTTTTAAGAATATAAAAATATTTATTTTGGAATTTTTCAATTGTAAATGGCGGCGTCAGAGCCCAAGACCGAAGAAAAACTCGCGTGCAAAGTGTTCCGCGGCCGGAATGATTTCTCTCGTAGCTTTTAATCTAGAACAAAAAGCCAAAAAAATCTTATAAACGTATACAAAAAGCTATGGAGCTGGGTACGGAAATTATAAAATACTTTTTTTAACAAAAAAAGTACAGATTTAAATAAATATTTTTATCTTTAAATATCCAAGGCCAAAAAATCACACGAGAGATTGTTTTTGAGAAAAAAGTTAATAACACCTCGCAAATTGCGTACGTAGTCCCATGGAGAATGCACATGAAAAGATACGTTCAAAATTTCAAGTAAATCGGTGCCTATTTGTCTGAGTTACGTGTCCGACCTGTTTAAAAAACATACTTTCGATAAACCCGCGTTTAAAGCTGAAACCAACATTAAGCAATAGAAACTTTCGATTTACCTTTAATATGCAATGCCTTGACCATACAATTACCCTTCCAAATTAACATTCCCCGTTTCTTTTTATTTTCTGAAAATTTGTAATACCTCAAGTGGCTTTACCCCTTAAGAAAAAATCTCTTCCGAAAACTTTGCTTTCTTGGCTTTCTTGGCCGAAAAACATTGAAAACTTACCATGGGAATCAAATTACTCTCATGTGAATATATAATGCTCTGAATTTCGAAAAGTTCAGAATCTATAATTATTATAAGATGTAATTTCTGTGAAGTGCAATACAATGTTTTCACGATGTCTAAATATTTTGAAAACGGTGCAGATTTGTACCCAGCAATGTGAAAATGGAGTCAATTAAATGTTGTAACAGACCATTGTCAAGCGATATTAATAATAAAATGAAAATTCGTAAATTAACAAAATACTCTATACCAATTGCCAAAAAAATCAGCAGTCATTTCCTAAAATAATTTTATAAAATAATTTCATAAAATAATGAAAAAATTTCACACGGTCAACAAATGTACTAAACTTCGAAAAGTTTTCCAGTAAATCTAAGGAACATTTCGAATGTCATCTTCTTTCTTAAGACCTTTATTTTGCAATTCCAATGAGAAAACATGTTTACTCGCCACACGCACCATCTGTATAATTATCGAATAAATCATTGCCGAAATTTCCGAAAAGTACTTTTTTTTCGTTCTGCCCGGTTTTGCATAAATATATATTTTTTTATTCCCTTGAATTTACTTTGCAAACGGCGAATTACATTATCCTATGAATGTGGTGTTTACCCCACGAGTAGAGTACGCGTGTGTTCTCCTTCATGCACATAAGGGCAAGTACTATATATAATATATACTTAGGCAAACTCTACGTGTACCATCCTGACACGAACTGAACAAATTACGGAAGTTCGTCGTGAGACGGTTAGGTGAACATAACTACGAGAGTCCGGATCTTCTCGTTCATCCTTTCTCCCCAACCCCGCGAAGTTTTCCGTGTCGACAGACATCCCCTGTCGCTATTTTCCCCTTTCCCTTTACGTTCTCTTTCATACTTTTTGCAAATTTTGACACCGCCTGTCCGTTGCACGCTTGCGTATCCTCAAGGCGGCATTACCGTCTAGAAACTTCAAAAATTCGATTTTTTTTGCATTTTCTTATACCTTGGGGTTCGTTAAGTATATTATTTGTAGCAGTCAAGTACGGGGGAAATGAAAAATAATTCAAAGAAAAATAGAGACGAGTTTGAAAAAAAAGTTCGTTTTTTTCGACCATAATTTTAATCTTAAAAGTGATATATTTGCAACAATTTTCGATTCATCGAAAAAAGCGCTCGTACTTGACTGTTAAAGCAATTTGTGAAGCTTCAGTTAAAATTTCAAGTCGATTGGACGAAAATTGTTCGAGTTCTGCTGCCTTAATAACGATGACTTAATGATTCCAAAGCAACCCTTAATCTTTGACATAAGTTGCATTTCAATGCCCTGTCAAAGAAGCCCCACACTTGGGGCTACTTTGACACTTTAAAAAGTGTATATATCAATTTGTGAAGAGGGTTGTGGAGCTTGACTTTCTCATGCATTTGATAGCCAAAGGACACACTGTTCTATTGGAGCAGGAAAAGTTGGTATTCCTGAATACCAATATTCCTGAATACCAACAATACCAAATTCAACGTCCTGATGTAAAAAAAAAGTTAAATCCAAAACCCGTTCAAAGTAGCTCCGTTTTACGGTAGTCATCCCCTCGACCGTTGTACCTCGACCGTTGTGTCCATTGGATACCGACTTGGGGTATTGCCCTATCCCTTGCCCCGCTTGCAGTGCAATACCCAAGGTACCCTTACAAATAGTCAGTATACTTTTAAGCTCTGCAAAGCTCTGTCAGTTTACATTTGCACTGTGACAAAAACACCATAGATACTGCTAGTTATTTAGCTGTCGTCATTTTTAATGAAGGGTTCAAGCAAATCCCTAAAATTATGGATGTATTGGGAATCAAAATCGGACCTAACGCAAAACAATACGCTGAGTGTAGAGACAACGAGTGTATTACAACGGTCCAACAGACGAGTGTTTACCGCATCTAAAGAAAGTAAACACAAGAGTGTTTACCCGCAGCACTTCTGGCGGATCGCCAGAGGTGAAGCCGGTGCGGCTCAATATTGTTTTTTTTAAGCTGAGGAAAGTGGTCTGTATGGTCCCGGTATTCGCAAAATTAATTCCTAAAAATTACTTAAAAACAAGCTTCTAGAAAATTGGGGTGATTCTCGGGAATTTTTTGGAAGAAAATTACTCAATAAAATATTTCGAAAAATTAAGAATATATTTGGCTATATTTGATCTAATCAAAGCGCGGAGATCCAAGCGCCTTATGCGCTGCCTTCGGAGGCGGCAACAAAGTTTTTTTACTGCTGACTCCGGCCGATTGAGTAGCTGAAACCCAAAAAGGAAAAAATGTCGTTCAACTGGAAGGTATTTCCTGTACAATGACGTAGGATTTTCGAAAAATATCAAAATCTAACAAAATGGGGTAGTTATGAAAAAGTCTGTTTTCTTGCCTATAAAATGGTCGTTTTTTCAACGCCAAATCGTCAATTTTCATCCAATCAAAAATATCCTACGTCATTGTAGAGTAAATATATTCAAGAGTACTCAGTTCAAATTTCAAGTCAATGAAATAATTTCCCTTTGAGTTACAATGTCAGCAAATTTGAAAAATCTCATTTCGAGAAAAACGCGTTTAAAGATTCAACTATCGATTTTTGCAAGATAAAATGATATTGATATAAATTATTATATAAATGACAATGATATTCTTGAAAGTATAAACTGTCGAGAAAGGCAACGAAAAAAATCGATTTTTTAAAAGTGTCACACTGGTACAGCCTCTTAAAGTGGAAATTCCTGCACGAAAAAAATCATCTGTGCGTAAAATCGCGCCTCTATTCTTGGCGCTACCGCTTAAAAATTCAGTCCACATATTTTCAAATGGGTTGCAGCACATGAAGATACACGAGCCAGACTTTTACTCGGCTATCGGCGAAAAGATGACAGAATTTTCCATCGTTGTAACTCCAAACATCAGCCGATTTTTGTTGAAAAAAAAATTATTTCTCGCTTTATAAAATACTTTGGAGAGCACTGTTCACCATTTCCAATTCATCAGCAACAATGTCAATTTTCAAATACTCGAAACGAATCGTTAAGGCTCCAGTCACTGGAGAAGCAATTGCAGTTACTTTCCTGAACGAGAGCAACTCTGCGAGAGCGACTCGCAATATTGAACTAGCGTCGTGCGAGAAGAAATTGAATTTTCAAAGTGAGCAATACACGCGATCCAAGCAAAACTCGTTCCCTAATAGACTTCATATATAGGCATAGAAGCTACGGAAGGGCAAAAACTTTGGTTCACTAGAGGGAAGGTTGCGCAGAGCGAAGGATATAGCCAAGTGAGCAAGTGAGTAAGGATTTCCCTGCAAGTCACAAAAAAAACGGCTTGCAGGGGAGCGAAGTAGGGTATAAGGGTCGTAAAGTTGCGCTACTATAAAATTCTACTTGTTTGCCCGTGGAAACGACGTAAATAAATCATACGCTCATGTAAATCGCTACGGACCAACCGCGCACGTATATATCTCTATATATATCGCGCTATATCATCGATATCCTCGTGTAACTTTTACACTTTTACCCTTCCTTGTTGAAGCCACGAGCGCAGCATCCACGCAAGTATTTTCTTCAACACAGAGATTTCAAACTCCCACCTCCGTCTCAAGAAGGCGTTTTCTATATATATAATTTGTCCTCGTGGTATGCATAACAAGTGCTCATGATGAACTTCCAACAAAAAGTTTACAGATCAGCGTTCTCTTTGGTTTTTCATTCTTCCCGTACATCAAATATGGTAACTTTTTTTTCTTCTTCTAGATGTTCATCATCGTGATAGAGTTGCCTTGCATATTTCTTTACCAAGGCAAGCCATGGCTCTTCGTCAACTTTTCTTTTTTAGTCCGGTGTGCTGCGCTTGTAGTGCTTTCGAATGGATTTTAAGGACACGAGGAAAGCCCCTCTCAGGATAAGGCTACATTTTTGGGTGTAAAGAAAATTTGCACAATTGTGTTGCAGCGGGGCCCGCTTGAAATTCCGAACTTTGAATTATCAGAACGCTCAAAACTCCGAAAGAATACTACCCCGAAGGATTAAAACTCCGAAAGAATTTTACGCAAAAGACCAAAACTCCGAAAATCTGAACACCGTCAAAATAATTCGGCTATGGAAGTTTTTAAAGTTTCAAAATTTTGAATAAATCGACGAAGTATTTAAAGAATTTTTTTTCATTAAGAAGTGATTTTACGTAAATTTTGAAATTTGTCTAGACAATGTTATGCGTTCTACATCTTTTGAAGTCGACTGTGTAGACTTTCACTGGCATGATCTTGACGGACCTTGTAATTTCGGAACATCAAAATTAAGAATTTTAAACCAACGGCGCATTCAAAAGTCGGAATTTCAACCCAGCCCCCTTCGTTATTTTGAGAGTTTATAATTCTGTCCTTTCGAAATACAGGGTGCGCCAGAGAAACTTACTTATTTGAAAGGTCAATAAAAACAAAAGTACTTCAATTATTGTTTAATTTTTTTTTTATTTGAGAATACAATATCCCAATTTTTTTTTCATGCAGTCTTGAAAATGACATCGGATAAATGGCGACCCCCATTGCGCATACACTGATGAAGTCGATTTTTGAAATTCGTATCCCCTCTTTGCAGCATATCAATCGGTATGTTGGCAATGGCGTCGCGAATGTTGTTCTTGAGGTGTGCTATGGTCCGTGGTCGATCGACATAAACCAGAGATTTCAAATAACCCCATAAAAAGAAATCGCATGGAGTCAAATCTGGAGAGCGTGCCGGCCATTGGAGATCGCCTCTGAGAGAGATGAGGCGGTCGGGGAAATGTTGTCGCAACAAATTCATTGAGTCTCGTGCTGTGTGTGCTGTGGCTCCATCTTGCCACTTGACTTGAAGGTCTTCATGGAGAATTCGTCGAACAGTGGTGTCAGAAATTCCCATAGCAGATGCGTGTTTGCGAGCCGAACGCCGGGGAGAACGCACAACTGACTGCCTCACTCTTTCGACATTTTCCGGAGTTCTGATGGTCCGTTGAAGTCCATTTCTGGGTTTAGCGACACTTCCACACTCCCGAAATGAGTTAACCCACGACAGAATCGAATTACGGCCAGGAACGAGTCTGTGAGGAGGAATTTCAAAGCGAGCGCGGAAGGCACGTTGCGTAGCAACAAGTGAGCGACCGTTAGAAAAGAAGCTCTCGACTGCGAAGGCCCGCTGCTCTCTAGACCAGAGCATGATGGCAACTGACTGGAGGGAGAAACAAACTTGGGAACTTCCCCCTCCAGATGCGCCCCCTCTCGCCCCTCTACCCGCCCAACTCATCGCGCGGGAATTTTTTCAAATAAGTAAGTTTCTCTGGCGCACCCTGTATTTGCTGTTCTACACTTGGCCATTCGACATTTTGGCTCCCACCCATGTAGAACGTGTAACATCGTCTAGACAAATTTCAAAACTGACCTAAAATCACTTCTTAATAAAAAAAAAATCCGAAATAATTCGTCGATTTATTGAAAATTTTGAAACTTTTAAAACTTCCATAGCCGAATTATTTTGACGGTGTTCAGATTTTCGGAGTTTTGGTTTTTCGTGTGAAACTTTTTGGGAGTTTTCATTTTTCGGGGTAGTATTCTTTCGGAGTTTTGAGCGTTCTGATCATTCAAAATTCGAAATTTCAATCCGGCCTCATCTTGAATTTCGGAACATTCAAAGTTCGCAATTTCAACCCGGCCCCAAAACTTTCGCCACTCACGTCACGTCACGGTGAAAAGCAGCACACTAGGTTTATAATGCTGTATTTAAGTTCAGTGCGACCACAACTCTTCCTGCATGAAAGCTCTTGTAACTCGCCACTATTGGGTCGTTGGTAGAATTTTAAGAAGTAATCACATACGTCGCTGTTTTAGAGGTCTTACAAGAAAAATGACCAGACTCCTTCGGAACTGGTACCACTCATTCCAAAAGCCAGCGTCTGGTTCGCTGGAACTGGAGATATAGCTGATGGACGGCGTAATTGTGCCCATTAGTACGAGCAACTAGCTTTATCTTCTTCGTAGTATTCCACATTACATACATATTTTTGAATCATTCTATTGCAGGCAGTAAAATAAAGACCTGAATTATCAACTTTCCAATATCATATTTCGTTATTGAGGCCTTAGGCCACAGTAACGGGTATAAAATCATGTGCGAATTTAACACTTTTTTTCGTATGAAAAAGTGATTCACTCATAAAATGAATTACACATCTATTTAGTATGAATATCAAGCTGTTAGAAAATATATATATTTTTTCGATGTACAAAATGGCCGACTACTCGAAACGTCTCGAAACAGCTTTTTTCCAATTGGCGTGACAAATAACTACAACAATTTTCACTCGATTTACTTCAAATTTGAAAGTTATGTTCCTAATTGCATTTCGCCGAGAAGTACATGCGGAATTTCTGATTAATAAAAAACTCTTCATTTTACGAGCAGTTTATGAGCAGTTTTAACGAAATTTTTCACTCAAAGTTCATTTCTTAAGTTCGAATAGTTACAACTTTTGAATAAAACAATATTTTTTTAATTCCGTACGTACTTCTCTAGGTATTCTAATGTAGATTGACGAGAATTTTTGTTTTTTGATCGAGGTGAAAAAATTTGGATCCTAAATGTCACGCCGCGGAGACTCTAAAAAAAGATAACGAAAGAAAATATTGCCATTTTGTACATCGAGAAAAAATATATTTATTTTCTAACAGCTTGATATTCATACTAAATAGGTGGGTAATTAATTTTATGAGTGAATCACTTTTTCATACAAAAAAAATTGTTAAGTTCGCACATGATTTTTTACGCGTTGCTGTGGCCTAAGGCCTTAAGGGAAGGGTAGGGGTTTCAGCGTAAAAAAAACACTTGTTTGCGATTTTTTTCATCTATATGGATAGAGTAAATTTATTGAAACCTTTTGTACATTGTTAAGTGTCATTTCGAGAACATTCCGTGAAATTTGTACGCGAAAATATCCACAAACAAGCCGGTGACAAAGCTTTTCCAAGAACGCCTTTGGAAAAACACGATTTGCTGTGTTCACTGTAGCTCAGCTAGAAATTATCTGAAATCAAGTACCATTAAAATTTAGTCAAAGTATCATCAAATCCTCCCCCCAACGGTCTTTGATATTTTTTTTTTATTTCTAAATTTTTGGTGGCCATGTAAAGTGAAAAGTGCTATTTTTCACGAAAAATTCCGCCATTTGGGGGGGGGGGGGGGGGGGCTCAATGTAAAAAAAAAATCTCATACTAACCGTTGGGGGGAGGTATTTTATATGTAGAAAGTGTGTACCAAGTTTGAAATAAATCGGTCATGTAGTTTTCAAATGGCAGTGAACACGGACTTTGAAAAAGTGGTTTCGAGAAAAACGCGTTTGAAGTTTAGAGAAGTCGGAGCTACAGTGTTAGAAGAGCGGGACTAAATAGTCAATAATATCGAGAGTTTTGCTCTGATTGACTTGAAATTTTGGGATTATATTCTTGTAATGTTTAACTATAAGAAAAGACAAAAAAAATCGATTTTTCAAAAGTGCAAACCCTTACCCTCCCCTTAAATAATATCAGATATCATACAAAGAGGTATAATTTTTATGAAACTTTCTTAACCTATCCAACGTTATAGCCAAACGACGATAAAATATTCAACTGTGCTGTTTTCAAGGCTTAATAAAAAATCGAACTATTATTTTGTCAAATAAAAATCCAATGTATTGAACGTATCGATCTTGTCTTCCCCAATGTTCCTCCGTATGCCCTCGTGGGCTTTTACGACTCAATCCCTTTCAGTTGTTACCCCACACTTGTCACTTTACTATTTCTAGTTTCTTGGAGACTCCCCCAGAGGGGTGCCTAAGGCGACTTTCTTGATGCACTACGGTATCGTATTTTTACGACGGCGCAGGAAAACCTGTGCCCGTACGGGCACAGGCTTCAGTCGTGACACTATTATAAACGAAATGTCAGTGAAACTGCATCGCGCTCAGTAGTAAGCGCGCGAGCACGTACGCCCCCTTAAGGGAGGATATACATTTAAGCGAGGAAAAAACGGCCGATATTCATGATTTTTTTTTAAGGGGTTACGTGGGTTTCGAAGGCAAAAAGCATATCTTGTCTATTAAAAAAATAATAATATTTGAATTATTTCATTCAAAATGTTAAGCACCTAAAAGAGCAACATTTCAACAATATTTGAAAAAAAATGTAATAAAAAAATTTGGGCAATTCAGCCGGTGGGACCTGGTTTCCGGAGACCCCTCAAAAAAAGTGTCCACGTGTTGGTCAGAATAACTCATGGTAGCTTTATCTGAAATTAAAAAACCGATTTTTTTTTAGTAAATAAGTATAGCTCGTGACTGAACGAAGGATATTTAAAATAATTGAAATTTGAATTTTTGTCAGAGTTGTATGCAAAATAGTTCAATTTTTGGTACAATTTACACTACGCGAGCCTTGTAAAATTAGTTGTAATCGGAAAAAAAACCTTCGTTCAATCACTGGTCAATGCTATTTTGAAAAAGTGTGCAAAATTCCAATAAGATCGGTGCATTCGTTTTTGAGAAATCGTGTCCACCGACTTAAAAAATAGTGTTTTGAGAAAAATGCGATATACCTGCGTCGCTCCCGGCCCATCTTTCCCAACGGGAGGAATTTCCGAAGGTTCTCTCTCCTAAACTTTTACTCCGATTGAGTTGAAACTTTGGGAGAATATTCTAGACATATTGCACAATTAGATAATAAAATTTAAAAAAAATGGATTTTTTTATTATTTTCAAACCCGCGCAACCCCTTAAAGGAAAGATTTTCTCAATATTTTTAAGACTTAGGGTACGTTTAATACTACTTCTGGCTGTTACATGATATTTTTTTAAAATTAATCTTTCAAAATGGCGGAGGTATGACACGGTCTTCTAAACGGTTGTGGCGTATGTTGTCAGACGGCGTGACACGTAGCATCGGCAGGATTAATCTGAAAGAAACCAACGAAGGTTTCTCTTCCATTAACATTCATACGCAGAATATGCACCAAGAAAATGTGAGAAATGTTGAAAATCGATGAAATAGTACGCTTTGAAACAAAAATATTGAATTTACCGAAAAAATGGCTAAATGTTGCAATAAAAAAGTACCTCTTTTTATTTTCAAAAACAGTTGGCGTCATGTTTTAGATAGTAAGGATAGAAAAATGTATACCGAATTTCATCAGAATCGGTCGATTAGTTTTTCAGCTATAGGGGAGACCGGGGCAAAATGGTATAGCGGGGCAAAACGGTACCGGGGCAAAACGGCACTGGGGCATAATGGGATCGGGGCATAATGGGATAGCAAAAAAATGAAGTTTCTTGGGTGCTTGATTTGGGGCAAAATGGGATAGGCGCAAAATGGGACAGAGAGGAGTGGAATATCAAATTGGGGCAAAATGGAATCGGGGCAAAATGGGACACACAAAAATGAAGTGTCGCAGCCCGCTGAATTTGGGGCAAAATGGGATGACAGGAAAATTCATGCTTCGGCTCTATGGAAGAGCTGTTGAAACATAATCTAATCTAAATGGTGCTTGTGGTTCGTTTCAGTCCACATATACGCAGATAATACGGACTGACCGATATATTTATCGACACATATCCGTCGATTTCATGGGGAGCGGCGGTCCTAGTTTCATAAAACAATTTACGTAAAAATTGACAAGAGATTTTCATCGATGGCTTGAAAATCAGTATCAGTAACGTGCAGTTAACAGAAAATAAATTAAAAAAAAAAACAAAGAAAGATAAAAACAAAAAAACCATAAATTGCACGCGTCAAATTATAAAAATTACTTGATTATTTAAATAATTAATAACGACAAAGAAATTGTACCAATCGAATAAGAAGGCTCAGATAACAATTTACGTCAAGTTTGGTACAGTTCTGACCGCAGAATCAAAAGTAATTGTTTAACAAACTTTAATAACAAATGAAAAATTAGTATTTTTTTAAATGTTGAAGTACTTAAATTTATTGGATTCAACGAATTCTGACGAGCCGAGCACGAACTGTTGTTGTGAAGTCAAAAATAATAATAATTGTTTAAGCGATTGAGTTAACAAAAAAAAATTGTCGTCTTCTTTAATGTTAAATTCCTACGATTAATCAAATTTCAACGAAATCGAACGAGTCGACCTTGAAACATTGCCTTAACCGCATGTCCAATCATTATATTTGGTCAAACAATGAATATCAAAAAATTGATATTCATTCAGCCGATAAAAATTAGCTTAGTTAAACAAGCAATAAAAATTAAACATTGCCACCGTTAAATTATAGTATCGTAAGTAGAGTGTGACCCAAATATCGTGTAACATTCAATAAAACCTGTTTTCACTCATTTATTACCCCTCGTTTTTTACCCCTGCATTTCTTTCGTTTCTGCATCGAATTATTCCACTGTCCCATTTTGCCCCGATCCCGTTTTGCCCCAACCGCCTCTTTCTGAGGAGCCTGATTTTCTCCGGCCCATTTTGCCCCAGTCCCGTTTTGCCCCAATGACGTATTTCCCAGCAGTGTTGATTTTCACTATTCCATTTTGCCCCAAACCCGTTTTGCCCCGGTCCCATTTTGCCCCGGTCCCATTATGCCCCGCTATACCATTTTGCCCCGGTCTCCCCTACGTCACGCCAGTTTTGAAAATGCAGTTTACACGACCGTGCCATACTTCCGCCATTTTTAAAGATAAATAAATACCATGTAACGGCCTAAAGTAGTAATAACACATACCCGAAGTCTCATAAATGGTGAAGAAATCTTTCCTAAAAAAAAATGAAAATCAGCAACTTTTTTCCTCGCCTAAAGGTATTTCTCCCCTTAACATAGGTTCCCATAGGCCGTACTTTGACCGCGCGGCCACCGCTGTCGGTGAATGATTAATTGCCATTTGCATATTTAACGTTCAATGTATTGAATTATTACTGAACATTTGCGGTTAGTATGCGATGTATGACCGAAAAAGCGAGTGCTAGCGTCGCAGATGTTGGACCGATTGTATTATGTTAGCTCGAAAGCAGCCATCCATTCGTACACAAACAGCCGAGCCGGTGCACAAACAGGACGAATGTTCGTGAAGTACTGGGGACAGTGTTGGGCAAATGTTAGCAGTATTATACTGGGAAAAGCACCAGAGCGTTCTGGAAGTGATGACTGGACCAACGTTAAATGCCTTCAAACAAACCAAGCTCATCATTTAGGCTGATTTAGGCCACTGCCGTCCAGTTGTGTCGTCAAAGGCTGATCAACTTTGATGTGCTAAGCGCACTTGACACGACATTTTTGTTTGTTTGAATTGTCGCCTAAGCTTCATAGATGAATTTCAAGCTATTGGGACATGTATATATATTTTTTACTCACATATATGTATTTTTATACACTTTATAAAAGGGATCCATCGATATTAATTATTGCAGGAAATTGCTGTGAATCAAAGACCATCTTGATTTCTATTGATCCTACACTGAGAGAAAAGTGTATAGTATTTACGAAAAACGCGCATGGTAAAAGAGAGTATAGTCGAATTCCCTATTGTTTATTGTCACCGCAATCATAATCTGGTTAACACAACTACCCGTGCGCAAATTGAGTTGGGGCTGTGATCGGGCCCCGATAACATTCACCTAACTTTATTCGGGCTCAATCTGGAAGCCACATGAGGGCCGTTAGCGGCCGGTCACACTTTGTCAACAAGGGCCATTAAGAGGTTACGCCCACTTGCGATTTTGAAAAGATCGATTTTTTTTTATTGCATTTTTTTGAAGTATAAGTATCTGAGAATATGTCCTGAAAATTTCAAGTCGATCCGAACAAAATTGACTGAGATATGAGCGTTGAAAGAGAAGAATCCGCGTTGAAAGAGCGTTGAAAGAGAAACTTTAAACGCGTTTTGCTCAAAATGGCATTTCTGAAGTCGGTGATCAAGATTACTCGAACACTAATGAACCGATCTTCTTGAAATTTTGCAGGCTTATTTAATACATAAAAATGTAGTCTTTAAACGTTCGATTTTTTTTTCGAAAAAAAATGGCCGTTTTATAGCCAAAAAAATGCCGTTTTTTTTCGTTAAAATCGAACCATTAACTTTGACTGTCCGCCATTTTGTGAAAAATGAATATTTTTTAAAATCCTTCGATTAAAGACTAGTTTATACTTATATTTGACTAAATCCATCCGCATTTTTTTTTTTTCAGATGATCCACCTCACCGCAATGTTGGTCACCGCAAACCGTGTATATAAAAACATTATTTCATTGACGGCCATTTGCCACTAAACAATGTAATATTTTTCAATAAAAAAATTACTGGAAGTTCTTCAAGATGTGTTCTTTAAGATGGTATATTGATCGATTAAAAAAGTTTTGTAGTTTTCTTTAAAAAAATTCATGAAAAAGACCTTTTTTTGCGCTACAAGTGGGAGCAACGCCTTAAAGGCGCAATGACCGGGGCCTTATAAGTTGCCTCAATGGCGCCTCATCAAAACCATTTTAGCGCCCTGAAAATGCCTCAACGGCGCCTCATCGTAACCATTTCAGCGCCATAAAATATCCGTATCAGTGGATATACGTGTATGTTAAATGCGTCAGGGTATATCTGTATTTGTTTTTATGTAATTGTTCATGTGCATAGGCGTGGGCGTGAGTACATGTGTATGTATGTGTGCGCGCGTAGTAATGTGATTGCGTATTTGCATGTGAGCCTTTATGACAAACTGCCATGACAAAATTAATACGAAAAATAATCCATTCTAAGGAATGGATGTGTAGTAGAAATAAAAAAATATATGGGTCTACTGAATCACTAAAATCTATTTCCATTGAGGGAAAGATCTGGAAAACAAAGACCAATTTATTTACTTATCCTACACAGTCAGATAAAGTTTATGAATGGGAAATATCAGCGAAGTCTTCAGAAGAAATCATTTTCTCTATGATGAGTATTGAGCGGAAATTAGTTGCTATAAAAATGTCGAGAAAACCGGTTGGGCCTGTTCACACTTATGCGCTAGCATTACTCCATGTATGAGTGAAACCATGAGTAATTGGTTGTATCTATGTAAAAGGTTTCTTTAATTTGATAAATAAATACTGTCTGATGTTTGTCTGCATATTTGTGTTCATCGTTGATTTTTTATTTGCTAATGCCCTTACGCTATTTCCCAATTTGCGTTCGATAATATTATTCGATCGATGTATATAATCGATTTGAATAATTGAAATACCATCAACCATGTAGCCTAAGCTATTTATACTGGTTTATCGCTATAATAGTCAGATCTGGGCCTATTGTGGAGATCCCTAATTGTTTGTCCCTATACTGGCCAAGTCTGGGCCTATTGTGGAAATCCCTACAGGTTTATCCCTATAATGGCCAAGACCGGTCCTTTTGTGGAAATCCCTACAGGTTTATCCCCATAATGGCCAAGTCTGGGCCCATTGTGGAAATCCCTACTAGGGAAAGCACTAGGAAAGCCCTGAAAGGCCCTGATTTTTTTTTAGGGATGCCCTATCAGTTTTCCGCACGGGTATAAGCGAAAAGTATATGTAAACATACGACTTTGGTGGCGTGTTTGTCTATCTAGTATTTCCGACGTTACTGTGCACTATTGTAAAAGGCTTTACAATATCGATATGGTTAATTCAGCTATATCACAAAATCGGCGCACAAATGATAATGCTGCATTGAGAGCAAAGTACATGGTATTGATGAAAGACGCCTACGGCAAAAGAGGGGGTAGTAAACTCCCGTATAGTTTATTGGCACCGTAATCATAATATGATTAACACGACTATAAGCGAAAAGTATATCTAAACATGCAACTTTGGTGGCGTGCTCGATTATCTATTATCCCCGAAATAACTACTATTGTAAAAATAATAACTGAATTAACTATATCGATATTGTAAAGCTTTTCACAGTAGTTAATAGTTATTTCGGGGATACTAGATAATCAAACACACTACCAAAACGGCATGATTAGATAGACGCTTACAGTTTTGTGAACCATATTATGATTGCGGTGTCGATAAACTATAGGGAATTTAACTATGCCCACTTGTACCATGGCTGTTTTTTAATAAATACTATGGACATTTTTCTCAGTGCAAGTTTGTACTATTTATATGGTTAACATTAACACTTGTTGAATACAAATTGTTACAAGATCTTGCGAAAAGTGACTATACGAACAAAATTATGGTAATCTTATAGTGAAGCCGTTAATCATTCGTGGAACCTGTCAATAAAGTAGAGACAGCGGTAAGGCTATGATCGATATAAATATATTGGCGCATTCATTTATCAGTTTTTAAAATTCGATATTTCGAAAACTATTGCGTTGCTCCAAAAATCCATTTAAGCAGTGATCTATATTATCAGAAAGACGATCGTGCAAAATTCCACCTATATCGGAGGTAACACCTATTCGAAATTGCAGCTGGAATTAATTTGATCTGTTACGCCAAATCTACGATGAAAATAACATAAGTACCCGGTAGCATAGTGGCAGCATGCGTAGTATATATAGGTAGGTCCTAGGTTCGAATCCATGTTCAGGCGAAATATTTTCTTCGATAGGAATCATTTCAGGAGGTCAGGGAATGACAAATTATGATAAACAATTATACAGGTAGTACTCTCAATTGAGAATTTTTGAATTTATGAAATATACACATTTAGTAGACATGCCATTCAATATGGCAAAAATCATTATTTTTTGATAGTGTAAGGAATTTTCATTTTATGAAAACCTACAATATTATATAGCATTGAACAATCAACGTATGCTTGTAAGATTGTTGGTTACGGTTAAGGAGTTAGGCCACGCTAGAGGCCGAAAAAGTAGGCTTTTTGGGGATTTTTTTTTCAGAAAAACTACAAAATATATCGAGATTACAAAAAAAAGGTGTTTGTCATACATATCAGTAACTGTATACAATAATTTTTTTGAAGCGATTAATTTCACAATGGCGGCTATGCAGCAGTTATCTCAAAACTGCGTTTCTTAAGTTGGCCGGAAACATAACTCAGACAATTTTCAACCGATTTACTTGAAATGTTGAATATATCGTGAAAAATACATTGTCTATGGAAGTACGTAGGACTTTTTTTATATTGCGTAGTTCATTCGTTATTAACAAATATCTGACGAAATGTTTCACTTTCCAAAAATTTGCCTAAAAAATCGTCAGATAATTGTTAATAACAAAGAACTATGCAATATAAAAAAAAATCCTACGTGCTTCCATAGACGGTGTATTTTTCAAGATATATTCAACATTTCAAGTGAATCGGTTGAAAATTGTCTGAGTTATGTTTCCGGCCAACTTGCAAAATGCAGTTTTGAGATAAACGCAGCACAGCCGCCATTTTGAAATTAATCGCTTCCAAAAAATTATTGTATATAGTCACTGATGTGTATGATAAACACCCTTTTTTGTAATGTCGATTTATTTTGTAGTTTTTCTGGAAAAAAATCCCCAAAAAGGCTATTTTTTCGGCCTCTAGAGTGGCCTAAGGCCTTAACATCTGAGCATAGTTACCACAACTGCTCAAATATCATAGACAGTACGATATTTTAGGGTATTATATACGATATTTTTTTGTCCCCTCAGGGTAAAATAAAATATGGTTAAAATATGGTTGAAGTTCTCATGCATTTCTCTCAGTGTAGCTAAATCCTCATGAGGATGATCATACGCCCTTGGATCTCATACCGTCCATACTATTATTCATCGGCGGTCATTTTCCCACAAAACAGACATCGGGGCTATACATAAACGAGTTTTGTTTCGAAGATAAGAACGTGAGAAGAAGAAGAGCCACGCAGAAGAACCTGTTACAAGATTGCAGTCTCAGACTTTATAGAAAACAGGTGTATATAGAAAGCAGGCTACAATGTAAAATTGGCACGGAGAGCTCATCGTATAGACATCGACCTGTGTAGAGAGCACGCGACGAACTATAAACTTTAAGTGGGTGATAGAGGCAAAGCGGTTTTCCCAGCCAATGGCCCAAATATATCGTTCCACAATCATTGCTGTTCAACCTCGGGTGGCCGATCGAAAAAAAAACATCCGATCGAAACTGCGTCTATTCACTTTTTTCGAGCTCCACGACCGTCGAAAATTATGATCTACTGAGCGTGTCGTGAAATCGCGCCGACAAAAATGGAATTGGATGACAAGAGTAGTCACACAGCTCTATCTGACGAGAGCATCGAGAAAGAAATCTTTTCTAAATTCCAAATTGTAAACGAAATTTGGAAAAGGGGTTGGAATGATTCGCAACTGAGTTCACGCGCTTTTGAACCCTTGCGGCTGTGCCTTGAATTGCGATGGAAAAAAGTTGGGGGCTGATCCCCGTGGCTTATTGCTAAACGTGGAGTGTCGTAGTTTTCCCTGAATTTCAATCATTCGCATTTACTCGTGTCCTGATCTAGTGATTAGGGTACTTGCCTCTAGCAATTACAATCAATTGATCATTCCACATTTTATCGCAGCTCGCATAAATCAATTTTTTAAGGGGTCAGGAGGCCCAAAAAGATCGATTTTTCAAGATTTTTTTTTGATAAGACCTTTAAATCTATTAACGTAAAAAATTGTACACATATTATGGTAGCTTCTTACTGTATTTTAACATTTTTTATTTGTAAAAATAATTATTTTGAAAGCGGCTGATCTCCGGGAGCAGCTCTAAAAAAAGGCGTCTTGCGGCGAGCACGATATCTCTGGACTAAATAATCTAAAATGAAAAAACGAAAAATATTTCCTTAATATAATGGATTATCTTGTAATTGATCGAAGGAATAAGCAAAACAATAATTTTTCACAAAATGGCTGCTTCTCAACAAAAAAGAATCGATTTTTGACAGAAATGTAGGCTTAAAATTTTTTATAAAATGGAAAATATTTATCGGTGCGAAAAAACCTTCGATTAATTACTGAAAAATATACTTGAAAAGATTGTGTTAAAATTTGAGACTGATCAGTTCAGCCGTTTCCGAGCAATCTTGCTCACCGACTTTAAAAACACAGTTTTGAGAAAAAGGCGTTTAAAGTTTCAAAAGCACTTTCGAACGCTCTGACACGACATTACAAATGTGCGTGTGACTTCGCGAATATTCGCCAGATTGACAAGAAATTTTCTGCGTGGGTATTTAAATATATGTACATTACGAAAAAAATAATAAAAAGATCGATTTTTTGAAAATGTTAACTGCATATAACCCTTTGAGACTTCAATGCTCGATTTAACGTTGCCGATCTTTGTGAAAGAAATATTGATTTGAACTTTCCTAAGTACGTTGCTTTAGAGTAACAGCTAGGCTGAGAGAAAATTGCATGGTATTCGCAAAAAATGCCTAAGGTAAAAGAGGTAAGAGCAGAATTCCCCATAGTTGTATTGACACCGCAATCATAATATGGTTAATAAAACTATAAGCGCAAAGTATATCTAATCATGCGATTTCGGTGGGATATCTGACTATCTTTTATCCCGAAAATAATTGATTATTATAAAAGGCCATATACATATGGTTAACCCAAACAAACCCACCTCCCATCCTAGATCGACCGGTGATAAATCTTAACACAGTGCTATTACAAAATCAGTACGTTAGGTTCTCTTCAGTCTAACTTCTACTAATCTATTGAAGTTTGTACAATTCATGTGATTAACATTCACGTTTGTCGAGTATAATTTGTTAGAAGACCATATGAAAAGTGACTGTTCGAAAAAAGTTATGGTAATGTATACTCATAGCAAAAATGCAAATCAAGTCGGCGGGGTAGCGCAGTGGTCAAGCGCATTGCCACCCTGCTGGCTTGGCTTCGATTCTCGTTGCTACTGTTTTAAAAAACATAAAAAAAAATTTTCTCGCAATGTCCAACTATTTATTGTAGAATTAAAAATATTCAAGCAGCTAAAAACTTGAACGAAGTATATTAACCAATGAAGCATGTTTCGGAAAAAATGTAACTGCTTAAACAATGCTTTTATAAAATGTGCCCAGTGTGATAAAGATGTATGTTTCTACGATGAATATAACCTTGAAAGTTGTAAAATCATTTCTGATAATGAATAAAAAGCAGCGTACATAATTGATTGCGACAATTGTAGGAACTTTTATTTTCATTAACAACTGCACCTAATTATATAAATTAACTACGAGAATATATTTAAATTCTACAATAAATAGATGAACATTGTGAGAAAAAAAATACCAGAAAACGGTAGCAGCGAGATTCGAACCCAAATCAACGGGGTGACGGGCAATGCGCTTGACCACTGTGCTCTGCCGCTGACTTGGAAATGGTTGAAAAAATATCCCTCAAGCTCTACTCGGAAATTTTTGGAGAGCGTTTTACCCTTTCCTATGGCCCATTCAGGCGAAATATTTTGGGAGCGTTAAGTGGAGGGCCACTTCCTTCTACCCACGCAGTTTGGGCGAATTCGGTGGGTCTTCATTGGCGTCCTCCCCTTGTTAGTAGTTTTAAGAACTACGGGCGTCCCAAAAACTCTTACATAGTATGTTTGTTGCATTGCAAAAACAGTATATCAGTTCGACACTTCTTACAGTTCACCTTCTGTTGATGTAGGATACTACGCAAATAACAAGTCGAATCATATAATATGGTACAAATCACTATTCTATGGTACAAGATTATTGCAATGCGCCAAAAATCCAGTTAAGGCGGGACTTATATAATAAAAAAAATACCTGTGCAATATTTTACCTAAATCGGAGGTAACAGCTATTCGAAAGTACAGCCGGAATGACTTTTGTCTGTTATGCCATATCTGCTATCAAGATGCTACAAGCACTCTATAGCGTAGTGGCAGCCTGCGCGGTATACGCAGCAGAAAGGCAGGTCGGTAGTAGGTTCGATTCCATGTGTTGGCGAAATATTTTCTTCGAAATAAATCGTCACAGGAGGTCGCTCGATATAAATCATTATAGTAAAAAATCATCGTGGTAAAACTATCCGTTGCGTATTTCATTTTAATTTACATTTATGAAATATTCTACACAGAAAAAAAAAATTCGCTCATCCATCCAAAATTCAGTTGGTTTAACAAAATTCCATCTTTAAATAAATTCAACTTGATTTTTGATTGGCATAACAAAACAGTATAGTTGGGCAGTAACCAAAAATACATTTAAACTATCTGCTTATTTAGCATGTCTGAGCAACTCTTAAAACAATAAAATTTCGAAACATTCGAATTTCGAAAATTTCGAAAAAAGGCTGTTTTCATCAATGTTTTGATAGGTTTATATTATAGATATTGATGTAAAAGTTGTTACACTTTAATTAATACACTTTCAAAATACATTTAAAAAAATATATATTTATTTAAGTTACTATTTATGGACGAAAATGGTGGTTAAAAAAATGTCCGAAAAAAATTGTAGGTCTGCGCAGTTGATGAAATCTCGGAGTTGGATCATCCGAAACGAAAAAACCAAACGGTTTTAGATTCAGTATGTTAAGGCACCGAACCACGGTAAAAAAAACGTTTTGTCATTTTTTTCTTCATTTTTTGAAAGATACATTTGTTAAGAATGCTCTCACCAAATTTTTTAAAGCAACTTGTAAAATTGGCGGGTTTTATGTGAAACCGTTCGAAGAGCACGTCCATGCCGAGCGGCAGATGTGCGGCTTTAAACGCATTTTCTCGAAGCTACGTTTTTCAACCTGGTTGACAACATATTAAAAAAACTATTCATCCGATTTGCACGCAACAAGTATTAAACTGTTGAAAAATCCAGTCTGTATGGCATCACGTAAGGATTTGTTTTATAACTGCCCCCTTCTACTTTTTTTTATGAACGATGAAAATTTTCCATGAAAATCGGAAATAGAATTGGCTGGTCCACCATTTTTTTATTTAGGTATCAAAATTCCCCTACGTGATGCTGTAAACCTATATGTCTAGTTTCTAAATATATTTTTATTTCATTTTTCATATGAACCGTATGGCTTAATCGCTGTCGACCGGCGAGCAGCAATTTCGTCGGAGTGTTCTCTTGGAAGCGGCGTACACCGCAAACTATACTTTAGATTCGAGTACAAAAATTTGTATACAGTCTTCTATATGTAGATATTGGCTATGAGTATTGATAAAATAAATTCCATTAATCGTTTTCTTGAAAATAATTACGAAAAATACACCCTCGTACCGCGCACGTACCGTGGTGTGGGGCCTTAAGCAACCGAGTCAGCCAACGCCTCGTAAAGTCATACCAGACCCTCGGAGGCTTCACCTCGCCCAGCGGTCGCCCGTTTCGTATTCTATTGAATCCGAGAGTGAAGGCCGCCCAAAGGATATAGATCAACGTGTCTGTTCTGGAATTGCGCCTTGCCAAGCGTTACACGCGTTCATCGACTCGGTATTACTCTCCCGGATAATGGAAGGCAGGATATATAGAGTTTAATAATAGCGGCTGCGACACAAAGATGCACTATCAGACATCTCCTACACCCTCAACTATTTCCGTCCATGCTCGTCAATTACTCTCTCGAAAAGCGTTGAGGGGTTACGGTCAAAGTTCAATATTTTGATCGGACCCATGGTAGCAGATTAATATTCATATATGACGAGACCACGTAGCGCTCATTATCTCCCTATCTCTCTTCCCCCCATGTTCTCGTTCGCGGTTCGACCGTCGATGTGTGAATAAATAATCTTCCTGATTACGTAAACACGTTGTTTTGGGATTATCCGGGGTCCCACGTTGTCCTACAATTTAAGGCGCCATTAATTTCGTCTCATACTCGGACGATCATAAAAGGGAATCATAAAAATTGCGAAACAATTTAAGGTAATCCTATCGCCTCACACTAGTCATATACCACTGATCGTACTTGAGACTTGTACGATTTATATTTTTAACAAATGCAAAAAAATGTAATAACTAAGATTTGTCATGCGTAAACTGTTGAATGAATGTTCACATTTAAGGCCTTAGGCCACAGTAACGGGTATAAAATCATGTGCGAATTTAACATTTTTTTTCGTATGAAAAAGTGATTCACTCATAAAATTAATTACACATCTATTTAGTATGAATATCAAGCTGTTAAAAAAAACATATTTTACTTACATTTACAAAATGGTATATTTACATAATATTATATTTACAAAATGGCCGGCTACTCGAAACTTCTCGGAACAGCTTTTTTCCAATTGGCGTGACAAATAACTTCAACAATATTCACTTGATTTGCTTCAAATTAAAAATGTATGTTCCTAATTGCATTTCGCGGAGAAGTACGTACGGAATTTCTGATTAATCGAAAACTCTTCATTTTACGAGCAGTTTATGAGCAGTTATAACGATATTTTTCACTGAAAATTAATTTCTGAAGTTCAAATAACTACAACTTTTGAATAAAACAATATTTTTTAAATTCTGTACGTACTTCTCTAGGTATTCTAATGTAGATTGACGAGAATTTTTGTTTTTTGTACTAGGTAAAAAATAGTGGATGCTAAATGTCACGCCGCGGAGCGCAGAGAAAAAAAATAACAAAAGAAAATATTACTAAGTAGTCGGCCGTTTGGTACATCGAAAAAAAATATATGTTTTCTATCAGCTTAATATTGATACTAAGTAGATGTGTAATTAATTTTATGAGTGAGTCAATTTTTCATGCGAAAAAAAAAATTGTTAAATTCGCACATGATTTTATACCCGTTACTGTGGCCTAAGGTCTTAAATAGAAAAATGAAAAAATAGTTATTCCAACGATTCGCGCAGTATTTCTAGGGTTAATATTTGGCAACATTGGTTCTATCTCCGTTGCTTTTCACTCAACCAGGCGAGTTTAACCTCCATGCTTTTCAACGTCGATCTGTCAAAACAATGTCAGGTGCGGGAAATATAAAGCATTGTATTCGGACCACGACTGGTGAAAATTGTGGAAGATTTGTGTCGGTGAAAAATATCGGTCAACAATGAAATATGTGTGGAAATTCGAATGAGTGAAATGAGGTTAGGACTACAGTCAGCTGTTGCCTTGCTGTCATGTTTCTTCATCGTAGCAAGTGGTAATAAATCCAATACCGGAAGTTCAAATTATACTTGATATTACATAAAAATTAGGTCAATGAGCGTCATTTTTTTCTGACAGCATTGGATTACTACACGTGTTCAGTATGTAAATCTGATTATCTTTAAGAATCTGACGGATTCCCACTATTATATACACTTTTGTAGCGACCGGAAATTAGGCTTTTGTATGTCGTCTCGGAATTCCTTCACAAAAATACGCAATTTTAATATTTTTTTGTCTCTGTAATTAGGTCAATAACAAACCCTGAAATTTTACAGAGACGATTATTAATATATTTAGTGAAGCTCAAAAAAAAAATTATGAAAATCCTATGGATTAAAGCCTGGCGATAGGATCACCTTAAGGTACTAAAATAAGAATTTATACGTCGGCATGTTATGATTCTTTGCGTTGATCGAAATTCTCTGAGGATAAATTCATGTGTGATGTTTTTTTCTGGTATTATAATCGAGGTTGTACTTTTGATGATCACATAGACTTTATCTGGAGTTTGTAGATTCTTAGGCCGATACTGAAATCAGTGACGAAAATCTCGGATACACATGATTGGAGATGTTCAATCATAAAAATCTTGAAGTTATTACGATAGTTAGATTTTAGTAAAATCAAGGCCGAGACCACGGTAGTCTTGGTCTTGCACAATCAATCTCGGTCTTGCCCTTGGGAAAGTAAATGTGGTCTTGATTTAGCTTGCAATATTTTTACGGTCTTACTTTTTGCTCACCTTCCTGTGATGAATGGCTCATTTACATGTATTTTGAGGTTGTCATAAGTATGAAGAGCGAGTAGCTTGCAGCTACGTTCACCATATGTACATAATTTGAAATAATCGAATTCTACTTTCTTTATTAAGGGGGCATCTCACTTTAGAGGCTAAAAAAAATATTTCCATAATTTTTTAAATAGGTTTATATGATAGTTATCGATGTAAAAGTTGTTACACTTAATAAATACACTTTCGAAGTACATTAAAACATTTTTTTTATGTATTCATGTAACCCAAAGAAACTTTAAACGTTTGTTGATAACATCTTCGAAACTACGGAGTCGATCCTTATGAAATGTTCACCACATATTCTTTATAACTATATAGCGCATATTAAGGATGTTTTAAAATCTTGATATTTACTATTTTTTTGCCAAAAACGGTGAAAAAACAGGTTTTTCGTTTTTCCGAAAAATGTCCGCCATTTTGTTATTTTTGCATATATGAAAAATCGTATGATATGCCCTTAGCCATTAACATACTGAAGCTGAAACCGTTTGATTTTTTTGTTTCGGATGATCCATCTCCGAGATTTCATCAACAGCGCAGACCTACAATTTCTTAGGGCATTTCTTTAACTACCATTTTCGTCTATAAATAATGACTTAAATAAATGTTTTTTTTAATTGTATTTCGAAAGTGTATTTATTAAGTGTAACAACTTTTATATCGATATCTATACCCGAGTGGAAAACGTAACTCATCACCGCCTAGCTACAAGCTAAAGTGATGTTTCGAATCGCCATTAGCTAGCCGTCTTAGCGTTTGACTACCCAGCCTTGTAACGCTTTGGTCCTCTAGTGACTGAATACAAAAAAATAGATGGTGACTAGACAGAAAGAAATAACCCACGGCTGTATTATATTTCTGACCTAGTCATGGCTTAGTTTTTTTTCAGCTGACTGGGAACCAAAAATTAGGTGGCGATTAGATTTAAAAAACTTTGCGGCTATATATTTATATTTTCGTGATTTTTTTTTGCACATCATTTGCATCATTGAACCCTTTTACGATATTCTTCGTTGTTCATTAATTGGGGTTATGATATTTGCGCTGTAAATATATTAATGGTTCAATTTTAAATTATCTCAGACAAACGCTTGATCGCACAGAATTACATAACCTTAAATTGCATTTGTACGATCATTTTTTCCGGCTAGTGCGGCCGCAGTTGGGAAGTGTTGGCTAGGTCATCGCGAGATACCGACTTGAGGATTTTATTCATTCGCAACGTCATCTTTTGCAAAGCCATCTAAAACTCAAGTTAGCTAGCCAGCCATGAGTCATTCGCTCGATGGAACTACACGTAGTCATAATGACAAAGTGAGGTTATGACCTCACTTTGTCATTTATGACCAAGATCAGCTGGGCAGTGACTAGACAAGAGCTGGATAACAAAACATTCACAATATTACTAGCTCATAGCGAACCAACCATTGGTCAGTTCGTATGAGCCCAATTGATTGGGCCAGCCAGTTACTAGATCGTTACTCAGACAGGCTAGAACAATTCCTACTCGCGTAATATAAACCTTTCGATAAAATCCATTATAAAAATAGCCTTTTTTAGCGTCCAACGGAAGTATTAAGGGGTCCTTGAGAAGACCCCTCCGTGCATCTATTTTTATAAGAATTTTATAAGTTTCTGGAATTTTATTGAAAAATTATAAGCAAGAAAAAACAAAGTTTATACGAATTCTACGTTACCACAACTATCTGTGAATTAGTTATTAGTGGGCAAAAAGAAAGAGATATTAAATATCGTACACATTTCATTAAAACGAAATACTAAATATCTTAAGGGTATTATAAAAACGAAATACTTTGCGAACATTTTGTTTCCAGAAAAAATATTGAACACCGCAGACATTTTATTGAAACAAAATACTAAAATCGTGAACATTTCGTAAAAACGAAATAGTTTGCGAATATTTTGTTTCAATAAAATATTGAACATCGTAGACATTTTATTGAAACGAAATACCAAAATCGTGAACAATTCGAGGTGTCTTACTCGTCCAACAGTTGATACGAAATCTGTCGAGCAAACTCGTTATTCAATCTGTCAGGATGTTTGCGAATTGCTTATGATGCTCACGAGGTATCTCACATTGAGCCGAAACAGGGATCCAAATACGCTTTTTCTTCTAAATATGTTTTTCGTCGCGGTGAATATCATGTTTAAAATTCGTTAACCCGATTGACTTCGAATTTGAATTGGAATGGGATATAATATTTTCTATCGAATGACCAGATGAATTTTCGATATGTTTATTATCTAGGTTAGTACCAAGCGATTAAAATTAGTCGAAAATAGAACTTCTTACAAGTCGTCATTACCAACATTTAAAAAAAGTATCCACTTACTCGACAGATTTATTAGCATACTGGAAATCCATTTTTAATTTCAGATCACACCAGTTACCGTCACCACATTCACGGAGTGTATATCATTATATTATAATCATATCGACGCTGCTTACGAAGAGTAGCATGTCGCAGAATTCTTACGAAAACAAACGCGTTTGATATCACCACGGAAACCGCATGTTTTGGCTTCCGACACGAAAACTAGCATCTTTCGATATTTAACGCGAAAACTAGCACGTTTCGGCTTTTACCACGAAAAGAAGCAGATTTCGATATTCACCGCGGAAATTAACATGTTTCAGTAACATTGGAATTGTTTCCTACTTTTATTCCATGCTTTCTTACGCCTTACCTTTTTTACTCCAATTCCTTCGACTGCAATCGGAAATTTACGAGTTTTTAGACCTCTCAAAAAAATTTGATTATACTTCAATTAAAATTGCAAGTATCTGGGAAATATCCATTCAACCTTACGTCGACATACAACCCAGGTTAAATATGATTCTGACCTAGAAGGACGAGAGATGAAAATCTTTAAAAAAAAAAAAAAAAAAACATGGTCGATGTTCGAATGTTCCAATTAGGGGCAAAAAATTGCCTCTTGCACCAAGAAAAAAAAAGATTTACTGGCCATGCTTGACAGAGGTTAAATTCCAATCTAACATCAGCAAGATTTTTCAAACATATTCGATGATAATCATCTGTAAGATTACAATGAATGTGTTGAATGATATTGTCAATAACGTTATTTTTTAACAGAAAATCACAATGAATGTTTCATTATATTTACAATTTCGATATTATTCTTTCATAAAAATTACTACAATCGATTTTAATTGATAATTATTATCACGATATTAATAAAAGCAACGAGTATAAAATTAAAATGTCATTACGCAAAAAATTGTCATATTTAAACAAAAAATACGAATGGTTTATTTTTCCAGATTTTTACCTGAGCACGAAGGACTTTACATTCTCACCAAATCTCTTTTTAGTTAGATTGTACGAACGATGAGATCCTTAAGGTTCTAAACTTACTCCATTTACACTAGTTTTTACAGTGAAAATCAAACAAGCTAGTTTTCGCGGTGAATATAGAAATGTGCAACTTTTCGTAATCAGCGTCGATATACCATATAATATTATATTTAAATATTTAATACCAAATAAACTGAATCCCGTTAAGGCTGTGCATTAACTGTGTGTAAACCCAATCTCGTCATCCCTACACCCGTATATGAAAAAAAAATTCAAAATCGCCCTTTTTGCATTTCAATTGGATCCGACTTGCTTACAAAGCGAGCCCGTCAAACATCAGGAGTAAATCGAGAAAATTAGAACCACGTAGGTTAACAAATACGGAAAAATGATCAAATGTAAGAACACGCATGGGAATAGTGAATCAGTTGATTTGGAGCCTAATGGCCCGTACGTATGTAGAGGGTAATACGTTGAGCTGACAATTACCGCAGAGCGTAGACGTAGAGCGTAGACACACACCAGTAGTATATCCACACAACGGCGTAACGTGCGGGCTTTCTGAGTAGTGGGAACGTATGTTATGGCATACACGTTCGAGGTAGTACAAACTATGTGCACGTTTTCCTGGCGTCCCGGCGAAACACGCGGTTGTCTGGTGATTTATACCCCAAATTATGGTACTGCATTATAGTCTATGTACATAGGTAATAAGCGGAAAATACATGTCCGTTTGTGAGTGTGCATATAATACAAACGTTGTATAAATAGAAAGCAAGCCGAAAATCACAGCCAACCTGATTCGATGAGTGCAGTGATGTGAGATTTGTCATTTTCTTGGTCAGCAATGGTTCTTGTTGCATGCGTAACCACCCAGATAGAACAGGAAGGCGTAATATACATATATTATATGTATGTATGTATATGATATATATACGTCTATGATATACCTGTATTATACGTATATTGAACGTATATTGTGGAGCAATTTCTCTGATGATAGTGAAAGAATTTCACATATGTATATTTTACGTATATTGTACAACAAGTATTTGACATCGAATCATATACATATATTATATGTATAAGGAACATCTAGTGAACAATAAAAATTAATTCAACTGCATTGCTATCAATATCACGTATTTAATACGTACATTGGACGTGTTTTTTCAACATTATCTCCGTGGAATTTTGTGCATCTCATGTACGTATAGTATTCGTTCATTATATGACATTGTGATTCCATTATCGGATTCTGTTCGTTCGTCTTTCGTTGAATCTTTGATGTTGAATATACGTATACTATACATTCGTTAAACTTTTATGATGAATATACGTATATTATACGTTCATTAAGGCAGTAGTCTGCTTTACAGGCTTCAAAAAATCGATTTGAAGAAGAGGAAGGATTATTGTACGGCCCGGGGATAGCTGATTAACATCTAATTAGTGTAAGTATCCAAAAACTTATATTTTTTTGGACCGAAAACTTTGAAGCCCGTTTTCGCGAGTTTTCATTTTCACAAGTTTTAGAAAACGGTGCCGGCAATAGCAAAAACAATATATGTGCGATCGAAAAAAATCAAAGTGATCTAGCTTCAGTATTAAATTATCTTCTATTTGAACTAAAAAAGTTGGACAAAAGTACTATTTAAATTACTTGTTTTGCAACTTGAAGTGAATTTTTTTTTCGAAAAAGTGATTTTTTTTTTCAAACTTCGAAAAAATTTGGAATTTCATCATTTCTTCGGTATTTTTTTAGTTCATATAGAAAAGGAACTTATAAAAACTAGAAAAAAATTTGGTTCCACTGTTTCAGATGCATCGCACGATCTCCATCACCGGCACTGATTTACAAGTGCAGACTCCAGGCGCCCCAGAAAAATCGTTACAACTTTGAAAAATTTCAATATTTTTTAATAATAAAAATTGTTTCTTAAAGCTTGAATATAATACACTATCGTCTCAAAATTTCGTTTACCGCAATCATTTCCTTCCCTTTCAAAAAAATTGCTGAAAAAACGCTTTTTTTTCGGCTTCTAAAGCAGACTACTGCCTTAAATAGCTTTAGATCCAGGAATCACAATCGTAGGATAATTAACGACTATTATACGTATATGAGATGTACAGAATTCCACGAAGATAATGTTGAAAAAAAAAACACGTCCAATGTACGTATATGTTACTTGATATCGACAGCAATGCAGTTGGAGTCATTTTTATCGTCGAGTAGCTGTTCCTTATATATATATATATATATACATATATAATTCGATGTCAAATGCTTATTGAATAATGTACGTAAAATATACATACATGAAGTTCTTTCACTATTATCAGTTAAATAGATCCACAATCCACATTTAAGGAGAGATATACACCTAGGAGCCGGAAAAAAGGTCATTTTTGTGAATTTTTCAAGGAAAACTATTTGAAATTTCGGATTGGGGTTTTAATTATCTAAAAGTATATACATTCAAAAATATGTTTAATTTCCTTTATTTAAAAATATCCAAAACATACAAGGATATTGTATGATCCTTGGAGCGTCGTAAAAAAATCTGCGTATATGGTACCCACTGGCGTTTCTTCAAAAATCATCTGAAAAAAAAACCAAAAAGATTATTAAATTAGATACTATAATCTAGTACCTGTCATAGCCAATTTTGAAAATATCGTTTTATGAAAAAATGACGGACGTTTGAACATAGATAGTGATTTTTGGGCCAAAAATTAGTTATTATTTTGCCTATAAAATAACAACTAAGTAACGGAAAAAACATCCTGTGGCAAGTACTAGATAATGGTGTATAGAATAACCACAAAAAACCTCAAGGCAATCGGTTCATTGGTTTCCGAGAAATTTTGGGTACCGATTTGAAAAACGTGGTTTTGAGAAAAACGCGTTTGAAAATTTGGGAATGAATAAATCATGAAATTTGTCAACTTACATGGAATCATCGATAGCAGGCCCATAGTGTAGGTCTTCTACGGTCGACGGTCGACCTCGACCATCTAGGTGTATATCTCCCCTTAATATACGCATAATACAGATCTATCATGGACGTATACACATAGACATCATATACATATATACATGTTATATATGTATAGTAGACATTCCTATTGGATGTGAGATATATACATAATACACCATATAAATACATAACATTCATACCCAGATACCCACGTACCGCAGATGTACCGCTGATGTGGAGTACAAAAAAAATTATGAGCCCCACTGGCTGTCACGGATGACGAACACGCCGGCACTCTTTATACAATAAGATGGGCTCTCACTGTACATTTTTAAACTTTGAATCGAAATTACGCAAGAACATGGAGACGAATAAAAAATCTAATGACATTCTACCAATGAAATGTTATTTTTTCGATCGATTTTTACGTATACCATACGTACATGGTATACCATATTTGTATACAACCATATCTATGGTATACGTATGCCATACATATACCATACGTCTTTTTACGTATTCTTACGTATACCATACGTACAAAATACGATACCATACGTATCATATACATCTTTTATGAATTTATTATTCGTATATAAGGCGTTCATGATATGTTTAATATACGTTAATATGATGTCGCCAACGACGTCTATGAGACGTATGTAGTACATATACTAAAGAGTTAAATGCTCGGCTAATATCCGTGTAATGTACGTATATTCTACGCTGTTTAAACAATATATTTGACGTATTTTCGACATCTTATCTACGTCAAATATACCGTTCAATAAACGTAAAATATACATACATTACACGGATATTAGCCAGACATTTAGCTCTATAGTATACGTACTAAATACGTAGCTCTATAGTATATACGTTAGTGTTCTATCTGGACATGTAAATATAACATATGTGTGTGTAAATATTATAAACGTGAAAATATGCACATTCCTTTGTTGCAATTGATTCCGATTCAATTTTGAATATAGTTAAGCTACGACGCGGAGGGGCCGTGTTAAAATTCCGAACTTTGAATGCTCCGACGGTTTAAAATACTGAATTTTAATATTCCGAAATTCAAGATGAGGCCGGGTTGAAATTCCGGGCTTTGAATGATCAGAACGCTCAAAACTCCGAAAAAATACTACCTCGAAAGATCAAAATTTCGAAAATCTGAACACCGTCAAAATAATTCGGCTATGGAAGTTTTGAAAGTTTCAACATTTTCAATAAATCGACGAATTATTCCAACCATGTTTTTTTTTATTAAGAAGTGATTTTGCTTCAATTTTGAAATTTGTCTAGACAATGTTATACGTTCTACATCATTTACAGTCAACTGTATAGATTTTCGCTGGCATGATCGTGACATGGGGGCCGGGTTGAAATTCCGAACTTGGAATGCGCCAACGGTTTAAAATTCCTAGTTTTAATATTCCGACATTACAAGGTTCGTCAAGATCATGCCAGCGAAAGTCTATACAGTTGACTGTAAATGATGTAGAACGTATAACATTGTCTAGACAATTTTTAAATTGACGCAAAATCACTTCTTAATAAAAAAAAATTGTTGAAATAAGTAATTCGTCAATTTATTGAAAATTTTGGAACTTTTAAGGGGCTATACCAGTGTGACACTATAAAAATCGATTTTTTGCCTTTTTCGACAGTTTATACTTTCAAGAATATCCTGTAAAAATTTCAAGGCCGTATCTCTATCATTTTATCTTGCAAAAATCGATAGTTAAATCTTTAAACGCGTTTTTCTTGAAATTAGATGTTTCAAATTTGCTGACATTGTAAATCAAAGAGCAATTATCCGATTGACTTGAAATTTGAACCGAGTACTCTTGAATATATTTACTCTACAGTGACGTAGGATATTTTTGATTGGATGAAAATTGACGATTTGGCATTGCAAAAAACGACCATTTCATAGGCAAGGAAACAGACTTTTAATAACTACGCCATTTTGTTACATTTTGATATTTTTCGAAAATCCTACGTCATTGTACAGGAAATACCTTCCAGTTGAACGACATTTTTTCCTTTTTCGGTTTCAGCTACTTAATCGGCCGGAATCATGTCAGAAGTGGAGGAACTTTTTTTGGCACCTCCGAAGGCAGCGCATGAGTCGCTTGGATCTCAATATTTTTCTATGATAAAATTATGTAATATAGGTAAAATATAGCCAAATATATCCTTAATTTTCCGAAACATTTAATTGAGTACTTTTCTTCCAAAAAATTGCCGAAAATGACTCAAATTTTCGGCATTCACACTGCTTTAGCCCCTTAAAATTCCCATAGCCGAATTATTTTAGCGGTGATCATATTTTCGGAGTTTTGATCTTTCGGTGTAGTATTCTATTGGAGTTTTGAGCGTTCTGAACATTCAGAGTTCGGAATGTCAACCGAGCCCCGATCCGGAGTAGCACATAGGCACCTTTTTATCCGATCGATCGGGTAGTTCTCGTTGGATGTGATGATATCTTACACTATATTGAAAATATTATACATATATTTACGTATACAGGATATCCCAATTTCACTCGACAGCGTAATTTATATATATATATATATATATGTGTGTGTGTGTGTGTGTGTGTGTGTGTGTGTGTGTGTGTGTGTGTGTGTGTGTGTGTGTGTGTGTGTGTGTGTGTGTGTGTGTGTGTGTGTGTGTGGGTTTCTTCTCATTCTTGTTCGCTGTATATGAAACACAAATAATTTATTTGCAAACGGATTATCCGGTAATAAATAATTTTTATTTATTCAATGAAAGTATCAGTTTATTTTTTTTTTAATCATTCTCGGGGTTGGTTTTTTTAAATTCTTGTTTGGCATTTTTGGTACTCACTAGATGTTGTGTGTGCGTGTGCGTTTGCGTGTGTGTGTGTGTGTGTGTGTGTGTGTGTGTGTGTTTGGGTTGTATAGGTGTATCTTAACTACTACTTTTCCGTTCGTGAGTATATAGGGTGTCTCTGTCCGAATAAAAGGATTTTTTTTTAATTCGTGCGACGAAAAATGATCGAGACATTCACAAGTAAAGTCCGACGCTGAGTAAACAATGGCATAGTAATTTCAGAATCCACATTCGGACAAGTAAATGTTTCTTTTCATTTTTGTTCGCTGTATATGAAACACAAATAATTGATTTGCAAACGGATTCTCCGGTAATAAATAATTTTAATTTATTCAATGAAAGTATCAGTTTTATTTTTTTTCATTCATTCTGGGGGTTGGTTTTTTAAAATTCTTGTTTGGCATTTTTGGTACTCGCTAGATGTCAATTATCGAAAAAGAATAATCGAAAAAAATATTTCGTCGTTTTTTCCGAAACCAATGGGCGATTGTTTACTCAGTGTCGGACTCTACTCGTGAAAATCTCAGCCAATTGATGTCGTACGACATTTAAAAAAGAGCGTTCTACTGAAAAAGAGACATCCTATATGCTTTCGAACGGAAAACTAGTAGTTGAGATACACTCTGTACATACACACACCCACCCACCCACACACACGCACACAGCCACACACACACACACACGAGCTCTCGCCCACGGCTTCGTCCGCGTTGATACACGTCAGGAACACAATTTTCCATACAAACCGTTACACCCCATTGCACCCCCTTACGAGTTGATTTTCGAAAGATCCTTACTTACAAGGAAAGGTTGCGAGGTCGATCTCTCCGATTTTGATTAAATTTGGCGTGCTTGTGGAATGGGTAAAAATAGGCGACACGCATTTTTTTTATATCTGCCGAACCCGATTTTTAAGGGGTGAAACGCACCCGCGAAAATTGAGGTGTTTTTCGTATTTCGTCGATAACGTTATGGTTCTCATCTCCAATGTATTGTACACGAAAAAAAAAACATTGTTGCGATTTGAGTTTTTTTCATAACTCGTACTGTTGAAATCTTATCGACGAAAAACACCCCAATGTTCGACGGCGCATTTCAACCGTTAAAAATTGGGTTCCGCAGATATTAAAAAAAAACTGCCGCCTATCTTTACCCATTCTACAAGCATGCCAAATTTAATCAAAATCGGAGAAACCCACCTCGCAACTTTCGTTAGTGCACCTCTGCACCATCAAAGGAACATATCTTTCAGAATTCTCGTTTTTATCTTCAGCGGTTTAGCCTGTGCGTTGTCTATATGTCAGTCAGTCAATCATTCAGTCAGTTAGTCAGTCATGATTTCATATGTATAAGATGTATGTGATCGCCAGTAGTGGTCGATCAGTCAGTGTACAGTTGCGACCACTTCAATATAAAAAAGCATTGGCCTAGGTCGATACTTCGATGGGTGACACAGCCGTGCACTGACTTGCGCGCTGACTACTGAGCGGGAGGCAGTTTTATGCATTTTCCGACGGTGGTAACACAATTACAACTGGGTAAATATAGCCGCTTGTATTGGCACAGGTTTTCGACGTTTTTCTGGGTCCTCGTGGACATACGATTCCGTAGCGCAATAGAAAAGAGTGATTGTGAAAACCCACTGGGGGAGGGTGGAGGCTCTCTAAGGAACTGGAAATTGTAAAACGACGAGAGCGGAGTGAAAGGCCTAGGATCGTAAAAGCTCACAGAGCCATACGAAGGGATGTTCGGGACAAATTTATATGTATGTAGATGTATTTTTATAAATATATGTGCGTGGGTGTGTGCGCACATGGCCCGAAACTTGAAACATTATTTTTTGAAAGTTATTGAATAATGAGACAATAATGGCGGACAGTTTTGCAAAACTACAAAATAAAAAACATCCTCTACGTTTTTTTTTAATGTGTGTTTTGTGTGTGTGTGTGTGTGTGTGTGTGTGTGTGTGTGTCAGTGTGTGTGTGGGTTTCGTCTCATTCTTGTTCGCTGTATATGAAACACAAATAATTTATTTGCAAACGGATTATCCGGTAATAAATAATTTTTATGTATTCAATGAAAGTATCAGTTTATTTTTTTTAAATTCATTCTGGGGGTTGGTTTTTTAAAATTCTTGTTTGGCATTTTTGGTACTCACTAGATGTTGTGTGTGTGTGTGTGTGTGTGTGTGTGTGTGTGTGTGTGTGTGTGTGTGTGTGTGTGTGTTTGGGTGTGTGTGATAATAATGTTCACACACACAAAACACGATATTAATGATGATCATATCATCAAATATCGTCATGCATTCTTCTTAGATGGAAATTAACATTTGTCTTCTCCTCCATTAATTGGAGGCATTAAAAACAAGTATCACAACTGACACTACGGATTCGGGTATACAATTATTATTATAATGGATATTTTTCAACGATATTAACGCCATGAAAACTTCATTCTTCGAAGCTCACGTATAAATTATAAACTGCCAATTTTTCAATGACATCATTCCGTAGTACGGAAGGGAACAAAAAACGTTTGCACTAAACTCGTCTGACCCTCGAAATGTGTTTGCTTCTGTTGTTCGATCACGACTGACTGACGCTCTCATTGAGTTTCCGAACACAGTTCCGCAGCAGGAGGAGGGGGCATAGCATTTATTTAAAACTATTTTCCACTGTAATTTTCCATACTGTATCGTAGCCCCTTTTCAGTTCAGGCACAAACGCTACAAATTTTACTCTGTTTCAAGGTGATTTTTCATGGCGGTACAGGCGCTAATTGTAGTAATTCTAGGATTCGCATTGCACGAGTTTGTCCGTACCAAAATTTACAATGTTTCAGTGAAGAAAGTAACTCACCGGGTATTGAATAACCCGTTCTTTGCAGGCAGCGTGAATTCCACTACGTTTTGCAATGCAAATTCTATAGCAAAATCGGTAAATGGATAATTTTCTTTATAGGCGGGGGGGGGGGGGGGGGGGGGGGGGGTGAACGCTGAAAATTTGAATGATTTTCGGGAATTTTTTTAAAGAAGAGTACTCAATTAAATGTTTCGGAAAATTAAGAATATATTTGGCTATATTTGACCTATATTACATAATTTTTTATAAAAAATATTGAGATCCAAGCGACTTATGCGCTGCCTTCGGAGGCGCCAAAAAAAAACCTTCCTCCACTGCTGGCATGATTCCGACCGGTTGAGTAGCTGAAACCGAAAAAGGAAAAAATGTCGTTGAAGTGGAAGGTATTTCCTGTACAATGACGTAGGATTTCCGAAAAATATCAAAATCTAACAAAATGGTGTAATTATGAAAAAAAAGTATGTTTTCTTGCCTATAAAATGGTCGTTTTTTTCAATGCCAAATCGTCAATTTTCATCCAATAAAAAATATCCTACGTCATTGTAGAGTAAATATATTCAAGAGTGCTGAGGTCAAATTTCAAACCAATCGGATAATTGCTCTTTGAGTTACAATGTCAGGAAATTTGAAAAGTCTCATTTCGAGAAAAACGCGTTTAAAGATTTAACGAGCGATCGAACATTCGGGGAGTATTAGACATACGGCCTTGAAATTTTTACAGGATATTCTTGAAAGTATAAACTGTAGAAAAAGGCAAAAAAAGTTGATTTTTTGAAAGTGTCAGACTGGTATAGCCCCTTAAGGCGGGATATACATTTACAACGATCAAAAAATTGATTTCTTTTTTCCCCTCTAAACCGTAGAACTATATATGTAGAATATTTTTCTAAAGTTTCAAAGCGGAATTCAAAAAACTTCCAACGTTACAGCCCGTCAACGCTGTGTCTCACCGCTCGAATTGGGAGCGGGCGTCAACTTTAAGCGCGTTTTTCCCAAAACTGCATTATCGAAATTGGCGTGCAGGATTACTCAAAATATATTAAGCCGATTGAGTTGAAACTTGGTAGAAATATTGATAACATTGGGACCTTCTACTTGACGAGAATTGTTTTTGAAAAACTGAAAAAAAACTACTTTTTTCATTCACATTTTACAGAAATGTTGATTTTTTTGTAAACGCGTGACATTTTCTTAAATTTGAATTTTCTTCATATTTTGCAAATTAAAGTCTACGGGAACCTAGACTGCACGCCGATTCGCAACTTCCGCGGCGACCTTGCTGTAACACTCTGCCACAGCTCCGTCATTTTGATGATAAATTAATTTAAAAACATTGTTTTGTATACTTAAATATACTATTAAAGTATACCTAAAGTTTGATAATTGTAGAATAATTATTTCTCAGTTTAAAAAATCCCTCAAAATTGCTTATTTTTTCCTGTCTAAATGTATATCCAACCTTAAGATGACATACTTTTTCTTTTACGATAAATATTTAAATAAACGATGACGTATGAATTGTGAGCCAAGGGTATATCCATAAAGGGTTATTATTATAATGAAATAGAATCAATTTCAGAACATTAGTTACTTGAATAAAAAATAGAAAAATAAAAATAGCAAGGCCGACCATAGAATATCATCGTTACTCGCAAGGAGACTATAGGGAAGGAGTCCAATCTTCGTATGGTGAGACGGTATAAGAAACGTCCGTAAATTTGACCCAAGAGCGTGGTGTTAAATATGGCCTGTAGGCGTCGTCCGTGTCCGTAGTGTATCGAAAATATAGTAATACAGCCAGTGCACAGGGTGAAACTGACTGTCATGGCCGCTAATTGTTGACGCTTGTCAAAAAAACGCCTATCGTGCACTAAGGTTGTTTGTTTGCGATCTAGTTCACCTAATTAGTTTAATGCAATAATTGGTATGACAATTTTTACAAAGTTCTTACATTTTTCTTTAATTACGAAAAATGTATTATGACTTTGTAAATAATTTTTATAAGTCATTTTTGAGTAGTTACAAAAAACCATCAACCATCAATAAACACATTAATATTAATAGCTTTTAGCAATAATTACTATTTTTATTTACGTTATTATGATTCTTGTAACAAATGTCATCAATAATCAAACTAATTTACCGATAAAAGATGTAACAAATAATTTCAATTAAAAAAAAATCAGGTATAAAACAACTTTACGAGAGAATCGAAAGCAGTACCTTGCACGGTGCCATACAGTTTTTTGATATTGTGGGTAAAATTAAACTTAAGGGGGGATTGTCTTTTTTTTCGCAAAATTTATCGCTTTTTGGGAATTTTTTTGTGAAGAAAGTATACAACGGAAAACTTGTGAAACTTGGCATATAGTTTTATTGATCTGTTTACTACATACAAAAAAATCTTTAAACAATTTCATCAAAAAATCCGCCTCCCACCCCCCTCGACGCGCGATGGTCCTTTTTTGATGGTGTGCACGATTTCTCAAAAACTATTCAACCGATTGTCTTCAAATTTGGACAGAATTCTCAGCTGACATCCTTTTATCGTTTGATGAAGCAAAAAAGCAATACGTTTAATAGTTTTTTAATTATAACAAAAAATCGATCAATTTTTTTCGAAAAATCGATACTTCAAGTTCAAAACGTCACCAAATCGTCAATTTTTTTTTCCCTTCATCGAACGATAGCTATATGTGTCTAAAGTAAAATGCTTTTTGGGTTTTTGTTGCAGGATGAACGTGAAGGCTGTAATCGTGCACACCATCAAAAAAGGACCATCGCGCGTCGAGGGGGGTGGGAGGTGGATTTTTTGATGAAATTGTTAAAAAAAAATGTTTGTCTGTAGTAAACAGATCAATAAAACTATATGCCAAGTTTCACAAGTTTTCCGTTGTATACTTTCTTCACAAAAAAATTCCCAAAAAGCGGTAAATTTTGCGAAAAAAAAGACAATCCCCCCTTAACAAACGAACGTTTCTCAGTAGTAGTTAGATTATAGACTTTGGACTGTTGTTATCAGCATCTTCAACTCTTGATATTATTTTAATAAATGTACAATGTAAAATGATGGCTCGTGGTAGCGGTGAGTCAGGTGATGCTGCGGATGATGCTCGCTACTGCATAGCGAATCTGTGTGTTGCTACTGTCGCTGCGGGTGATGCCATACCTTACGCAAGGGATATTTCCGATGTGACTTTCGGGTGTATCGCGTCAATTCTTTCAATGAGTTGTTGTTCAATGCCTGTCACTTTATGAGCTTGTATTGTATATGAACTTGTAGTGTAGGCATCACCCATAGTTCACTGGGTGATCTAAGTTATTGCAATTTGCACAGCGAGAACACGTGCAAGTCTTGTGATGCTGTGGATGATGCTCGTCATAGCTTATGCAGAGGATATGTCCGATGTGACTTTCGGGTGTATCACTTCAATTCTTTCAATGAGTTGTTGTTGTCCAATGTCTCTCACTTTATGAGCGTTTGTATATGACCTTGTAGTACAGGCATCACTTATGATCACTGGGTGATCTAGGTTATTGCAATTTGCACAGCGGTGGAGCTGTTTATCTGATCAGTTATTTAAAGTGCGTTTTCCGTTTTCGTGTGAAGCACTAAACTTGACGTAGTCGGATGTGAGGTTGCAATTTACACTCGCATGTCCCAGTTGCTGACATTTTCTACATATTTTACATAGTATAATCTCGGCCACCTTACCACATTTGAATTGAATGTATATTTACGTCGGATATAAATTGTTATGGTATTTTTTAGGGTTTTTTTTTCATAATTAGGTGGGTTATTGCGATACGACTTAAATGTAGAAACATCTTGAGGCACTAATACAGCTAGACGAAATTTATTTATAAAATGAATTGAGGTTAAGAAAATAAAAATTTTCAGCCATGTGACAGCTGATAACATCGTGTGCGGAAAACATACATGGATTTATAGCACACAATGACTAACTTCCCCAGCGCCGCTTATGCGGAACCCAATTTTGTCTCACTTTTACGGACGCGTCAGAATACGGAGATTGGACTCCCTCCCTATAGTCTCCTTGGTTACTCGTATATTTGCTCTCGCGAATATTTGAAAAGACATTGAGGATGTGTCGTCTCATCTGACTATGTCATCTTAAGCACAACTCTCCTACTGCTGTGTTAAAATTACTATGTGCTGCAGTAAAGTCGAATCGTGTAAATTTCTCCCGTGGATTCTTACGAAAATTACGGTATAGTTTCACGTTGCAAGGCTACGGCATTTTTTCACATGAAAGTTCTCTTCGTGTATACCTACGTACATAATGTTCGCTATATATCGGCATCCCAGGTAACTACAGCAGGGTAGTGAACGACGGGCCTCCCGCAACATCGATTGCACGCAAATAACTTTGGTTTTCCGTAGCGTGTAATTAATTTTAATTGTTCGTTAATTAGTTCGAAGGAACTATGCGGGAGTTCAGATGTGGAGTGACGATGATACACACTCAGAAGAATCCACGGCCCTATACGCGGATCCTAGATGTCGGTAGGGAGAAGCGAACAGTGAAGGGAAGTGATAAGGCTGGCCCTTGAAAATCCGCATGTTTTGTGGAGAATTATTAAATTTTCATTTTCAGGATATTCGTGGGCTCTTTGTACTTCCTAGACTCCTTTGGGAATGTTTTTCTCGGATGCCAGGAAATTATTCGATCTATTCGATACCTGAGATAAAGATATTTTTTGCGGATCAAAGCTGCAAGCGTTAAGGGGTTATAGTTGTGAAAGTTGTGAAAGTCGGAAATTCACTTTGTGAAAGTTGTGAAAGTCGGAAATTCGCTTTTTTGAAAATCAATATAACCAATATCAGTGTATATTGAAAATCAATATTTACAATCAAAATGTAGTGAAAGTTGTAAAAGTTGGAAATTCGCTTTTTTGAAAATCAATATATTTTGACAGTATATCATCTTATAAATGTTCCCTGAAAAATTCGAGGAGATCGGATCAAAATTGACGTATATAGGCCCGTCGGAACGCTCGGAACGTCGTTCAAAACTTTAAGGAATCATCACGGTGCAAAATTTTCAAAAAATAGATTTTTTCGCATTATCTGTTAGTATACACGGTTATAAACATGCTGTCCAATTTTGATATCGAAATTCGAATTATTTCGGTCGCTACAGTCTTTCTTTAAACGCGTTTTTCTCGGGTCGGTGTTTTTCAAAACGGTGGTCACTCTCAAAGGAAGAGTTTTCAAGCTATTCGTTTGAAATTTTAACAGAACTTTCTTCACGTTATTCCTGATGATGCTATGAAAGCTTTTTTTTTTAATCTTCCTATTTTTTTACGAGAAAACTGTCGAAAAAAGGCTAAATTTGATGCTTTCTGTTCAAACCGCGACGATTTTTCCAAATTTCACTAAAAAAAATCTCCATAGGAACATAGTGGTTTTTCTACAGATTCATAATAATTTTGAATTTTTTGTTTCAGACAAAATTTGCGGCCACAATCCTGGCCACCTTGGGACATCATTTTTTTCCACGCAATTTTCCGCAAATAAAAACAATGTTATACAATGAATAAATACATTTTTTTTTATAATTTTTTATTGTTGACTGGTGCTTTAATTTGTAAAAAAATAGACCGATTAACTTATCCTATCCACCTAAAAAAAAATCGCGAAAATCGGCTGTTTTTCGGGCGGTCACGCTGTGATGATTCGAAAGGCGGACCATATTTTTACAACGATCAAAAAATCGTTTTCTTTTTTTTTTATTGAAACGATAGAACTATACATATGTAGAATATTTCCCTAAAGTTTCAAAGCGAGATTCGAAAAACTTCAAACCTTACAGCCCGTCAACGCTGTGCCTCACCGCTCGGATTCGGAGCGGGCGTGAACGTCAAACAGGTTTTTCTCAAAACTGGATTACTCACAGGACAGGATTACTCAAAAACTATTCAGCCGATTGAGTTGAAACTTGGTAGAAATATTGATAGTATTGGTACCTTCTACTTGACGAGAATTGTTTTTGAAAAATTGGAAAAAAACGAGATTTTTAATCCACATTTTGCAGAAATGTTGATTTTTGTTTGTAAATGCGTGTCATTTTCTTGAATTTGCATTTTCTTCATTTTCATTACCGTCCCATAGAAACTATACATGTTCTAACTGAAAAAATGTTTGAACTTTTTTGCAAGTCAAAGTCTACGGAAAGCTAGACTGCACGCCGATTCGCAACTCCCGCGGCGACCTTGCTGTAACATTTGCCACAGCTCCGTCATTTTGATGATGAATTAATTAAACAAAAATGTTTTGTATACTTAAATATACTGTTAAAGTATACCTAAAGTTTGATAAGTGTAGAATAATTATTTCTTAGTTCAAAAAATCCCTCAATATTGCTTCTTTTTTTCCTGTCTAAATGCTTAAACGCATAACCTGCCTTAAACGCTTTTTCCTCGAAATTACGTTTCAAAAGTCGGTGGGCAAAATATCTTTAAAACTACTGCATCGATCTTTCTAAAAAGAATGTGTTGAATAAATGTTGAAAATAAGAATTAGTTTATTGAAAAATATATATCATCGTTATAGGGCCCAAGCAGGAAAGATTTTTTGGTTTTTCGACTAGAAACGTCACCATTGATAGACCGTACAGAAGAGCACGTGAAAACGAATTATTTTTAATTGTCGTCATATTGTGCGCACTGAAAGATTATAAATTGTATTTTACAGGATCCATTAGCCGGCCAAAAAAAATGCTTTGTTGCTACAGAATGCTGTTTGTCCTGTAAATCGGTATAAAAGTATAAAATGTATAAAATAAATAAAGTGTATAAAATGTATAAAATAAATAAAGTGTATAAAATGTATAAAATAAATAAAGTGTATAAAATGTCTAAAATGTATGAAATGTAAAAAATGTATAAAATGTAAAGATTGTGGTGACACGATCGTTGTGAATGTCTGGTTTTAGGGAAGTATGCAACTAAAACTCATCCTCCCGCTCCCTTCCACATGCGCGCCGACAAGCGTTGTCCGACATGATTCAATGGGTTAACGTTCCATTACAACATTTTTTTTTACAAATTTACAGCTTCACCCAAATTTTGCTTCGCACATTTTCTTGCGTGCCTATTCAGTACATAATGTTATTTAACGAGTATCTATTGCCCACTCAAATATCAGTGAATTCCCTGGTTGGCTTTTTTACAAGCTGCAGAGTATCCTGTGCAGCCTTTTATTGCGTAGTCCCTAGATCCTAGTACATCCCTATAGGGATTTGATAGGGACGTCGCACGTAGGAAGCTCACATTGGAATCCAAGTGGATTCCGCGCTATTTGTCGATCGACGTCGTTTGAAAAAAATTTATTTGCAATTCCCAACCGGAATCCGTTGGATCTTCAAAAAAAAAAAAAATTCTTTCGTTATCCCGTGCACGAATTTGTCGGGGAGTCCCAAGATGCACCCACATCTCCATAGGGATTTGTTGGCAACTCCCCCGCGTAGGGACTGTAGGGAGTCTCCATTGGAATCCAATTGGATTCTGCACGGTGTTCTCCCATGAAAGCCGTTTAAGAATTCTTACTGCGTTCGAATCAACAATATATATATATATATATATATATATATTGTTGTTTCCTATTTATTCTTATCTTATTTTTCTTTTCAAATATATGTGAAAAGTCACGAGAAAACACTCGGTGTATTGAAACATAACCTGCACCCTTCGTGACGGTGTTCGTGTGTGATGGTATTATGTAAAAGTGCAGTAAAATAAACAACGGATAATTACAGTGGACTTTCAGTGCTGTAATACAAATCTGTTTTTGAGACATACCTTTTGAAACAATTTTTATTTTTTTCAGATAAGATTTATACTCTGAAGATAAGATTTATATTTTTAAGGGATAACACCACTCTAGCGGCAGAAAATAAGGCCTAACTATGACAATTCATTTTGGGAGTATGAAAAAAGGAATAGGATTTCTTTTGCGAGGGTTTATTTAACAAATATTAAAGTATAAAAACAATCTATTATAATTTTCATACAAAATGGCGGCGGCAGAGACCATCTGGAAAAATGTGTTTTTTACAAATAGCTTCACGGGGGGACGGTTTCCTCGTAAAGCGTAAAACCTGGAACAAAAACCAAAAAAAAAATATTATCTATACATTATTGGCTATGAGACTACGTAGGGATTTTTCTTGTCAAATTTTGAAAAAATGGCGCATGTTGAAAGATATTAATCGATTTTTTGCCCCAAAAATAAGCAGTAGATTGTTTATTAAAAAAAGGTTACATTTAATCAAAAAACGGCTACGTACTCCCATAGAGAATGTAATTGTAAAGCTACTATCAAAATTTCAAATCGATCCATGCGAAGGTGTTCGAGTAATCCGTTCTCCCAGTTTGAAAAAAAAAAGTTTGAGGTGCCCGAAAGAAGTCCGAGGCGCTGCGGCGAAATCGATAATTGAACCTTTGAGAAAAATTCATTACAGGACCAGTAATGAATTTTATTTATTATTTATGAACCAGTTTTTATGGCCCCAAAGTATTTTTTAAGCAAAAAAAACGATTTTCCAAAATCCTAGTGTGGTGTTATCCCTTAAGGGGTTAGGCCACAGTAACGGGTATAAAATCATGTGCGAATTTAACAATTTTTTTCGTGTGAAAAAGTGATTCTCTCATAAAATTAATTACACATCTATTTAGTATGAATATCAAGCTGTTAGAAAATATATATATTTTTTTCGACGTACAAAATGGCCGACTACTAATATTTTCTTTTGTTATCCTTTTTTTAGGCGCTCCGCGGCGTGACATTTAGCATCCACAATTTTTTACCTGGAACAAAAAACAGAAATTCTCGGCAATCCATATTCTAATACCTAGAGAAGTACGTACGGAATTTAAAAAATATTGTTTTATTCAAAAGTTGTAGGTATTTTAATTAAGTTGTAGATATTTTAATGAATTTTCAGGGAAAAATTTCGTATTAAACTGCTCATGAAATAAAAAGTTGTCGATTAATCAGAAATTCCGTACGTACTTCTCTGCGAAATGCAATTAGGGACACAACTTTTAAATTTGAAGTAAATCGAGTTTAAATTGTTAAAGTTATTTGTCACGCCAATGGAAAAAAAAGCTGTTTCGAGAAAAACGCGTTTAAAGTTTTAGGTACTCTATGGCTGTGCCAGAGGTGGGCTTACGTTATACGCTCAAAGTCGGTGAAAAAAAATTCTTGTTTCAAATCGAATAGTAACTTATTCTTATGATGATAAAGCACCGTTTTAGCGAGAAAAAAATCGATTTTTTGGAAATTCCACTGTGGCCTTACCACTTAAGATAAGATTTACACTCATTTGAGATCCATTGGTTTTGTATATCTATATATTTTGTTTGGAAAATTCAAGGCACATAATGCAGTGGGATTCAAGAATCGTGTCGGATTCTGTTGGATAATGAGCGTACCTCCTAATAGGGAATCCCCATGAGAATTCAATGTACGAACGTGACGTTTTAGTGTAGTCCTAAAACGTTCCATAGGGATCCCATGGGTCATCACATTGGATAGAGACAACTATGGGAATTCAATCGGGTCCCTAAGACAATTTCTGCACAGGATTTTATGAACAATCTCTCCGATTTTTCAGTCGAGTCTTGACCTCGTGGATGAACCCAATAACAATGATGACAATTTTTTTAAAATCTTTTATAGCGTGCAATAATTCTAGAGGGAAAATGACCAAGAATTCTATCGACTCCACGCCCGGAAGCCGAAATTTTTTCTTCGTCAAAAAGAAAAGAAATCTCTTTCGATATAAAACTTCGAGAAAACTTAATCAGCCTTTCCTGAACACGATCAACTGTCCATCCAGTCGTCCACAAGTCTGTTGAATTCTGAGTCTGAATTTATCGTATTTGCCTCATTATGTCAGTCAAAAAATCAATAGAGGTGGTAGCCGCTACATTGTATCGTATTTACACTCTAGCCGTACTATTTACGTTTAGAACACTTGAGGGTGCAGGATATGTGCTGGGTTGCAATTCCCTGAATCGTGAAAGCTCTCAATATTCGTGTATCGATGACATCGGTTGACGGTATACTGTACAGCGTCGCGTCGTTACTCGATTAAATATTCATGAGTGAAGCCTAGAGAGAGCCGAAACGCAAGTGTATTTACCGAAGAGTACATAGTACATCGTAGATATATTAATGTCGGGAGAGGGCCGCGACGACCACAGCTGCATATGTGCTCCGTGTTTGCGCGTACCATGCAAACCATAGCATTGCAATGAGCCTACATTGGAAATCATTCTTGCATGCAATTTATGAAGAAAAGTATGATAATTGCGAAAAAAATCAAGTTATTTACATGAAAACAGAATATTATATGTCCTTTGAAAAAAAATGGATGCATGATGGAATGAATGTTCTTACGCTTTGAGAAAAAAATTAGGGTTAGGTTCCGAAAACCCCCAACCTCCGATCGAGCGGAAATTTTGCACACACCTCCCCTATAATATTTTAAGACAACCCCAAAAGGGATTTTTCGGCAACGCGTCTTGGTTGGTGAGTTTGTTTGTGATTGTTTGGGTATTTTTGTTTGTACAAAACGGAGGGCGCGATAACATGAGGCATTCCACGTCACTTCAGTCAGTAAAAAAAATCCACAAATAATTTTGAATAATCGAGTTACTTTATTGAAAAATATTCACCGAGTGTCGACACTTTTTTAAAATTTCCGACGTTTTCTCTCGTTCATTACCATTTTTTTATATTTTTCCATTAAAATGGCTGTATCTTTGGCAGGTTTTGACGTATTTACGTTCGTAGAAAACGAAAATGTGCGTCTTTTTCTAGCCTTCCAGAAAAAAATTAATTTAGATTTTATTAAGCAAGTCGAACGTCCATTTCAGGGCAAAATATGCAAAAATATTTTTTTTCTCAAGGAAAGACACTCGTTATTTTATTTTTAAGAATTTCCTCGAATCGTGAATACGAAAAATAGATTTTTGGTATTTTTTATATTGAGGAATTCCTAAATACCGTGATGTAACAGCTATTTTAATTGTGTGTTTAGGAATCCCATAATATAAAAAATACCAAAAATCCGCTTTCGTATTCACAATTCGGGGAAATTAAAACAGAAATAACGAGTGTCTTTCCTTGAGAAAAAAAATATTTTTGCATATTTTGCCCTGAAACGGACGTTCGGCTTGCTTAATGAAATCTAAATTTTTTCTGAAAGGCTATAGAAAGACGCACATTTTCGTTTTTTACGAATGTAAATACGTCAAATCCTGCCGAAGATACAGCCGTTTGAATGGAAAATGTTAAAAAATGGTAATTAACGAAAAAAAACGACAGAAATTTTTTAAAAATTTCGACACTCGGTAAATATTTTTCAATAAAGTAACTCGATTTTTCAAAATTATTTGTGAATTTTTTTTTACTGGCTGAAACTTTTTTTTACTCCCGGAAAATTAGCCTAAAAAACTTAAAAATCCTACATCTCTAAAACTATTGTGAGTCGCTAAAAATCCCTTTAGGAGTTGTCTTAAAATATGAAAGGGAAGGTTTGTGCAAAATGTCAGCTCGATCGGAGGTTGGGGGTTTTTGAATCCTTATCCGAAAATGATTATGATTATTTCATTAAGGGGTTGCGCCCAGTTGTGAAAGCCGAAAAATCAATTTTTTTAACCAATAGATTTTGACAGTACATCATGTTATGAATATTCTCTGAAAATTTCAAGGTGATCGCATCAAAGTTGATCGATTAATAGGCTGTTATGTCTTTAAATGCCTTCCCATGTAGGTTTCGCCAATCGAACCGTAACGGCCAATACTTGGACCAATGTTGGCGGGGCGATAATCGGTTACCCAATTGTACGCCAATGCTCGGCTGAGTATTGACTAGCCAACATTGGTTTGCCGATACGAGGCCGATGTTTGGCAAAGTATAGACTCGCCAATCATTGGTTTGCCGATACGCGGCCAATGTTCGGCCAAACATAGACTCGCTAATCATTGGCTTGTCGATACGGGGCCGATGTTTGGCGAAGTATAGACTGGCCAATCATTGGTTTGCCAATACGACGCCAATGTTTGGCCAAGTATAGACTCGTTCATTATTGGTTTATCGATATGAGGCCGATGTTTGACGAAGTATAGACTCGCCAATCGTTGGTATGCCGATACGAGGCCAATGTTCGGCCAAATATAGGCTCTATAATCATTGGCTTATCGATACGAGGTCGATGTTTGGCGAAGTATAGACTCGCCAATCATGGTTTTGCCGATACGAGCCCAATGTTCGGCAGAATATAGACTCGCTAATGATTGGCTTGTCGATACGAGGCCGATGTTTGGTGAAGTATAGACTCGCCAACGTTGGTTAGCCGATACGAGGCCAATGTTCGGCCGAGTAACGCATGATCGAACCGCAATTCGTATATTGACGATTCATTGTTTCGCGTCGAAGTCATTGAGAGACGAGATAAATACTTTTTACGGGTCCATTGGACATTACTCTTAACAAATATACTACCAAATCAATGCACTCATTGTTGGCCCATTGTCGAACGAGCTCATACGCGATACTCTGCCGATTTTTATGAACCATCCTACACTGATAGAAAAATTCTATTAATATTAACTAACCGCGTCTATTTACTTACTTTTTATTTGAATTAACTAGATTTTTCGTGAAATCAATTTTTTCCTATTGCATTCCATTATTGGAATTATTCATTTTAAATATATGTATTTATTCAAATTAAACTTGAACTAATGAACTAATGGTATGTCTATTGCCACACATATTAAAGGGTTGTGGGGGTAGAGAGGGTAGAGAGAGGAATTATATATATATATATATATATATATATATATATATATATATATATATATATATATATATATATATATATATATATATATATATATATACATAGGTTATGCTTGAAAATTCTATAACATGTCATTCGATAAGACTCTCTAATTACCACAATGATATTAACTAATTGATATAGTTTATGTGATACAAATAATGATGAGAATCCATTTGGTCTCTTATGCCATATCTGCGATTCAGATGTTACAAGCACTCGGTAGCATAGGGGCAGCGTGCTTAGCTATGAGTACGTAGGTTCAAGGTTCGAGTCCCATATAGGTGAAATATTTTCTTCAAACTAATCGTTTCAAAAGACCCGGTAATGACGAATTACAATACAAAAATAATTAATTTTTTTTTTGCCAGTGCAGGACCAATTTTGGTGATCTATATCGGGTCACAATTATCCGCCAAGACTCGGTCGATAATCGGGCCAAGCTCGAGTGCCAATAATGGCAATCTTGACGGGGACTTATTATTGGCCGATGCTCGAATGAACTCCTACGCGATGCTCGGCCGATTCTCATAAGCCATTCTAGGGCCAATATTGATTACGAATATCGGGCCGCTCTTATCATCCAAGGCTCGGTCGATGATCGGGCCAAGCTCGAGTGCCAATGTTGGCAAGCTCGGCGTCGAGCATCGGCCAATCGTTGGCCACTACCGATCACCCTACATGGGTTTTTCTCGAAAGTACGGTCTCGAAGTATGTGAGCAAAATATCTCGAAAATGAGTGCATCGATCATTCTGAAAATTCAAAGGCTTCTTCTAGATACAAAAATGTAGTATTTGATCGAAGGATTTTTTCTTCCAATGTACACTCTTGATTTGATGCACGAAAAATACCCATTTTTTCGCAAAAATCAAGAGTGTCACTTTGAACACGTGCAATTTTTTAAATTTGGATTTCGGAAATCCCTTCGATTAATCATTGGATAAACTAATATACTAAAAAAAAAGGTTTGATTTTTTTTTTGAGTTTAGGTGACCTGGTTCAGAAGGTATTGCTCACCGCAAAAGACATCGGCTGTAAATCGATTATAAGTTATTATTTTTATCCAAAAAAATTACAAAGTGCTCTTTAAATTATACTTTCTCAAAGACCTAATTTTTGCAAAAATTTATCATAACGATTGCCTTGAAAAAATCCCAAAAATGAGCTGTTTTGGGCAAAAACCGTAAGTATTCACGGATAACGATCAACAAAATAATCGAGCCTGAGCTCCGAGACAGCAGTTTTACCAATGCGCATAAATATGAATTTGTACAAAAATAAGAACGTAACTGGAATGATTTAACACGCAACGTGATGTGATTTACTTTTTTGTTCTTTGCTACGGCAGTCGGTATCTGTATATAAATGCCGAGCGATAAAATTCGTGGGATAAATCGTGCACGATGGAAAATCGAGAAACATATTTCTTCGCAGTGCCCCTGCAAGTGCTGCGGGAGGTTTTCCGCGAAGAAAAAAAAGGTCGATCGCTTGGTTGTAGATTGCTGATTGATACCTAGCAATTTGAAACCCGCCGGATCGTTTCCATCCGAGTACGAAAGATATTAATTTCTGATGACAGAAAATGAGACTCGAGTGAGGCCGAGAGGAAAAAGAGAGTGGGAGAAAGAACGATATGCAAAGGGAGCGACAGAGCGAGAGAGAGAAAGAGAGGGAGGAAAAGGTATGAGCAATATTTGAGAGGAAAATGAGGGAGAGGAACCGATAAGCTAGCCCCGGAGCCACAGTAGCTGGAGGAACAGAAATACAAAATGGATGAACGAACGAGATAGAATTGATATATACGGGACATTCCAGGTCGAGCCAACAGGTCCGTATGTTTGAATATGCACATTTTTTCAGTTCCATCTACTTTGCGATGAAGAAAAAATGCTTCATAAAGTGAGAAGACCCCTTCTTCTCACTTTGGACGCTACAAAGGCTATTTTCAAGAATTTTTAAAATAGGTTTATATTATAAATATTGATATTAAAGTGGTTACACTTAATAAATACACTCTCGAAGTATATTAAAAAAAATTATTTCTTAAAGTTACTATTTGTAGATGAGAATGGTAGTTAAAAAAATGTCCTAAAAAATCGTAGGTCTGGGCTGTTGATGAAATCTCAGAGATGGATCATCCGAAACAAAAATATCAAACGGTTTTAGATTCAGTATGTTAAGGGGGGATTGTCTTTTTTTTTCGCAAAATTTACCGCTTTTTGGGAATTTTTTTTGTGAAGAAAGTATACAACGGAAAACTTGTGAAACTTGGCATATAGTTTTATTGATCTGTTTACTACATACAAAAAAATTTTTAAACAATTTCATCAAAAAATCCGCCTCCCACCCCCCTCGACGCGCGATGGTCCTTTTTTGATGGTGTGCACGATTACAGCCTTCACGTTCATCCTGCAACAAAAACCCGAAAAGCATTTTACTTTAGACACATATAGCTATCGTTCGATGAAGGGAAAAAAAAATTGACGATTTGGTGACGTTTTGAACTTGAAGTATCGATTTTTCGAAAAAAATTGATCGATTTTTTGTTATAAATAAAAAACTATTTAACGTATTGCTTTTTTGCTTCATCAAACGATAAAAGGATGTCAGCTGAGCATTCTGTCTAAATTTGAAGGCAATCGGTTGAATAGTTTTTGAGAAATCGTGCACACCATCAAAAAAGGACCATCGCGCGTCGAGGGGGGTGGGAGGCGGATTTTTTGATGAAATTGTTTAAAAAAATTTTTGTATGTCGTAAACAGATCAATAAAACTATATGCCAAGTTTCACAAGTTTTCCGTTGTATACTTTCTTCACAAAAAAATTCTCAAAAAGCGGTAAATTTTGCGAAAAAAAAGACATTCCCCCCTTAATGGCTATAGCGCATATCATACGATTTTTGATATATACAAAAATAACAAAATGGCGGACATTATAAAAAAAAAACGTTGTTTCCACCGTTTTCGGCAAAATAGGTAAATATCAAAATTTAAAAAAATCCTTGATATGCGCTATAGCTATAGTTAAAGAGAATACGTGGTTAAAATTTCATCAGGGTCGGTTTAGTAGTTTCGAAGATTTTATCAACAAGCCGTCGAAAACCGTTGTTTCGAGAAAAACGCGTTTAAAGTTTGTTTGGGTTACATAAATACATTTTTTTTAAATTTAATGTATTTCGAAAGTGTATTTATTAAGTGTAACAACCTTTAAATCAATATCTATAATATAAACCTATCAAAAAAAAAATCATGAAAATAGCCTTTTTTAGCGTCTGAAGTGAGAAGACCCCTTAAGTTTTTATATTTTTTCGTGAATTTATATAAATGCTACTGTCATCCATAACGAAAATAACAATAGAAAAATTGACGATTCGGTATAATATCTTTAACCCTCGCATACGCCACGGGGGTCTGAGAAACCCGAACAAAAAACGTAAAATCAATTTTTTTCGCTTTTCTCGAGAGAAAATATTTTTTGATCGCGTATATTTTAGAAGATCTTAATTTTGAGGATTCGGTCAATGCATAGATAGATTTCTCGACTAATTGGCTATCGATTAGTCGAGCCATCGAAATACGATTATTTTACTCGGAATTATGATTGGGAATCTGAATGAGGTCTCAGAAACCCGAGTGTGGCAAGTATGTCCCGAAAAAATAACTATGGCATGCTAGGGTTAATATCCCATTTATTTTATATTATCCTTCACACAGGATAGTAACCTTTTAGGGACACCTGAAGTGGCGATGTACTGAAAGGTCCGCAAAAGCTTGAAAGTTCAGAAACCCGATTCTTGTATTGCATAGTTTCAAAGCCTAGGCTCTCAACTTCAATTTGAAACAAAGATTTTGTAAGAATTAAAAAAGTTCAGCTCGCCCACGGCGGTATGTCGAACAACTCCACTACGATTTACCCGTTTTTCTTTTGCGTTTTTCTCGAAACTATGGTTTATGAAACGGTGTAAGTCTTATCTCAAAATCTATGCGTCTGATTCACTCCAAATTCGAGCAGAGCATAGTTTATATCATTTGCGATCTGACGATCGGGTGATTTTTTATATGCTTATTCATTAATCAATTACAAAATTATTAAAGCTGTTTTTACAAATCGAGAATCGGAATTTTTTACAGCTTCCCATTTTTGTCATTTTGGAAATTGAAAAAGCATATTTTAAATTTTGTAGTATTTCGAATATTGTATTCGAGTATTTCACATTTCTAATTCAAAATTCAAAAACGTAAATAGGTCATACGAAAGTTTGGTTATTATATTGAAAAGTTCATTTGTTTTTTATTTCATTTTTTCCATGCAACAACGGCGGCACTTCGTTAAAAAATAATTTCACTGTTTATTAATATTTTCCAAAAAACCAGCTTGGCAAGACTGTATAAATTGTGTGTAAAATACCGGCCCCGTCATCCTAATACGCCCATCAGAAAAAAATATCAAAAATCAACCTGTTTGTGTGGGCTTCAAGCTCAACCATTTAGCCTTACTTGCCACACTTCTGTAGAATGACGTACTTGCCACAGTGGCGTTGATTCAGACTCCAGCGACAAAAATTGTTATAAAAAATAAACTATTGAATATTTTCACTTGGAAATTTTGTCAGATCATCTAAGGAGTTCACTTTGAAATACCATGTAGGTTATTTAGCAAAAAATCAAAATTAACCTTTGTTGCCATACTTCTGTAGAATACACATCAATACATGTTCGCGTAAGAAAAAAGTGGGTGGGGTGTTTCGAACCCCACAGTGGCTTACTTGCCACTGTTAATCTGAAATGAACACCACACAAATGTTCTTCATCTGCACTTTTATGCTGGCGTCAGCTGAATATTTTCCTTATTAGTCTTGCTTTGGCGTTTTTAACTAAGGCTCGCTTAGCCAAGTCACATAAGCATACAAGTCAGCAGAATATACGTAAATACGGAATATAGTATAGTGCATAACTCAGTATCAAAGAGTATCTAAGCAAAAGTCGATTGTATTCAACTTAACATGATGATGTTTGCCTAAACGTTAGGTCGCAAGTGCGAAAACTTCGACGTGGAAATCAACTTTGCCGCAAGTTTTCCTCAAGCCTGCCCAAGAAAGGAGCGATTTTTCACGTCTCCAAATATGTACAACGTTTTATTTGTCGAGAGCGAGTCTTCCAGAGACCCAAGTTCGTTCAGTGAACTCTAAAAGACTCAAAGGATCGTACTCGATAGCGATGAAAAAACAAAAAATTGTGGGAATCATCTCCTATTGGCTCGGAACGGAAGATTCATTGATAGATCTGTGGCGATTGTTACATCACCTGACAATGAGAATTAGGCGTAGGAACGTCGAAATGCACACGACCATCATCGATTGTATCAATCTCGATATCAATTTTCGAAAAGTAAGCATTTTATTCAAAACTAGCCGGAGTTATCTTCGCTTCGCTCGGACAAAGCCAACCAGCTCCTATCAAATGTGAATACAAAGAATAAAAAATGTACAGGACCTCCCTTCGAGGGCCCAGAACCGTCTGGGACATTCTAGAACATTCTCGACCATACCGGAACCGGACTGCCCTTCGAAGGTCCAGAACATCCTGGGACATTCTTGAATATTCTCGGACATCGTGGAACATTCTAGAGCATTCTTGAACATTCTGGAAAATTCTAGAACATTTGGTACCCTTTTACAATATTCTCGAATATTCTCGAACGTTCTGGAATATTCTATAACATTCTGGAACATTCTTGAACATTCTGGAATATTTTAGAACATTCTGGAACATTCTAGAATATTATCGAACCTTCTGGAAGATTGTATAATATTCTCAAGCATTCTCGAACATTCTAGAGCATTTTGCCTGGAACATTTTAGAACATTCTGGAACCTTCTAGAACATTCAGGAACATTCTGGCCAGTCTCGGCCACTTTGGCCCTCGGTTCCCAGCTGCTTCACCGACTTCCCATGAGAAGTCCATTGGTGCGATGCATTATTTTGACACCCATATCTCCGAACCCAAGACCTGCAGTTCCAAACCGAGCCCTTCTACGTGGATCGGGGACGAGGGACGGGGGGAGGGCTGCCATACCGTATAACTCCCATGGGGCTGCGGGGGTAGGTTGCGGAGTTATAGTGACACGCACGGACAAACCACGCTTACATTTATTATATATATTGATATTGATTTGTCCTGGTCTAAATGATTCAGTGTGTCGACAGGAGGTTAGGGATATTTAATGAGTTTAGAAAATGGATATTTAATTATTGAACTATCTTGACAGTCACTGAACCGTAGGACGATATTGTTCATAAGCCCAAGAGTCATAAAAAAGTCCTTCGAACTCGTCCGTCTAACTTTGAAAGTGCTGAAGTTATGGCACTCCAAAGCCATCGTAACTGTTGCCCATTTGCCCTTAGTAATTAGCATTAACCGGGTTTTGCCGAGCACAGGTGCGTATAATTCATTTTTTTTTTTCATATTTTCCGCTGTCCCGAAATCAGTTTCACTAGAAATGTTTCTGCAAGCACTGACTACGCGATTTATCATGTCCTCCCACATTGCTAGCAATTTGCACAAACCTAGTTCCGAGCTGTCCACTGCACATGGACATAGTTATGAGAACTTTGAAATTTCATAGCTACATACATTTCTTTACGGTAACTTCCACAAATAAATTGTTTTCGCTGGAAATGGGCAAATAAAAATATAGCGTCAACTTACATCAGCTGACACTATTTCTACCTTGATGATCAAAACTGGCAGGATGGTATTTCTCCTGAGAGACGTGTAAATCTTGTTGAAAAATATATTCAAAATTTGTTTTATTATAAAACATATTCAATTGTTTATGAAGTATTCCCCATACTGCTTAAAAAGAGATACCCTAATTACACACACACACCCACGCATATATCTATCTCAGATCAGAAGCTAATGGTAGGTTTATTCTGATAACAGCTGTATGGCTTGTTAATTTTTTTTTATTATGCCTTGAACATCCTCTATGTGTATGCATGTATATTAGGGTAGGAGACGAAGCGTATACAGATATTACTCGAAAAAAAACAAAGCTAGGAGATAGAGGCAACGACAGGGGGGCACATAGAGACTGACCTGCATTCGACAACGTTGATTTATGCATTTTAATTCCACGGCCAGGAATCGTCCTTCATTTATTGGCTTTCGTTACAGGATATTGCGACAAGCGTCGACAGACCGCTAGAGGGTGCTCTCGATGCGGGCACCTCTAGGACAGGATCTGTGTATTTATACACGTGTGCACGTGTATGGGTTAGCGCGGGATTTTTTTTTATTCAACATCACAGTACGCCCGTACTTTTTACGCCCTAAAATCGATGTGGTCAGCATATCGTGCAAAATGCATCGCACGTTTGACCGGTTCGTTTAATTCGCGCGTACACGAGTCTGTACATATTTATTCGCCATTCCGGTTCGCCCGCAAAAAAAATTCGAAACAATTGGATTATCATTTTTTAAGCCCGGAAAAACGTGTTAAAAGGTACGAACATGTAAATTATTTTTTTTGCCTGACCCTCCCGGAAGAATTTTAAGGCTGGCGCCTGAATTAGAAGGGCCGAAAAATCGTTTTTTTCTTTATTAATTGCTTACATCGATAGATAAACTATTGAAAAATATATTTACAAAGTTCCAGAGGCCAATTGTAAATATTTTTGAAGATACAAGGCCAAAAGCGGAGAACCGATTGATATTTTCTCCTATTGAAAACTTTGATGCGCGTTTTCTCCAGTTTTCATTTTTACGATTTTTCTAAATTGGCGGGCGTGGCAGCAAAAAGAACTGATCGACCTATTGAATCAAGCCAAAGTTCATTTTCTTCAGTATGGAAATCTCTTCTAAGTGAATTAAAAAAGTTGTTGAAAAAGTCTTTTTAAATAATTTTTATAGCACGATAAAGAGATTTTTTTAACATTTTTTTCAAACCTGAGAAAAGTTATAATTTCACGATTTTTTCAGCCTTTCCTTAATTCACCCAGAAGAAGAGTATATGACAATTAAATATTTGATTGGTTTTTTGTCTTGGTCAAGAACTACGAGCTGCATCTTTCCCGCCGATTGGGGACTGCGGTGGCAAGACGCAATAGGCCGATAAATCTGCAGCCGTTTATTGTTTCATGTTGGAAACTTTTTTTTATACATTTCAAATATACATAAAAAGATACCTCAATGTTTACAGGACTCACTTGTTTTTTCCCTTCTAAAAAAATTCCCGAAAAAAACGCTTTTTTGGACCTTCTAATTCAGGTTCTCGCCTTAATGTACACAAAGTAGCACACAAGATTAATTGTGGATTTTCTGTTGTTGGAATTATAAGAGGGGTTTATTCGCTTTTAGCCCTTGAATACTCAAGAAAGGTTGATTTGTACCCGACACTAATTGTATGCTAAATAGAATTTGAACTCGTTATTTTAACAAACGTTAGGTATGAACTATGAGTTACGGTGGGACACCAGTGTGGCGAGTAAAAAAATCAGTTTTTTTTATAACATTTTCTCAAAGTATACATATTCACGAGTATGTGAAAAAAATTCAGTTGAAATATTGAAAATTCACCAGATTAAAAGACGATTAACAAGGAAAGGTTGCGAGGTCGATCTCTCCGATTTCGATTAAATTTGGCATGCTCGTAGAATGGGTAAAAATAGGTGACACGTATTTTTTTCTATCTGCGGAACCCGATTTTTAAGGGTTGAAACGCACCCTCGAAAATTGGGGTGTTTTTCGTTTTTCGTCGATAACGTTTTAACGGTACGAGATATGAAAAAAATCGAATTGCAACAATGTTTGTTTTTTTCGTGTACTATACATTGGAGATGAAAACGATAACGTTAACGACGAAAAACGAAAAACGAAAAACACCCCTATTTTCGAAAGTGCGTTTCACCCCTTAAAAATCGGGTTCCACAGATATAACAAAATACGTGTCGCCTATTTTTACCCATTCTACAAGCATGCCAAATTTAATCGAAATCGGAGAGATCGACCTCGCAACCTTTCCTTGTAAGTGGGAACAGATAGGGCAACGATTTACGTATACCAAAACTTTCAATGGCGTTTTCCTCGAAAAGACTTTTCTCGTCCTGGTCGGAATCATAACTCTAGCTATTATTATCCGATTTTCAATTTAAAAAAACCAATGTTTCCGTAATTGCAGTAGCTATCGTTGTCCGTAGCCGTTTTTTAACTCAATTATTTTTAAGCCCCCGAATATAAGTAAAAATTTCGCCAAAATTACTTTTTTTTTGAGCACCTGTCCTTTTGTGATTTTTATTTTCGGAAAACAGCTACGTAAAACGCGGAATACATTTATATAGTCCGTGAAACTTTTTTATTTTTATTTTCAGTCCAACCATTGTTAAGTTATCGATCTGGTCATTGGACCATATTTTTTATACAGAGGCTCTACTATACCTCAATTACGTCGTTAATTTCTTATTTGGCTCAATTAAAGTATACACGAAGTAAGTTCAATGTATGCTTAATAACATACCTTTTTTCCAAATCCCAAGTAAATAATCTGGTAGATAAAACAAATTGGTAAAAAAACGAGTTTTTTCGGCCCATCACAATAGCGTCGTCTCTTAAATTGTGTCGAGGGGAATATCGCGGAACTTGATTACAATAAAATACGCGTTATGATGAATGGTCTATTTATGAATGGAGGTACGAGGCAGACTGACTGACACGAAACATAACCAGGGAGACGTAACGTGAGGATAAACTGGAGATACGTAAGCGTAGGGCAAAATATTATGGGTTCGCAATGAAACACGCGTTTTTTTTCGTTTTTGAGCATTTATTTTGTAAAAACTTGTTGGATTACATTAGTCAACGTAATTTCCCTCGGATGTCACTTACTCACGACCCTCGGGCGAAGGCTGAATCCCACGATGAAAAACTCCCCTGTCTTTTAAGGGGGGATATATCTTTAGGCGAGGAGAACATTGCTGATTTTCATGCTGCTTTTTGAAAAAGAAAGATTTCTTCACCATCTTTAAGACTTAGGGTATGTTTTATTACTACTTTTGGCTGCTGCATGGTATTTTTAAAATTATTCTTAAAAAATGGCGGAGGTATGGCACGGTCTTCTAAACGGGTAGCGCCGGATGTTGTCAGACGGCGTGACACATAACGTCGGCAGGATTAATCTGAAAAAAAATCCAACAAATATTTTTCTTTTATTAAGACTCATACGCAAAATATGAACCAAGAAAAAGTGAGAAATGTTGAAAATCGATGGAATGGTACGGTTTGAAACACAGTGATTAAAATTCCGAAAAATGGCGACAGTATGCAATGAAAAAAAAAAATTAACATTTTCAAAATCACTTAGAGTCATGTTCTAGCGAATAAGATTTATACCAAATTTCATCAGAATTGCTTCATTTGTTAAAAAGCAATAAGAATAGCTAAAAAGCTATACGTCACGCCAGTTTTGCAAATACAGTTTTGAAGACCGCGCCATACCACCGTCATTTTTAAAGATTGATAAAAAAAAATACTCTGTAACAGCCAAAAGTAGTGATAAAACATACCCTAACAAGGAAAGGTTGCGATGTCGATCTCTCCGATTTCGATGAAAATTGGCATGCTTGTAGAATGGGTAACAATAGGCAACACGTATTTTTTCATATCTGTGGAACACGATTTTTAAGGGTTGAAACGCACCCTCGAAAATTGGGCTGTTTTTCGTTTTTCGTCGATAACGTTTCAACGGTACGAGATATGAAAAAAATTCAAATTGCAACAATGTTTATTTTTTCGTGTACTATACATTGGAGATGAGAACGATAACGTTACCGACGAAAAACGAAAAACACTCCTATTTCCGAGTATGCGTTTCACCCCTTAAAAATCGGGTTCCGCAGATATAAAAAAATACGTGTCGCCTATTTTCACCCATTCTACAAGCATGACAAATTTAATCGAAATCGGATAGATCAACCTCGCTACCGTTCCTTGTAAATTTTAAAAATGGTAAAGAAATTGTTCATATTGAAAAAATCACGAAAATCCGCTAATTTTTTCCTCGTCTAAAGGTATTCCTCCTTAAGGGGCCAGTCCACTTTGGAGCCATGAAAAAAGGCTATTTTCGCGATTTTTTTTAAGGATTTTATAAAAGATCTGAATGTAGAGATTGTTGGGCTTGATAAATAAAGTCTTGAAACTCATTAAAAAAAATGTTTAATTCATTCTTATTCATTTTTAAGTACAAAAACTATAGTTTAACGTAACGCCTCAAAAATCGGTGGGCTAGGTAGCTCCATCACAACTCGGCAACGGCTTGTCTGAAACAAAAAAATCAAAGTCCATTAGATTCGGTATGACACCAGCTACAAAATGACCCTCGGATATAAAGTTTTATAAAAAAAATGGCAGATGAAAAACGAAAAAAGTATTTTAAAAACGCGTTTTTTTCGCAGCTTTTCGAAAAAAGAGTCAAAATCAAAATTTTAAAACCATCGAGGGTCATCTTGTTGCGAATCATGTTTACAATATGTGGTTCAAATTTCAAGAGAATCGGTTTATTAGTTTGAGAGATATGATGGAGCTACATTTTGAAAACGTTGTTTCGAGAAAAACGCGTCTGAAGTTTATACTAAGAAAAACTCTTACCTAAACTCAATCGACAATTCCTGCACCGTACAAAAACCCTTCTGATTGCTCATCATCATCGATTTCTTCAAGTCTTGCTTGCTTTCGATTTTTTGCGATTTTCAAAGTGGACTGTCGCCTTAACACTATCCACTCATCTCCCCATTTTCGGACTCCGTTGTAATTATGGAAGTGTGTATCTTCTAAGGAGTGCTGCACCGGTCGGAACAAGTGATAATCATTTGGAGCGAGGCCGAGAGAATGCGCTGGGTGAGGGTAGATCTCCCATTCTAGTTCCATCAGTGTTTTTTTTTCACCGCTAATGCAACGTGGGATCGGGCGTTGTGCTGCAGCACAATTACCTTTTGGTGATTTGATGCTGCTGACAGCCTTTTTTCAATTAAATTATCGTTCAAACGCTCCAGCTGCTGTTGGTAACATTGATAGTCGACGTTGATGGTTGGACAGGATCAACCGATGACTTCCTGCGTCTGGAGTTGTCGAAATCAATGCATTCTTCATCCCCAGTTACTAAACGGTGTCTCAAAATGACCTGACATTTCAAACTTCGTGCAATTTTTTTGTGGCGAACATAGAGTACTAATTTTTGACAACTGGCATCACGAAGTGTTCGGGTTTAGTCATGAAGAATTGCCGTAAAACGGGGTTACTTTGACATCAAGGGTAACTACGATAGTTTTTGGGGCTACTTTAACAGAGCGCGAAAATGCGGTTTAAGGGGGTATCACCGTCTAGAAGCTTGTTTTTTAAGTAATTTTTGGGAATTGATTTTTCAATAACTATCAAACCTATAGTGCCGGGGGTTTTGACGCATATTAACGCGTTACCCCCACTTGTAGCGCAAAAAAAGCCTTTTTCATGAATTTTTTAAAAGAAAACTACAAAACTTTTTTAATCGATTAGCATACCATCTTAAAGAACACATCTTGAAGAACTTTCAGTAATTTTTTTATTGAAAAATATTACATTGTTTAGTGGCAAATGGCCGTCAATGAAATAATGTTTTTATATACACGGTTTGCGATGACCAACATTGCGGCGAAGTGGATCATCTGAAAAAAAAAAATGCGGATGGATTTAGTCAAATATAAGTATAAACTAGTCTTTAATCGAAGGATTTTAAAAAATATTCATTTTTCACAAAATGGCGGACAGTCAAAGTTAATGGTTCGATTTTAACGAAAAAAAACGGCCGTTTTTTTGGCTATAAAACGGCCATTTTTTTTCGAAAAAAAAAAATCGAACGATTAAAGACTACATTTTTATGTATTAAATAAGCCTGCAAAATTTCAAGAAGATCGGTTCATTAGTGTTCGAGTAATCTTGGTCACCGACTTCAGAAATGCCATTTTGAGAAAACCGCGTTTGAAGTTTCTCTTTCAACGCTCATATCTCAGTCAATTTTGTTCGGATCGACTTTAAATTTTCAGGACATATTCTCAGATACTTATACTTCAAAAAAATGCAATAAAAAAATGGATTTTTTCAAAATCGCAAGTGGGGGTAACCCCTTAAGACATGTTTCAACTAGCAACATAAATTTGTATGAAATACTTTATTGAAATCTATACAAGTTATGCGCTGGTATGCAGGTCGTGGCGTGAGACGATCGTCCAATCGGGCGCACGGGTTGCGGCGATCCTAGTCGTCTGAAGAAGAACAACAATTTAAAAAAATCTATATTAATGTAGTTATCGTCTGAACTTGAACAACATCGTAAGTACAACATTTTTATCGGAATCGCAGCTGTTTGAAAATGAAGGTTCAATTTTCCTGGAAAATTGTCAACTGAAACATGAGAGCGGGGCTAAACTATTCAACCTATCGGTATCATTCTAGTTCAGACCATAGGTGAAGGTTCCTTCGAAGTATGTGCAAAACCTGAAACCAATCGGTTCAATAGTTTTTGAGAAAAACGGGCGCCCGACTTGAAAAATATCGTTTCGAGAAAAAAGCGTTCAAAGTTTTCGATACATTTAGCACTGATACGACTGATCTTACGGTGGATACAACTGATTTGAGTAACTTACCCTTAAACGTATGCGCAGCGGGCCCGCGTGGCCTTCTATGGCGGGCGGTGGGTGCGGGGAATAAACTTGAACGACAATTTATTGTTCAAGTTTATTATAATGTTGCTAAAGTTGATCGTAATGTTGCTCGAGTCGATTTTGATCTCAATGATGATCATAAGACCGATTAAGTGCCTATAATAGTACCCTGGGTACTTGGTATTTTTATGTCAAATGTTTCCTTAAGGGGGAACACCAACTGTAACCGCTCATTTTCGACCGTTTTCTTTGGATTTTTTTAAAGATAAGAATAAAACATTCGGTCTAAAGAACCGTTAGGTTTTTATTACGTATATATTGAAGTATGTAAAAAAAAATTGTCGAAAGAATAAATAAATAAAAGATAGAGACGGGTTTTTAAAAAAAGCTGATTTCTTTGACTATAATTTTCATATAAAAAATGACATATTTTTTACAATTTTCAATTAATCGAAAAAAAGCGAAAAACGCACTTGACTGTTGAAGCAGTCTAAGAAGCTACAGTTAAAATTTCAACTCGATTGGACGAGAATTGTTCGAGTTCTGCTGCGTGCCGATTTATAGAAAAAAAAACATGGTTTGGAGAATACCATTTTTTTTCGTGTAGATTTTTTTAAACAACATTTTACACGAAATAAGTTCAATGTATGCTTAATAGTATACCTTTTTCCAAATTTTAAATAAATAATCCAGTAGACAAAAAATCGGTAAAAACGACCATTTTTTCAACCTGTCACAGGGGTGTCCTCCCTAAATAAAGATGACAATTTGATTGTAAAAAATCGTTGTTTTTCATTGAGGTCTATATATAATGCATAAAATATTGACTTTTTAATCACATTGTTGTCAAAGTAACCCTCAATCTTTGACATAAGTTGCATTTTAATGCCCTGTAAAAGAAACTCCACACTCGAGGTTACTTTGACACTTTGAAAATAGATATATATATATATGTGGGGGGGGGGGGGGGGGGGGGCTTGACTTTCTTATACATTTGATAGCCAAACGACACATTGTTTTATTGGAGCAAAAAAGGTGCAATTTTGAGTGTTATAAAAAGTTACCTATAAAGAACTTCCAAAATCTGTTCAAAGTAACCGCGTTTTACGGTACACGATTGAGCAACGCATAAAAAGGTGAAAATTCACTACAAAAATGGCGCAACCTGCCACACTGCAGGCGAAGCATTGCAGTTATTGCAGACTAAGTTTCATGGTCCCGTTATCTCGCGCCGCGGTAATGTGAATTGGCCATCAAGATCCTGCAATTTGACACCATTGGACTTCTTTCTTTGGGGTTTTCTGAATGGAAAAGTGTATGCCAATGATCCACAGACCGTTCCGGAGCTCAAGGAAGCAATTGGACGCACCATTAATGAAATTAGTCCGCAATTATGCCAAAATGTTATTGAAAATTTAATCAAAAGAGCCCACGTTTGCAAACAGGGACGAGGGGCCATTAATCGGACATTGTGTTTCGCACATAACCTCCATGTTTGTACCTTATATTAAAATAAAATGTTCATACCTTTCAAATAAATAACATACGTTTTATTAACGGGTTACACCTAGTTCGCGGCCGGAAAAAAAGAAGTGTTTTCGTCAATATTTTTTTGGAAATGGGTGCAGGTTTTTAACTTTTTTTTCATAGTGAAGGGTATCATTACAAGTATCTTTGACAATTTTTTTATTGGCAAATATATATAAACGACGGAGATTCAGTAACTTGCACAGACCGATGTGCAAAAAAAGGTTCTTCGCGGTGACCACTCCTGCTCGGAAACAAATCATCTGAAATTTAAAAACCAAATGAATTAAATTTTTTACCGTATCATCTAGTCTTTAATCGAAGGATTCAATAAAATAATGATTTTTCAAAAAATCGTCGCCGATCGAAAGTGTTCGTCGGAATTTCGGTGAAAAAAACACTCATTTTCCTTGATATAAAAAAAGTATGCATTGCAAAAAATAAAATCCTTCGATTAAGGACTGCCTTTTGATGTACAAAAAATGTCTGTGATATTTGGAGCAGATCGGTTTAGTAGTTTTTGAGATATTTTGGTCACCAATTCTGAAAAAATCATTTCGAGAAAAACGCGTTTAAAGTTTTACGTCAGGTATATACGTAGACCGCCGGACCTACCTGTAAACGCTCATAACTCCCCCAATTTTCAATGGACCGATTTGGTATTCTCAGAGAATATTTTTGATAGGTTATATTATAAGAATCCGTCGAAAACGAAAAATCGATTTTTTTTCACAAATTCTGGAAGCCCAATTTGAAGGGTAAGAATGATGCATTTTTTTCTAGTAATACATTGGTTGGAATAAATTGATTTTTCCCAGTATGTTGTACACATGTTTGTGGTTACAATGTAATTTTTTCGGAAAAAATCTTTCAAAGTGTTCGCGGTGCTGCAGTTGGTGTTGCAGTCCTCCAGCGGCGAGGCCCGAAACGGCGGGATTTCCACCAGGCTCAAATGTAATCTGAAATGAAAACAAACAAAATTTTGTTCATATATATCCAACTGGCTATAGGTTCAGGATCCACTTTTCGAAATTTCGAAAAATACGAAAAAAAGAGAGCTTCTAAAAAAACGTCATTTTTCTCTTGAAAAACAGCATGCTGGAGTCATTGTTATTAACAAATGGTTCATCCAATTAAAAAATGCGATCGTGAATCGAAAATGACGACTGTTTGAACTCTAGGCTGTGCAAATTCAAGGCAATAGTGTGAAAGTTACTCGAGATATCAATCCAGTCGTGTCAAGACATGTAGTTTCGAGATAATCGCGATCAAAGACTCCACGGATCGCGGTAAACCCAACGCACACTGTTCCACTAAAATAGGTGTAACTTCGTCAATTTTGAGAACTTCAGGGTCCAGTTGGTCTTAAAATGTTCTTGAAATTTCACACTATGACAATATGCAAAAAAAAAATTTTTTTTTAAGTTTCCAGAGAAAGATACCCCCTCGATAAATAAAAATGTCAGGTCATTTTGAGACACCCTTTATACGCCGGAGGAAACTTTTTTTTTCTGTGCCTCACAAACGCAGAAATGGTGTTCTTTAGTCGACAGAACTTTAAGGCTGGATATACATTTACAGTGATAAAAAAATCGGTTTCTTTTTTTCTTCTTTAAACGATAGAACTATATATGTAGAATATTTTCCCAAAGTTTCAAAGCGAAATTCGAAAAACTTCAAACGTTACAGCCCGTCAACACTGTGCCTCCCCGCTCGGATTCGGAGCAGGAGTAAACTTTAAATGCGTTTTTCTCAAAACTGCATTATCGATATTGACGTGCAGGATTACTCAAAAACTATTAAGCCGATTGAGTTGAAACTTGGTAGAACTATTGATAATATCGGTACCTTCTACTTGACGAAAATTGTTTTTAAAAAATTGAATAAAAACTATTTTTTTAATCCACATTTTACAGAAATGTTGCGTGAAATGTTGATTTTTTTTGTAAATGCGTGCCATTTTCTCAAATTTGCATTTTTTTCATTTCAATTACCGTCACATAGAAACTATACATGTTCTAACTGAAAAAATGTTTGTACTTTTTTGCAAATCAAAGTCTACGGGAAGCTAGACTGCACGCCGATTCGCAACTCCCGCGGTGACCTTGCTGTAACACTCTGCCACGTCTCCGCCATTTTGATGATAAATTAATCAAACAAAATTGTTTCGTATACTCAAATATACTATTAAAGTATACAAAAATTTCGATAATTGTAGAATAATTATTTCTTACAAGGAACTTACTCAGGTGACACCCTTCGATTTTGTTGAAATTTGGATATGTTATAAAGCACCGAAAAGTAAGCGATACGTATTTTTTTGTATCTGCGAAAAAACGGTTTTAAGGGCTGAAACGCACCCCCAAAAATGGGGATGTTTTTCGTTTTTCGTCGATAACGTTCTAACGGTACGAGATATTAAAAAAATTCAAATTGCAACAATGTTTATTTTTTTGTGCACTATACATTGGAGATGAGAACCATAACATTATCGACGAAAAACGAAAAACACCCCTATTTCCGAGGGTTCGTTTCACCCCTTTAACACGTTTTTCCGCAGATAAAAAAAATACCTATCGCTTACTTTTCGGTGCTTTATAACATATCCAAATATCAACAAAATCGAAGGGTGTCACCTGAGGGATGTTCCTTGTTAGTTTAAAAAATCCCTCAATATTGCTTATTTTCTTCCTGTCTAAATGTACATCCCGCCTTAATCGCCAGTTGTAACGTAAAAGAACGTATTTTTTATCTGAGCAATTCATTCATCAGCGTCATTGAAAGATTCTGGATGGAAAAACCTATAAAATATTTTTCCGGCTTAGATAATTAGGGCAACTTTGACACTTTGATAATTAGGGCAACTTTGACACTTTGACGTTTTTTAATAATGTATATTATTAAAAAACGAAGGGCTTTACGTGTGTAGATTTCGGAGATTTTTTCCATCAAGGTACGAGGTTTGCGTATCAAGTTTATCCAATCGTTACTGCTTGAAGCCAGATCGGTGGCGCCCTCTCTGTCAAGCAAGAAGAACAATACTACCCCTCGTACTGTCCCTCGCCTCTTCCGTCCCTTTTTCCCTCTTCCTGTGTACTTCGGCAAGGAGAACAGGTATACGTAATGGAGTCAACAAGAGGGTAAAGTGGAAAAGTTTTGAATGAGATGAAGTAAAGAATAAAGGAGAAAAATGGTGCGAGAGAGAGATGGAAGTAGAGATGGGAATATTCGCGCACGAAAAGCTTTTCGCATCGAAGTCATAGTCAGCATTGATGTGTTCTCTTTGTTTTATCGCTATTCCAGAAAGCAGAAGATCCAAATTTCATTTAGAATACTGCACAAACCATCTCAGAAGTCCATCTCGAAAGCTAGCCACAATTAAACTTTCTTCCTTACGTGGCTAGCCTGAGGTGATGGAAATCCTATGGCCAACGATATAATGGGCACGGTGTTGACGCGACCGCGAGTCTCGTAAAAGTTTCCGTGATATACAGTATCGTGCACGATATTACGTAGTGCATTATATTCCATCATACCACCGGCTCTCACTGCTGCAACTCTTTTTCACCGTATACCTCGCTGCACCGTCTGAGAAATTAGCATAATAACATCCGAACGATATTTCAGATGGAAACATCAGCTTGAACGTAATTCGGTTAACCACTTAAATTTGAGTGCTCTCCGATGCACAATTTAATGAATTATATTAGGACGATAAGTCCATCATTGTCCGAATGGACGTTGGCTTCTTTATAATTTCAACATTACCGTCATGGACCCAGTTCAAATGATCGATAAAGTATTTGGGTAATCCGTGATGAGTAGATAATGTGACCAACATAATATTGCTTTTATTTAAACTTATAATCAATTGAATGAGTCATTGGGTTACTGTGCTTGAAATAAAGGAGTCTACGGTGACAGAAAAAATCTATTGATATTAACTAACCGTGGCTATTTGATTTTTGAAAATTTGAATGAACTAGATTTATCGTGGAATCAAATTTTTCCCATTGCATTTCATTATTGGAGTTATTTATTTTAAATATATTCATTTATTCAAATAAAAATTTATGTAATATCGTCCTATAACTAAATATTTTATTTAATCCTGATAAATATGTGATTCGGTTTCATCTGTTCAAAAAACAATTTAGTTGAATCCACTAAATGAATCTATTTGATTTTTTTTCAATTTAAATAAAATGGAATTTTCGTAGAGTCAACCTTTTTTTCTATTTGATTGAACTATGGTCTGTTTTTATTGCAACACAGATATCAAAGGGGTATGGGGGTAGGGAGGGTAGAGAGAGAGAGAGAGAGAGAGAGAGAGAGAGAGAGAGAGAGAGAGAGAGAGAGAGAGAGAGAGAGAGAGAGAAATTATATATATATATATAGGTTCTGTTTGAAAAATATATAGCATGTTATTCGATGAAACTTCTAATTATCACAATGATATTAACTAATTAATATAGTTTATGTGATACAACAAATAATTATAAGAATTCATTTGGTCTGGAAAATGTTTCATTTCAGTATGGATTTATGAAATATTTTATGCATTTAGTACACTTAGATTTACAGTGTACATTGTACGCAAATAAAGATTTATTTGAATCGAATCTTTATTTATTCAATTCGAATATATTCAATATTCAAAAAGAATAGCTGAAACAAATAAAAAAATATCTTTGAAACAAATAAGATCGTAGTAGGCCGTGAAACAAGGAAAAAAACTATTTTATTGAAATAGATCCCATTTAAATTAAATATTTTTTTTGACAGTGTATATGATTGAGGCGTCTGGCCACCCTGACCGCTCAGAAATTGTGTATATTTTTTAAAAATTCATCAACTCGAAAGTATAAAACGAAATATTTTTATTTTTTAACACAAGATAGGAACGGGCTCTAAGGATGCATCAAATAAATTTTAGTTCAGAATATTCAAAAATGGCGGCGCTGCGGAAATTTCGGCGGAGGCTCTCCCCACGACACGCGCTGCTGCTGCAGGTGTATCACCGTCATGTTGCATCTGAAAAAAAAGTTAGCTTATTCGTGGATAGTGTCGCTACAAAGTAGCGTAGCGATATTTTGTTTCGATCATTAGGGAAATGATGTCGAGGCGATAAAAAAAATGTGGATCTTTCACCGAAATTTCACGAGATAAAACGTCAACAAAAAAAACCAATCAAGTAATCGCAAAAACCCTACGTTGCCTTTTAAATGATGTATCTGAAAGTATTGTGTACAAATTTCACAGCAATCGGACCGATAGTATACGAGATTTACTTGACACCATTTCGAAAAATGTAGTTTCGAGATAATCGCAAAAGAAAGTAAATGTTATTCGGCTGACGGTTTTTGTGAGTCCTACCTTCAATCAGCGATTGCTGGTCCATACATATCCCCTTCGGCAGCTGATTGACCATCCTGGGCCTCTTTTCAAGAAGATCTACGTGCTTGGCGTGCTTCTTCCGTGCTCCACGAAACACTATTCACGTATACACTGATCGAACCGCGCGGTTGACCGCTCGCAGCAGCTCGCCGTTCCTACTGAAAAATATCTGTAATTTCGACAATTTTACGATTTTCAATACCAACTACAACTTAAATTGTTCGCAACATTTCAAGGTTCATTATGAAGAAACAAATTCAGCGTGGCCAGACGCCTTAATGAAATAATCACAAAAATCAATATCGAAAATAATCTGAAAGGGGAGTAAAATCAGACAAACCCAGGGCGAGAAATTTTATTTCAAATCTCCAGCCTACTTCCCAGGTAGGGAATCAAAAGGCTAACGATGGAGACAAACTTGTGTAAGCCTTGTTTCACCGAGCCTGAGTGAGACAGACCTGGGCCAGGTTTCATTGCATCGTTTGGAGCAGCCTGGAACCAAGACTGGCTGCTTAGCCTAAACTCAGGGTTATTTCAAGCTTTATTCAGCCAGTGAATTTTAAGGCTAAAAAATCAAGGCTGGATGCAGGCTTGTTTCAGGTTGTGATAAAATAACATAAATTTTAAATAATATGTTTTCTGTACTTTTGTGAAAAAAAAATTAGCATTAAATTTGTCGGGTGCGAAGGCACGAAAAACGAAAGCGAAGGAGGCAGCTCAGAACATTTAAACATATTCTCTTATCGATATTTATGAGGTACACAAAAAAGTTTTTTTCTCGTCACTTACACATTTCGTATATACTCACTCTCTGGGGTTTGCGTACACTCTGTGTATTACGTGTCCCATAAACAATAAACAAAATAAAGTATTGTGTTTAAAATATTTTATATATATTTTATAACAAATAATATAATGTATAATAAATGTATATAATAAATAAAATGAATTTTTTACACATTTATTAAATTTATCCCAGGGTAGAATATAGAAAACTAAAAAACAGGCCTCATATAGCCTCGAGAAAAGTTTGGGATAAGCTTGGTCATAAATGCTCGTGAAGGCTTCCCTAAGGCTCGTTTTGAACCTTGTTGTTTCGTCGCTTCAGGCTTAGTACAGGCTTTTCTACCAGCCTTTGGTCAAGCCTGTGTGCAACAGCCTGAAACCGCGTTATCATTCAGGGGTTCAGCTAGGCCTGAAATCAGGCTGGTGCTCAGCCTGAATAAAAAAAATGTGAGCCTTGTTTCAGAGCTTGGTGAGCCCTTTTTCATCGTCAATTCCTACCTGGGTTAGTGCGTAGTTCATATAGTTTACCGTATGTTCTTTTTTAATTTAAATATAATGACATTCGTCATAACATTGATCGTGCTAATGATACATTTTCAGGGCTGAGTAAGCATTTAAGGCCGGAGCCTGAATTAGAAGATCCAGAAAAGTGTTTTTTCGGGATTTATTTCAGAAGGAAAAGAAACGATTTTCTAATATATTTGAAATGTATAAAAAAACATCAACATGAAACAATAAATGACTGCAGATTTATCAGCCTACTCCATGTGCGTCGTGCCACTACAGTCTCCAAGCGGCGGGAATGTTGCAGCTCGTGATTCTTGACTGAAACACAAAAACCAATAATGTGTTCAATTGCCATATATGTTTCTTCTGGGTGAACTAAGAAAAAGCTGAGAAAATCGTGAAATTATAACTTTTCTCTGTTTAAAAAAAATGTGTTACAAAAACACTTTAACATGCTATAAAAACTATTTAAAAAGACTTTTGTAAGAAAATTTTTAGTTGACTTAGAAGAAATTTTCATACTGAAGAAAATAAACTTTGGTTTGATTCAATAGGTCGTTTAGTTTTTTTTTCTATCACGCCCACTAATTTGAAAAAATCATGAAAATGAAAACTGGAGAAAACGCGCTTTAAAGTTTTCAGTCGAAGCAAATATCAATATCAAATATCAATCGCTTCTCTGCTTTTGGCCTTGTATCTACGAAAATATTTACAATTAGCCTCTGTAACTTTGTACATATATTCTTGGATAGTTTATCTATCTATTTAAGCAATAAAAAAAAACGATTTTTCCGACCGTCTAATTCAGGCTCCGGCCTTAACTTAAATATTGAAGATATATGAATACACCGCTGTTTTGCGATTGTCAATTTAAAATAAACTACAGTGAGAAAATATGTGTAGACAGGTGTAATTATAAAAAAATCAAAAGATTTTTTATTTTTCGGAACCTAATAATACCACGTACAACTGTCAAACGCAAAATCGAATCAGAAAATCGTTACGTACGTATCGGCCAGTGGACAACGCAATGTGCGAAAATCTGCACGTTCGCATATTGAATTTATTCACAGCGAGACTTCAAAAAGGAAATGCAAGAATCCTCAGCATGGGAACATCGAGAACTCGAGAACCAAGTTAAATGGACAAGGACCAGGCGAGATCTCACAAAGGCTGCTGGCCGAGAGATTTTATACCTGTTTGAATAATGCATGAGGATGGGCAGTTTCAGATGACTTTGCAAACATATTTCCCTGTGTAATGTATGTTGAAAGTTGTAGAGCCCTGAATCGCGCCTTAATGCTACCTCTTCGATTCACGTTCGATTTCGATATCGCAGAAATTTTGAACACGCGATATTCCCCTTCTGCTTTTTTGCAACACGTTGATTTTTTCCATCAATAATTTTTTCTATCAATAATATTTTCTACCAATAATATTTTCTATCAATAATTTCTTCTATAACAGTAGATGTTCAAGTGACACGGCAAAATTCAAGTTGTTTGAATTGAAAAACGCCGACGAGAGAAAGTGAGCTCTCTAAAAAAAACACAACGACGTAAACAAATTGAGCAGAGTTAATTTACTAAATTAGTCACGAAACTATAAGTGGAATTAATGTACCGTTCAATTTTTTGCATCGTTGTATCTCTTATCATTTTGGTACGAAAAAAAATAAGTATATGCGAAGATATTTTGTGTGATCTTCTTGCTTCTTGAAAGAACAGGCTAACAATCTTCAAAAATTAACGTTCCTTATTTGTCTTTGGACTTATGTATTCGACTGGTCATTCATATGAAACAATAAATAAATTCAATACAACTTTTTCGAATTTCCACTTAAGGGGTTATGCCTAGTTGTAAAAGTGGACAAATCAGTTTCGTCGAAACCGATATATTTTGATAGTATATCATCTTATAAATGGTCCCTGAAAATTTCAAGGTGGTCGCATCTTTTTTTTTCACGAAAGTACGTTTTCAAAGTCGGTGGGCAAAATACCCCAAAAACTACTGCCTCGGACTTTCTGAAATTTTTATCGCTTTTTCTAGATGCAAATATAAAGGATTAATCCAAGGATTTTTTTCCGATGTACACTTTCGATAAGATGAACGAAAAATGCCATTTTTTTGCACAATTCGAGATTCTTACTGTGAACACGGACCATTTTTTAAAACTTGATACTACGGAAACTCCTTCGATTCATAGGATTTGGATAAGGTTCCTTACCCTAGGAACCTCACCATAGGATTTTACTAATCATTTAACTATCATAGGATCACCTTATATAGTAACGAAATCTGTTAATTTTTATATATTAGTTAACCTACTTCAGATTGGGATTGCTTACCGCAAAAGATGTTTTCGAGAGGTGCTTCCTGCACATTGGCTGTAAAACGACTACAATTAAATATTATTACACAAAAAAAATCCAGAGTTCTTCAAATTCTACTTTTTCAAATACCTAATTTTTATAGAAATTTATCTTTAAGATAATTTAAAAAAAAACATGAAAAAATGAGCTGTTTTCGACTGTTACAACTAAGCATAACCCGTTAATTACTGACGAAAAAATCGATCTGTTATGCAGGAATTTTGATGTTCCGTGCTGCATAAGCGAGATAATAAGGGAAACAAAAATAGAGGTGGATGCTATATAGTTTGACGCGCGGATGAAATCATCAAATATTCCAGGTCTTTCATATCGCTCAGAATTCTTCCACGTCGTAATATGATGGGCTCCGTAGACCGCATACTTTCTGCGTTATATAGCTCGATAATGTTATTCCATCGTGATATCCCATTATCCATTTCTCCTCAATGCTCAAGAATTTCAATTGCCGTTCGTGGCACGAGCAATCGTCCTGCTGACTCTGCAAATCCATTTTTCACGTCGTCTTAACGTCACGACTGATAATTGGAAAGTGATATGATCGGAAATACATTTTTCAATTTGGATAATATGACTTTATCATAATAGTGAGGGAGGAAAATGTTTTCCGCCAATGAGACATTTTGATAAAGGGCTTATTATTGACAACGTTAAGAAAACAAAGTTTAAAAAAACACTCAAAAGCCACGAACAATCAATAGAGGTGCAAGATTGAATGTCCATGTGAATATTTTTGTGACACAATTTGGGTAGGAAATTACATTTTTTTGAAAGAATGCCCGCCGTTACAAAGGTGGTAGATAAATACTCTAAAGTTTGGGATAAGTTAATCTTGCATATAAAAATTTCTAAATAATTATACTGCGAATATAGTTAATGAATAATTTATTATTCCTCGATATCGCATAGTTTGTTAAGTTCTTAAGGCCTTAGGCCACTCTAGAGGCCGAAAAATAGGCTTTTTGGGAATTTTTTTTTTCAGAAAAACTACAAAATAAATATAGATTACAAAAAAGGGTATTTATCGTACATATCAGTGACTGTATACAATAATTTTTGTGAAGCGATTAATTTCAAAATGGCGTCTGTGCAGCGTTTATCTCAAAACTGAATTTTTTAAGTCGGCCGAAAACATACGCAGACAAATTTTCAATCTATTTACTTGAAATGTTAAACATATCTTGAAAAATACATTGTCTATGGAAGTACGTAGGTTTTTTTTTATATTGCATAGTTCATTTGTTATTAACAATTATCCGACGATTCTTCAGGCAAATTTTTGGAAAGTGAAAAATCTCGATTTATTTTGTAGTTTTTCTGAATAAAAAAATCCCCAAAAAGCCTATTTTTCGGCCTCTAGAGTGGCCTAACCCCTCGACGTAATTTTTTTCAGTTCGGTTTTTGTATTTAAATTTTGCTTAAGGGATAAGACCATTTTTTTGGTTTTTGTTCCAGGTCTTATACTTTACGAGAAAACCGTCCTCCCGTGAAGCTATTTTTAAAAAACAAGTTTTTCAATATGGGCTCTGTCGCCGCCATTTTGTATGAAAATTATAATAATTTTTTTTAATACTTTAATATGTGTTAAATGAACCCTCTCAAAAGAAATCCTATTTCTTTTTTCATACTCCCAAAATAAATTGTCAAAGTTAGGCCTTATTTTCTGTCGCTAGAGTGGTGTTTTCCCTTAATGGACTGCTGATTGTGAAATATTTTCTAAAGTACATTTGTTTTTATATTAGTGTTTTTGGACACACTTTTGGACACATATACGATTTTTTAATATCGGTATTATGAGCTTGAGACTTCTTGCTCTCAGGTCTTGGTACCGTAAGGTCTCGGGCGACTTGGAATAGTGACAAGTGTATCATTGGCTCGTGGTATCGACTCGAGCTTCTTCGTGATTCTTTCTCAGTTTCTCTCTCTCTCCCTCTCTCTCATCGTATTTCCTCCTCCCCTCGCACTCTCTCAGTTTTTCACTGTTATATATATGTATACAGTGGTTCAAGTACACAATGCCACATAAATCACGTTTCCATTCGGCTGTGCTTATGTACGAGAGTATATAGAACAGACATTGGGCGATGCGGCATAGACGGAGGGTGCGCGGGGCGGAGAAATATCTACGATCGTGGCCGCAGTTTGATTTACGACGCAACTACCTTTTCTCCGTGCATGACTTATAGAGTGCTGCAATATAGTAGTATTTTAAGTTGCACACGCTTTATATAACCCAGAATATTCGACGCTGTGAAATAAAAAAGGGAAATCTCCGTCCACGATAGCCCGTCAGATTTATGTTAAAATCTTATCGTAATTTCTAAACAAATTTCGCATTTACTGCTTTCTTGTAGGCGAATCTGTTCAACGTTCGGTATAACTATAAGACTCCGCGTCCATTCTCCATTGAGAAAACTGCCAGCCCTGAAAGCAACAACATCGTGGAATGGTTATCGATTATTGAAGTGTTGGATGTGATTGCTGCTGTGCTTGTTCGCACATCTGCAGTCATCATGTTGTCATCATTTTGTTCATTTTGTCAAAACGTCATGATGGACTGCGACGAATTATTCGTTTTGTGGCGAATTTATTATCTTTAGGAGTCATGCTACAATATTCTCAAAGGGGTTGTAGCTAACCTATCCGTGTTGTTTGTTGCAGGCTTTTGCTTGAAAATAAGTATGGCGATGTGATCATTTCCCTGTAGCTGGAGAGCGATGTCCTGGAGAGTGACGAAAGTTCCACAGAACACGCCAAGTGTCGTGCAGCTCTTGGCTTCTAATTGCATCTGAGCGGACGTTTTTCGTAAGAGAAAACGTCCCTCTTACGGCGGAGTAACAGAACCCAGAGATCGCCAGGAGACCAATAGTAGTGTATAAAAGGTAGACTTAGGGAGAGAGAGAAAGACATAGAGTTGTGCGGGCTTTCGTACGCAGTAATTCGAAGTACTCGGTCCAGAGGAAGAAGGCTAGGAAGGCGAGAGATCGTGTTAGGCGGCTGGTTACTACGAATAATGGATGCGGCGGTAACTCACGTTAATGAAGCGTACCGTTTACATCTGCCTAACAGCCCGACGTCCCGGTTTCTCTGCCAGTTCCATCTTCTATCCTTTTATCCCCTCCCACACTCACTTTCTCACTTGCCCTTCTTCCATCTTTCTCTATCTTTAGCCATACCAGCTCGTATACCTATGCCAATTCCTATATCGAGTACCACTAACACATTCTACGTCACCCTTCCAAGACCCAGTAACGGAGAAATGTCCCCCGAGCTTCCTCGCCGCGTTGAATTCCATTTTACCCGTTAGCTTCCGCCTGGCAAAGCACGTAAGCCCGGCCCCGGTCCTGGAGAAGCTCACCTAGAGCCTGAGACTCGGACGACCCACTCTTAAGGACCATGAGAACGCTGTCAACCTTATACTCGAAAAAGCGTAATACTCGGCAACATTCGGCCCAGAATCAGACTCCGAGACAGGACTTTTATTACAGTTGCCGGATGAATGAGCAGGGCCAAATGCCGCTCAACGATAAATGACCCCCCTCCGCCAACCCTGAGAAGCTCTCCTTGAAGGACGACTAGTTAACGAACACCCGCCTCATGTAGATAGCTTCATTCATTGATCGCCTAACTTTTATAACAAAAGAGCCTTTCGTCTGCTCCATTTGATGCGCACTCGTGGTATTCCATCGATTCAAGGAAATCGTCGAAAAACTTTATCTCCCAACATCATTGGAAGTTTTCGTGCGAAATCACTTTTTCCGAATGTTCATGGTGAATGGGGCGAAAGCAGTGTCCGTATTCTGCGTACTAAAATGTAAGATACATTGCTAAAAAGGAGATGAATCTTATGCAGCAACTTACGAGAATCTAGTGTTCGAAGCGCCAAGCTTTTAGGGTACTGATCCAATCAGACATCAATTCTAGTACTTGTTATTCCATTTGTCAAGTAAGAAATTTCATCTCCATGCAAATAATATCTGAGTTTATCCCGAGAACATTAAGTAGATAATGAATAGGAGATCGGTCCGGAAAGTATCCGATCCTGTGCTGTAATGTCGTACCTAGGTGTGCTCCTGTCAAGAACACGTATTCCCTATCTAAGGAACCTTTATGAGAGCCCCTACCAGGTGGCGCGGTGCGGCAAATATTCGGTCGACAATCGACACGAATAAACAGTGTGCACTAAAGTTTGCCAAGACTTGGCTATTCGTGGTCTGAAACCACCTATCTGTTTCGTAAAGTGTAGTGGCATGGCTGTATGAGCAATGCACGGATAGAAGAACGGTTCGGGCGATTCAAAAGTAGTCTTACATCAGTTGACAGCGACCCTTAACACGGCAATGTTCAACTTCGTGAATTCCCGTACAGCCCTGGCCTGGCTCCCTGCGAATGTTGGCTTTTCCCCAAATTGAAACATCCCCTCAAAGGAAGAAGCAGCTGTAAGCTATCCCGAAGACTGAACACGTGGAGTATTTCCGAAGATGGGAGGATCGCTGGAAGAAGGTTGTAGATTCCGAATGAGAGTGCTTCGAAGGGGACGGAACGGCTATTTACGAGAATTAACTTTCTCATACTACAGCATAAGGTCGAATACTTTCCAGACAGAACTCGTATAAGTTGTTTCCATTTTGATAGGGTTATGAATGAGTGGCAACTGCTGCCTGGCAACTGCTACCAGTTTTGTGGTCGGGCATGATCTGCCGGACCTGGAAACTGCTGCCAGTATTTTGAAATGATCTGGCAACTGCTGCTAGCATTTTGAAATGATCTGGCAACTGCTGCTAGTGTTTTGAAATATTGGTCCGGTGAAATTCGCATACATGTCATTGATTTATCATTGTTAAGCCTGACCATCGTTATTCTTATAGTCTGAGCCACTTTCTTTTCAGGATAATCGCTTGTTCGCTTCATTGCTCTTCGACTGATAGGACAAAGGGCCGAGTGCTTTCTCAATTAAGAGTCAACTCTTTAAATCCGTGTCCACACCAATTCGAATTGTTCGTACGGTATAACGTCCAACGTTAAAACATGACAACGATCCAAAATGGCATGAAACCCTCCATGAGATGATACAACAGGCAGACGAACACTGCAGAGCGGCAACTGGCTCAACGGAGAGGATTGCAATGTGAATTCAATCAACCGTCTTGACACTTTACGTTGTAAGTTGTGCCCATGGATTAATATTTTATTAATTCATCGGCAAAGATGCTTATTTTTTACGATGCGTTGAATTCCTGTGTCGGCTGCCACTCCAACAGCAAAAAGGAAAGCGGTAATGCTTAAAGGCTCGACACAAATGTGGCAAGGACTGAACGGCGATTCATATCTGGGACCCCTCGATTACCGGTCGAGTGATTTACCAACTGAGTCATCCAGGCCATTGCGCACACCTGACTTGAATCCGCATAGTCACGCAAACACATGCACTTCCACACGCGGGCACACACACACGCACCCGCAGGCAGAGACGCACACCCATGCACATGTATGGCAAAGACTTATCGACCCTACATTTGTCCTCGGTGGGCCACGAGGATTCTATGTAACGTGCGGAAAGCCCAGAATTCATACTTAATCGCATCACGGTAGTACGGAACTGCACTAACCAGAATCAAGGAGTAGGTTGACTGTATTTGTGTTGGTTATTCCCATTCCACATAGTATTACGAGAAGGAATACGTGGCAGCCAAATAGGAATACCTCACGACACTAGCGCAGCGTCTTTTCACTAGTAGGACAAGCTATTCTTCAATTTATAACGGTGCACTCGAAAATTGCAAAAGCCTAGAAGTTTTGAAATTTTCGATTTTGTACTTTCATTGAAAGATTTAACGCTGCGGCTAGCCGTCCGGTTATCGGACGAATAAGCGTATGTTATTCCTCCGGATAGCGGCTCAGTTCACGCTGTACAACGCCCCATACGAAAAAAAACCAAACAACACACTCAAACAAACAAACCCAAGCAAGCAAACTGAAACAAACACGCCCAACCAACTAAAACCATACGAACCCAAACAAAATTATAAAGATTTTATTCTGATGAATACGTTTATATATTCGTCCGTATAGTTTGTTTAATGATTTGTAATGAACACATTCTATCAGGACGATTACATATGTCTTATTCGTCCGGATGCTAGCTGACACGAATATAAAATTGTTATTTCTCCGGATAGCGGCTCACTTCACGCAGTTCACGCTGTACATAGCCCCAAACCAGCAAACCCCAAACAAGCAACCAACTCAAACCAAACGAACCCAAATAAAATTATACAGATTTTATTCGGACGAATACGTGTAAATTATTCATCCCGATGAATAATTTACCCGAATAATAATTTGTTTACCAATTTAACATATTCTATCCGAACGATCATATATATGTTATTCGTCCGGATATTAGCTGACACGAATCACAATAATATGTACGCCTACTGGAAATATGGCGTGAACTGAGTCGCTATCCGGACGAATAACATACGCTTATTCGTCCGATAACTGGACGGGGAGTCACTCCGATGAATTAAGTGTGGAAAATATCATAATCCGTATCAAGTCGTTTAAGGATGTGATTTTGCATGTTAGAAAAGCTGAAAGAATACCAAAGCAATTGCGATTACTTTATTGACTTTGTCTCGTCTATGTGAGATACGACGTATTTTGTGCCGAGTGAATGAATTTAATCTCAGATTGCCAAAGTTCCTGTAGAATATTGTTATGTCGTTTTATACGCTACAAAATGTGTGCACAATTGTTTTCGGCGGCTAAGGGCATTGACGTCACGCGTTGCAGAGGTAGCCCGTAGCCACGGGGTCCACGAAGAAGGGATGAGGGTTAGGGGCTCGCAGGGTGGATGAAGGTTCTTGGCAAGGGATCCTTGGTAAGGGTAAACGCGATCGTAAGAAGGACTGCCGTTATAGAATTCGCAGGTAGGTCATCGTGTTTCATTTTTCAAGCAATTTCAATCGAAACTCTTCTATATACAACTTTATAAACGAATGTCTGTTTGTTTGCCCGCATGCGATAGATTAAGAAATTCGTGAACCAATTGTGATGGAATTTACACCAATATGTAGGTGATTTTTCTGGCCAGATTTTTGGCTACGTTTCAACAGGATTGGTCGTCCAGGGTTGAAGTAGTAAAGCATAAGTCTGCGAAGAGCCTTGAGCGACTTGTTGATGACGTTGAAGTTTGCATCGTTGGAACCCAACAACCTTTTGGTTTACTTTTCGTTTCTTTATTTTTATCATGATCTGAATGCCTTTTTTGCAAATGAAAGGCGTAAAAACGTTCGAGTGAGCTTAACTTCCTGAATCAGTAATTTTTTGTTGTTTAAATAACAACCAATTATTTTTCGTTGCACTTTAACGATGCAAACTCCATTATGCTTGTTGGCAATGTTTTCAGTTTTTCTATTAAAGTTAAAAACAATTGTCGAAGCACAGAACATGGAGAAAATACGGGAATATAATTTCCATATCATTATTATAGCTTCACCTTATATTATGCTCACACGAATTATTTAGCCCCAAAATTTATACAGAGACAGGCTCTATGTAAATTTATATTACTATATGTGTGTGTATGTAATCCATACCGCACCCGATCTCGTGATCCACGACGAGCAATTTGTCGAACAAGACGCGACAGGGTGCACACAGGCGCTCTAGAATACCAATCACGTTCTCAACTGTTTTCCGTATTACACGAAGAATGGTGTACGTATGTTGGCGTGCGGGTGTGTTTGTGTGTACATTTGACAGCCCAGAGCGAAAGGGAAGAGCGATAAATTTCAACTCCAATTAATACGACCGAATTGGATGGCATTGGGGGTTTGGGGTACAAGATCTTGGAGAATTTCATGACGTCGCGGGCTCAGGCCTTGCGACGAGTCTGGGTGTTTCATCAAATCGTACACCATGATAACGCTCTCGTCATGGCAAAGTAAGTCTCGCTTCCGGAAATTTCCGTACTTGAACCCTTATCTGTTTCGAGATCTCAACACACCCTGTTACCTTTCCTTATCAGTCGTGGTATTACAAATCAGCACCCGGGTACCAAATAATCAAACGACTTACCAATACATACCTAAGTGGTATCAAGCCCAGACCAAACTTGAGAACTTTGATTCGAAATTGTCCAAAAATCAACGTGGTTGCCTTTTTGTAGCAGTTCAACAAATTCTACAATGCTCTTTTCCGAATCTTCATGTGGAGGAGTATGAGTCAGTTTCCTCTCAGGGCTGATGCCGATTCGCACTTTGGTTTTCTACTGTCCGTTGCCGTTTCAGAAGGAAATACCGCATTAGAATCCACACGCACACACGTTGGTATGCTTCCTAGATATAAATGACCGGGATGCTGAATAAGTTCTTGCTGTTTTTTTCGTGAAAATTAATGCTTTATTTGAAAAAAAAATATTCCCAATGCTTTCCAACGTTTCGAAACTGTTGTGTTATCAACTCCTAGTTATTCGGCAAGATCAGCTAGCGTGTGACATGAGTCTTCATGAAGTAATACCTCCAATAACAACACATCGAAATCATTGTGTAAAAGCGTCTGAACCAATCTCTGCTTGTTGTTTCTGAATATTTTTTATTTTTTAAAAATAAAGTACTGCCAGTGAAATTCCGTGCAAATACTCTTTTTGGCATGAAATTTGACATTCCGCGTAGACATTTTGATAGAGCGCGAATCAGGGCGCGTTCCGGTTGCCGGACTGCCCTGGTAGGGTACTTATAAGACAGCCTTAAAGCGCCCTGCTAGAAAATGTAACATTGCGTCACATACGGGCCTGACCTGGTTGCCTGATGAGGCCCTTATCATCTTGCCGGATGAGGCCCGTTGAGAATCGTTGTGCACCGGAAGCGGTGTCAAGATTTTCGCTTTAACGCTTGTCAAATAACTATTAGACACATGCGTAAACGATTTTTAAAAAACGTGTTCTCGCAGGGCAGCAAAAAAAGAGAAAACATGTATCAATTCTTTGCTTCCATTACATAATGACGAGGAACGTTTTTCGTGCAACTTTTTTCACTTTTTTAGCTTCTACACATTAATGGCGGTATATCCGGATCATGCGGAAAAAGTGGGGGTAAAAAACGTTGGTACGTGTTCAGCACGCTTTCAAAATATTGCCTACAATTGCAACAAGCACCAGCGTATGCAATCCATTTCTGAATGCAATCTACATCTCCTCCGCGCAGACGAAAAAGATTACTTTGCGTTCGACGGTGGCATGGAAATTTATTTTTCTCGGTCATGTTTCATTGTATATGGATATGTGTCTGTATGCTTGTGTGTATGCATATGGGTGAAGGGGTTACGTGTATAAGAATTGTGTAACCGTTTATTTTCTGGATAAACATTTGAAAGAAAAAAAATACAATATTATGTTTCAATACGCGAATTCTTTATCGAATATACGTAGTATTTTTTGTTGATTATGTAAACTCTTCCATTTGCATTAAAAATACCATAGTTAGTTTATATTTACTAATAATTTCACAAATCATTCTGTTTAGCGAACGTATTATAGAAAGCAATAATTCATTCTAAAAATTATATCTTTTGCCATTTTCAAAAAAGGTATTAACAGAAATAGGATTTTCTTTTCGCAAAATGTATAACCTCACAGCACCGGAGGCCATATTTCTTTTGGTTTTACCGCTATTGATTCTTGTCAATGAGCCGTTAAGCCTTATCTACAAAACACACATGTGGAAGTTTTCGCCACCTTTTTTTTCACCCTTACTCACGGCCATCGTGAAACGAGAAGACGTTTCAGCAAAGACCTTCGTCGTGGCCATCCCTTTTTGAAGGTCGGCTGACTATGGTGTAATCTTCGATTTATTCGTTCTCCGATCTTCCCTTTGCTCTCCCTGGTGCCGTCTTTCACGCCATTATCAAATACTTCGGACTGTGCTATTTTTATATCAAGCACGGACGTGAAACATGAAACATGAAAAGATTCTTAACAGGAAAGCGGAGGGAACAATTTTCTGCCACGTGCGGTTCAAGCGGCATCGTGAATATCTTGCTACTTGTCAAATTTTGAATTTAGTACTCTTCTACAAAGGTATTTACTTTTACAAAAAGTCGACTTTTTCATGATCGACAATTTTAATCACACTCGGAAATTTTCTAACTACAGGTGTATGTTACGTGTAGGGTAAATTACTAATAAGGAACATCACTTGAATTTCCGCCTTCGATATTGTTCCAACTCATATATGTGGTAAAGCATGGAAAACTTTTATACACGTTTATGTATTGGCGGAAAAACGGTTTTGACGGAGAGCAACCACCTCTCAAAGAAAGGCACCCCTTAATCCCACCCTTTTTTGCGATACTTCTATAGTATATATTTTTTTGTTTATATTGGAAGAATTTCGGTTTTTGTTTGATTCAGATCGGTGGACTGCTTGTGGGACACCGATTGTCGACACGCATTTCCTTGAGGAGTGGTTTCTCCCCTAAAACTATTTTTCCGCTTTTATTAGAAATTTATTTGAAAGAAACGGTGTGGACGACCGATTTAAAATTTGGAGAGTGCGTTCAGTATATGTATAAAAATAAATCAATTTTAAGCAAATGGTAACGTTTCGTCAATTGTACCGAAACTCATTTCAAGTCATGTTCCTCGTAAGGTAGATTGTTTAATAATAGCTGTCGTATAATTACAATGGTTTGATTGCAATATAAAGACCAATAGAGCAACGCCAATCGAAATAGGTGAACAGGACAGTATTTGAAAAAAAATCCCTTTGCTTAAGGTTTTCATATGCTCTAATGCGGGTTATATTTTCATGATTGTTACATTTGTTACATTTGTATGTTTATTTGTATTTGTTATATTTGTATGATCATCCATAGAGTAGAGGGTATATATATAATATAGATTGCAAATGAGGGCTTCGCACCTTTTCTTCCTCCCGCATAACCCAGATGTTTAGTTTTTTTTCAAATATTAATTGTCCGAATTCGAAAAATTCTAAGAATTGAGCATAAAATAAACTTTAGTAAGCCGCAACACTTTGGATCCCGGTCGGCTTTGAACAATTGACGGTACACACTATCTGATCAGATCTCTACATGCTCGTTGATTGTGCAATATTTATCTGACAACTAGAAACCAGCTGTCCACTGCTTGAAGCTGATTGCTAAAAATAGACGAGCACACATGTGCAGCAACCAGAAGTCTACAGGTGCAGTCTACAGAAATACATATATTCAAGGTTTGACAAGTACGAAATCGGAATATCTCAGTATCGATTAAGGAGAGATATACACCTAGACGGTCGAGGTCGGGGATTTAAAAGCTATGAACATTCCGTCGACCGTAGAAGACCTACACTATGGGCCTGGTATCGATGATTCCATGTAAGTTGACAAATATCATGATTTATTCATTCCCAAATTTTCAAACCCGTTTTTCTCAAAATCACGTATTTCGAATTGGTACCCAAAATTTCTCGAAAACCAATGAACCGATTGCCTTGAGATTTTTTGTGGTTATTCTATACACCATTATCTAGTACTTGTCATAGGATTTATTCTCTCGTTACTTAGTTTTTGCTTCATAGGCAAAATAATAACTAATTTTTGGCCCAAAAATCACTATTTATGTTCAAACGTCCGCCATTTTGTCATAAATCGATATTTTCAAAATCGGCTATGACAAGTACTAGATTATAGTATCTAATTTACTAATCTTTTTGGTTTTTATTTTCAGATGATCTTCGAAGAAACGCCAGTGGGTACCGTATACGCAGATTTTTTTACGGCGCTCCAAGGATCATACAATATACTTTTATATTTTTGATATTTTTAAATAAAGAAAATTAAACACATTTTTTAATGTATATACTTTTAGATTATTAAAACCCCAATCCGAAATTTCAAATAGTTTTCCTTGAAAAAATTCATAAAAATGACGTTTTTTTCCCGCCCTAGGTGTATATCTCCCCTTAAATGAATTGAATTGTAAGTACGCGTATACGGAGGCTGGAGCAGAATGGTATAGTAAATTCGCGTATAACAGCCTCATTTATCGAGAAATAAGTATCGAGTGATCTCACTTCCGTCATATTAGTGTAAACTTACCCATGTCCAATTTTTTTCTTTAAACTCTTTCTGAAAAATAAGAATACAAAAGTTTTATAATGTTTATAAATGTAATTCTCGTTGTACGTAGCCGTTTTTCCAAATAAACACATTTCCCAAAATGGCAGGTGGCAAAAAAAGTGTAATTGTGGCAAAATGTTTACTTATATTCGGGGGCTTAAAAATACTAAATTTAAAAAAACACGGCTTCCTACAACGATAGCCACTGCAATCACGGAAATGGTTTTTTTCTTCTTTTTTTAAATTGAAAATCGGAGAACTATAGCTAGAGTTATTATTCCGGCCAGGTCGAGAAACGTCGTTTTGAGAAAATGTGATCGAAAGTTGTAGTATACGTAAATCGTTGCGCTACCTGCTCTCACTGAATCGTCTGTAACTTGGTCAATATTTAATATTTCAACTTGACATTTTTTTCACATATTCTTGATATATGTATACTTTGGAAAATGCAAAGAAAAATCGATTGTTTTTACCCGTCAGAGTGGTGTCCCGCCTTAATATTAAATACTCAACTTTGTAATAACAATAAATTGATGTAGTAAAGATTTCCTTTATTGCATTGGTTACCGGAAAGACAAAAATTCCGTTAGTACGTTTGTATATGACAATTTTTATTCGACCGGATTCAAGATTTTTTTTTTCCTATAGTGTTTCATCTCTACTACAATAAATGAATACCTCGGCCGTATTTTATTTTTATTACAACAGATAATACCTCTGTGTATTTTGTCTGCTTTCGAAGAAAAGATAACAGTATAGAGTTTCCTCGACTTTTTACCATTTTTTCATTTGGCACTTTTCCGGTCTCTGCTACGAATCCATTCGTTCTCATTTCCAGCTCCGGAGGACTGCAAATTTTTCACCCACTCATCTCGTGTGCTCGAGAAACAATAGGAGGTGAGGGAGAAAGAGAGAGATATGTGTATATAAAGAGAGTAAGAGAGACAATGAGAGAGGGGGGGGGGGAGAGCGAGAGAGACAGACAAAGAGAGAGAGAGAGGGAGAGAGAGAGAGAGAGAGAGAGAGAGAGAGAAATGAAAAAGTGGGAGAGGACGAGATCCTATCTTCACATTGAGATGAGTAAATATTGACCCAGTTTCTGTTGGTGTCGCCACGATTTTCACAAGCATCCGATCGAACATCAATCTCGTTTGCCACTGCCGTCGCACTTCCGGCACCAACCCACGATTAATCCTCCTCAAAACGGATGCAGATTGCCATGGCGCAATTGCCCTCGAAACACGTACACAACACGGAATACAACACTTAAAAGCGGTATTTCGCAACCAACGTTGTAAGAAACATAAATTTAAGTGCAGGAGCACAGGGATTTAAAACTCTTATCTGCATAAAGTAATTTTGCATGATAGATAGAAATTCACTTTTCCAAAAATGTAGTCTAATTGTATTATCCACAAGCCAAAATTTCGCGTATATTCAAAAGATGTCCAAGCCCAATTCTTGGTTTAATTTTTAATATTAAAACACTATGAAAACGAATACAATATGACAAATACATGCGAATTGCGAACATTGCAGTAATTTAAAAATTGAAATATTGGCGTAGCATGTTTAACACTGCAGTACACATTGTCAGCCTGGGCAGACGTTACAATTGTTCATTGATTAGATATTCCGATAATAAATGGTTTATGGCTACTTGTTATTCATGCATTAATTATTAACCCAAATGAACTCAGTAACGTTAGAGTTTAAAAATCGTTGACTTTATGGTACGTTTTAAGGGATTATATACAGTTAAAATTTTCGCAGAATCGATTTCTTTTTTCTCGTAATGTACATATTTAAGTACACACACAGAAAATTTCTTGTCAATCCAACGAATATTCTCGAAGTTACACGCACATTTGTAATTACGTGTCAGAGCGTTCGAAGGTGCTTTTGAAACTTTGGACGCGTTTTTCTCAAAACTGTGTTTTTAAAGTCGATGAGCAAGATTTTTCGGAAACAGCTGAAACTGAAAAATTTGGGGGATTTTCGGGAATTTTTTGGACGGAAAGTACTCAATTAAATGTTTCGGAAAATTAAGAATAGATTTGGCTCTATTTTACCTATATTATATAATTTTTTCATAGAAAAATATTGAGATTCTAGCGACTTTTGCGCTGCCTTCGGAGGCGCCAAAAAAAGTTCCTCCACTGCTGACATGATTTCGGCTGATTGAGTAGCTGAAACTGAGAACGGAAAAAATGTCGTTAAACTGCAAGGTATTTCCTCTACAATGACGTAGGATTTTCGAAAAATATCAAAATCTAACAAAAAGGCGTAGTTATGAAAAAAAAGTCTGTTTTCGTGCCTATAAGATAGTCGTTTTTTTCAATGCCAAATCGTCAATTTTCATCCAATCAGAAATATCCTACGCCATTGTGAAGTAAATATATTCAAAAGTACTCAGTTCAAATTTCAAGTCAATCAGATAATTGCTCTTTCGAGAAAATCGTGTTTAAAAATTTAACTATCGATTTTTGCGAGACAAAATTATATTCATATAAATGATAATGATATTCTTGAATGTACAAACTGTCGAAAAAGGCAGAGAAAAAATCGATTTTTGAGTGTGATACTGGTATAGCCCCTTAAGGCCCAATTTTTTGTCAAAAGTCGATTTTTCTTTCGAACTCGCCATTTCGTCAAAAAATATTGTTTTGGTTATTCCTTCGATCAATTACAAGATAATCCATTATATTAACGAAATATTTTTGGTTTTTTTCATTTTAGATAATCCAGTCCAGAGATATCGTGTTCACCGCAAGACGCCTTTTTTAGAGGTGCTCCCGGAGATCAGCTATAGCAGCTTTTAAAATAATTATTTTTACAAATAAAAAATGTTGAAATACAGTTAAAAGTTACCATAATATGTGTATAAATTATTACATTAATAGATTTGAAGTCTTCTCAAGAAAAATTCTTGAGAAATCGATCTTTTCGGGCCTCCTGGCTGTATATAACCCCTTAATAAAAAAAAAACACGTATTAAGTATTTAGGTTTTCAGAAATTTAAACAGGGGTCTAGTCATAAAGCAATAAAGGGAGTGCGACAGGCACGTTCCACTCCCAACATGATTTGAAGCTGTTGTTTTGCTTGTTGTAGCACAAAGTCACGCCACGTTTTTACACACCTTTCGTTGTTTGACATTTTTTTTCCGATTTTCACAAATTTTGCGCACACTCGAATCCTGCAATCTCGCGAGAAGGGAACTTCAAACAAATTTTGATCCAACTAACGCCATCTGGTTTGCATGAATTGCACTAAAAAAAACCCACAGAATAGTTCGTAGCGTGTGAAATTGATTGAAGGAGGTTGCAGCAGTCCAGTTGAGTCAAATGACGGTTTATGAATGTTTTTTTATTCAATGAACCCCAAAAAAATGCACACGAGGTATAGATTTATTCTGGCGATGCTAATTTCTCATAAAATATATAATTAAACGGAAAAATGATGAATTTTTATAATGTTATTACGTGAATAAGAAAATTTGTTGTATTACTACCAACTCGAAAAAGTACAATATTATCGATGATTATTATGAAAAAACTACGTCCGTGAATGTTTTATACAACTCAGAATGAAATTATGAGTAATTTATAATTATGCCTACTTATATTTATGTCACGAGATTATTTATTATGAACATAAATGTATATTAAGTTGTCCGCGATGTTGCCCAAATACGGCAACTTCGCGGACATTGAGGTTGGCAGCAATGTTTTTCAATCGCCAGCCAAGATTCGTAATCGTTTATCAAGCCTTGATGGTTCAATATTGAATATATATGCTATGCAATGTGCAAAATGGGATTTTTTTCTAAATGTTTACAAAGGTTTAGTTTGTGTTAATCGGTTGTTAGAAGTGATTTATCTTGGTGCTAAATAGGCAAAAAAATCCATCACGCGTAAAATGACATACACTAAACTATTTCTTATCTCTGGTGTTTTCTTTTTAATCGTGAAGACTCAGTGTAGTCAAGAAAATAACATATATTTTCATCTTGGATTCTGGCTAACATTCCAGCCTTCTTAAGATATGTCAAACGTCAATATGGGATTTTGTGAGGACTTCGATGGTTTGTTACCGAACTGTCACACAATAATATAAAAGGTTAAGTGATGTTCCTTGTTAGATATAGCTAGTTCTTCCAATATTTTTTCCTCATAGCCCAACCTTGACGTTTATAAAAGATTTGAACAAGGGTCTAGACCTGACACGTATCTCGAAAAAGAACGCAGTAGCCGACAAAAGCAGTCACCGAATTAGTGTGGTGTAATTCGACGATCGAAAGCAAAATGAGGCTCTTTCCTTTGCTCCTGACCATAATGTACACACTAAACCTAGTAATTAGTCAAATAACGGATGATGTTGAGGAAGAGAGTGACGCGAGTGATGAGGAAGAGACCGACGCGAGTGACGAGCAAACATCCGCAACGAGCGATGACGACAATATCGAGTTGGACGTTGGGCCTGTCACCGAGCAGGTTATGGAGCCAAATATAACGCTTAACGAGCCCGGCGAATCGGATGTTGACGAAGACATATACGATGAGGAAAAGATCGATCCAAATTGGGACGTTAATCGTGTAATTCGAGACTTGGCATATTATCTGCGTGCCCACAAGTTTCAAGATTACGATCGACGTTATTTCAATGGCATCGACGAAGCGACATCATTACTCTACCAGGACTTTCCCAAGCCGAGGCTGAGATCGCTCCACTGGGAAGTTCATAAACATTGCGACAGTGGATTCAATAATTGTCTTCGTTACGCCGAGCAAATAGTACGCACGACAAGCCTCGGAAGAAGCGACGACACGCTAACAATTATAAGAGAAACTAAATGGGACTTGGAGAAAAATAGTCAACAAATTCTCGCCACTCAGAAAGACTGCCAGATGGCACAGAGACGGGATAATCTCACGGTTGTCCCGTTTCAAGGACCTATCGGTAATATTGCCTCAAGAGACCCACTTGATAACCTCTCACAGCCCTCTCCCCTCCTCTGCCCCTCTCTCACTCGCTCTCTCTCTCTCTGTCACACGCACACACCGGCTGCCTCTTTTTTTATTTTCTCACCTTTGTTTAAAATAACACTCACTGTCGAATGCCTCAGCTATGGGCGAATCCTTGAATTCAGCCATGAAATCCACCCTACTTGGTCATTTTGTTACCTTTGCATTTGGTGTGAAAATCTGTGTGATAAAAATAATCCGATGAGCCTTCTCAGTGCGTCTGTCTAGATAATTTGAATATTCTGTTTAGTGATGAAAGATAAGATATTCAAGCTTCATGAGTGAGGAATTTTCAATAAATATTGAGTAATTTTGTTACTTTTGCATTTGGTGTGAAAATCTCTGTGATAAAAACAATCCGATGAGCCTTCTCAGTGAGTCTGTCGAGATAATCTAAATATTCTGTTTAGTGATGCCAGATAAAATATTCAAGCTTCACGAGTAAGGGATTTTCAATAAATATTGAGTCATTTTGTTACTTTTGCATTTGGTGTGAAAATCGGTGTGATAAATATCATCCGATGAGCCTTCTCAGTGAGTCTGTCGAGATAATCTAAATATTCTGTTTAGTGATGACAGATAAAATATTCAAGCTTCATGAGTAAGGGATTTTCAATAAATATTGAGTCATTTTGTTTCTTTTGCATTTGGTGTGAAAATCGGTGTGATAAATATCATCCGATGAGCCTTCTCAGTGAGTCTGTTGAGATAATATAAATATTCCGTTTAGTGATGGCAGATAAGATATTCAAGCTTCATGAGAAAGGGATTTTCAAAAATATCGAGTCATCTTGTTACTTTTGCATTTGATGTGAAAATCTATGTCATGAAAATAATGCGATGAGCCTTTTCAGGGAGTCTGTCTATAAAGTATAAATATTCTGTTTAGTGATGACAGACAAGATATTCAAGCTTCATGAGTAAGGGATTTTCAATAAATATTGAGTCATTTTGTTACTTTTGCATTTGGTGTGAAAATCGGTGTGATAAATATCATCCGATGAGCCTTCTCAGTGAGTCTGTTGAGATAATATAAATATTCCGTTTAGTGATGGCAGATAAGATATTCAAGCTTCATGAGAAAGGGATTTTAAAAAATATCGAGTCATCTTGTTACTTTTGCATTTGATGTGAAAATCTATGTGATGAAAATAATGCGATGAGCCTTTTCAGTGAGTCTGTCTATAAAGCATAAATATTCTGTTTAGTGATGACAGACAAGATATTCAAGCTTCATGAGTGAGGGATTTTCAATAAATATTGGGTTATTTTGTTACTTTTGCATTTGGTGTGAAAATCTGTGTGATAAAAATAATGCGATGAGCTTTCTCAGTGAGTCTGTCTAGATAATATAAATATTCTGTTTAGTGATGACAGATAAGAAATCCAAGCTTCATGAGTAAGGGATTTTCGATAAGTATTGAGTAATTTTGTTACTTTTGCATTTGGTGTGAAAACTGTGTGATAAAAATAATCCGATGAGCCTTCTCAGTGAGTCTGTCGAGATAATACAAATATTCTGTTTAGTGATGATAGATAAGATATTCAAGCTTCATAAGGGATTTTCAATAAATATTGAGTCATTTTGTTACATTTGCATTTGGTCTGAAAATCTGTGTGATAAAAAAAATGCGATGAGCCCTCTCAGTGAGTCTGTCAAGGTATGACTGTCAAGGAGTCTGTATATAAATATTGGGATAAAACTGATCTTCGTGATGAGCTACAATGAAATATCATTAATTCTGTTTAGTGATTACAGATAAAATATTCAAGATTTATAAGTAAGGGATTGTCAATAAATAAAAATTGTTTTTTTTTTCAGGAGCCAACTTATTTTGGATTCTGATCCGCAATGCTTATTTTATGATATGAAATTGCAGAGCGATTTCAATGGCGCACTTCGGTAAGCTATTACATGTGCTGGTTCACCATGCTGGAGAAACCAGAACTCGAGTTTTTTGGGGAACCGTGCTCTAACCATGCCAATTGCTTGGATAGTTATGGCGTGGATAACAAAGACCCAAGAGCCAATGACGATAAACCTTATGCTTGTGCACTGTACAGTTTTTGTCCCGATCATTGCTGTTCCATGAAACATATTTGGTACATGAGAGATTGTTTCCAATCCCCCGAGAATCCTTGCTACGAAGAGAACCGGCCAGGTAAGTACCTGAAGTAACATTGTCAAATATAGTAAAAAAAATAATTTAATACCAATAGCCATCTAATTAACAACCATATGAACATTGGCGTAGCTAGGGGGCACGGGTGGACACCCCCCCCCCCCCACATAAATCCCGTTGCCCCCGGAAAAAAATCGACTCAAAATAATTAAATTCAAATAATTTATTTGTTTTATTTGTTTTACCCGAGCAAGCATAAAGAAATAATTAAATATAATTAGAATATTTTTTTTCGTCGTCATTTCGTAATTTGTATAAAAATAAGTTATTTTATTCGTTACGTAAATAAAATAGTGAAATTTTACAATTAAGTTAACTGTGGGCGACAGAAATACATTAGATTTGCCGGCCGATACACAACCAAAAAAAAAATACTTGAAGATCAATATTTACTACCAAATAATGGATAATATCATTGCAAATCTAAAATCCCCATTTGAGAAATTACCGTTAGCTCATACAGTTGACGCATTTTTTATATTGAATATAAAAAACGAAGAGGATTTCATCAATGATTATTAAAAAATCATAATAATTGATACGCCAGCCGTAGAAGCTGAAGCGAACGTCATGAAAAACATACTTTCCATTTAAAAATAATGAAATGCTGGAAATTTGAGGAAGCGCATTAAAAAGGAGTACTGTCCTTACTTATACGAACTTTTTCAAGCATCAATGATATTCCCAGTGAGCTTCGCCTGCTGTGAAAGGCGTTTTTCTGCCACGAGGCGGATAAAAACGTGGCTCAAAAGCACAATGCTTCCGTAACAATTCTCTCATGTGTCACTGCCGAACATAGATAATGACATTGTTAAAAAAAGTTCAACTAAAAAGGTGTTCGGCCGATATGCAGAAAAAGCAGAAAGCTGAGACTTATTTCATTGAGTACCGACTGAAAGTAAAGTTCAAAAATTAAAGAATAATAAAAGATTAGTTGATTATTTTTTAAGGTATAGCAAGAGTTTGATTTTAACATTAACAGGAACGTGTGATTAAAGCTTCACATCTTACGTGGTTATCGACTGTTATTTAAATTTTATTTTAAAAAAGATTTTGAACGAAACCATTTTTTTGTCAGGCAACCCCCAGAAAAAAATGCTGGCTACGCCAATGCATATGAACCACTACTAAACTTTGAGGGGCCGGGTTGAAATTCCGAACGTTGAATTATCAGAACGCTCAAAACTCCGAAAATATACTGCCCCGAAAGATCATAACTCCGAAAGAATTTTACATGAAAGACCAAAACTCCGAAAATCTGAACAGCGTCAAAATAATTCGGCTATGGAAGTTTCAAAAGATTCAAAATTTTCAATAAATCGACCAATTATATCAAGATTTTTTTTTATTAAGAAGTGATTTTACGTCAATTTTGAAATTTGTCTAGACAATGATATACGTTCTACATAATTTATAGTCAACTGTGTAGACTTTCGCTGGCATAATCTTGACGAACCTTCCAATTTCCGAACACTAAAATTATGAATTTTAAACCGTCGGCGCCTTTGAAGTTCGGAATTTCAACCCGGCCCTCATGTCAAGATCATGCCAGTGAAAGTCTACACAGTTGACTGTAAATTATGTAGAACGTATAACGTTGTCTAGACAAATTTCAAAATTGACGCAAAATCACTTCTTAACGGGAGATATACACCTAGGAGCCGGAAAAAGGTCATTTTTGTGAATTTTTTCAAGGAAAACTATTTGAAATTTCGGATTGGGGTTTTAATTATCTAAAAGTATATACATTCAAAAATATGTTTAATTTTCTTTATTTAAAAATATCAAAAATATACAAGGATATTGTATGGTCCTTGAAGCGTCGTAAAAAAATCTGCGTATACGGTATCCACTGGCGTTTCTTCAAAAATCATCAGAAAAAAAACCAAAAACATTAAATTAGATACTATAATCTCGTAATTGTCATGGCCAATTTTGGAAATATCGATTTATGACAAAATGGCGGACGTTTGAACATAAATAGTGATTTTTGAGCCAAAAATTAGTTATTATTTTGCCTATAAAACAAAAACTAAGTAACGGAAAAAAAATCCTATGACAAGTACTAGATAACGGTGTATAGAATAACCACAAAAAACCTCAAGGCAATCGGTTCATTGGTTTTCGAGAAATTTTGGGTACCGATTTGAAAAGCCTGTCGGCCCGGCGCCGCCAAACACGTTTCACTTTCTCGGCTGTACCTGGCTTATTTATCGAAATATTAACTTGCCGTTTTCACCAGATATTGTGGAGGCCTCAAACTTCAAGAAAATGCAACAAAAATAATAGATTTTTTCGACCATCTAGGTGTATATCTCCCCTTAATAAAAAAAAATTCTTGAAATAATTCGTCGATTTATTGACAGTTTTGAAACTTTTAAAACTTCCATAGCCGAATTATTTTGACGGTGTTAAGATTTTCGGAGTTTTGGTCTTTCGTGTAAAATTCTTTTGGAGTTTTGATCTTTCGGGGTACTATTCTTTCGGAGTTTTGAACGTTCTGACCAAAGTTCGGAATTTCAACCCGGCCCCAACTTTGACTACCATTTTTATAATTCATCACAATTTATTTAATACTAATGGTAACCCACGGAAGAACGTAAATACCTATTCATCCTTCATTTACGGATTGGTATAAAAATTTATCTGCTACAATAATTATCATAGATATTTTTCTCCAGCCGACCGGAAGTGCACTTTGATTCGCGAGGAGAATCGAGATTTCGAATCCTTGATTCGCAATCATATCAACGTAACATGCAATTGTCAGAAGAGTGGTTACGAGTGGTCCTCGAGATTTGGCATTTGCGTTGATGTGAACGAGTGCACGCGTGGCTTGCATAACTGTAATCTCGAGGTGGGCCAGATTTGCATAAATCAACCGGGAAGTTATGCATGCATATGTAGACTCGGCCTCGTGTGGAGTACCGAGACTGGGAGTTGCGTTTGGAGTCCAACGATCGCGAATGCACTCCGACCTCCCGAGGACGATGAGGATGAGTCTGAACCGGAAATTAAGAGTATATTCAAGTCGATCGTCAAAACTTTGACCAGATCGTCAGCCATCGGAATAATGGAAAAGCGCATACCAAAGTCTACTTTTTTACAATTTGTTTTTATTTTCACCGGTGTAGTTCTGGAATCACTGGAGCTTTGAGAGACCTCTAAACTGAGCCTAGCTAGGATAATGTTAGTAATCATTGCACCACTCTGAAAAATCGAACAGTAAGACAATTACCACATAATTAAGAAATACGTACGCGACTTTTTTAAGGTAGAACGAGCGCAAACTCTTGATTTCTATAGTTTTGTTCAAATTTTAACCAGACATTGTTCATATCATTATGCATGTTTGATTGAAATTTCAGTACAATCGACTATTTAGATTGGGAGATAATGGGTTTTAAAATTGCAACTTTTAACACTGCAGGGTCTGCATTGAAATTTAGACAGAATAATTTTCCGTAAAAAATATTTGTCCCCTATAATAAAAAGACATATGGCAACAACACCGCAACGTTCCACGTATCCAATGACGTAAGTTTGCGCGGCAATATTTAAAATAATACTGCAACACAAATTTTTATTTGGAAGTAATGTTTAATCGAACAAAGTTTTCAATTACTTATGAATTGACCGACACTTTTATTTGGTAATGAAGATAACACAAACAATATAAAATATTTATATTTATAACGCAAATTTTTCGGTTATGATAAAAGTTTTTAACTTTAGGAACACGATAATTTTTTTTTCTCGATATATTGAACAATACTGTTCTGCGGTGTTGCCATATGTCTTCTTATTATAGGGGACAACATTTTTTTACGGTGAATTATTCTGTCTTTACTGAACGTTTTTAGCAAATTGAAGAGGAAATGCAATCCAAACTTTTTTTACTCTTTCCCTAACTTGTTTTCTATCTATACATACATTTTTTCAGAATTTATAAACACAATAGAATAGTACGACGTATTATGTGACCTGACTTCCAGTCAATGCAGACCCTGCAGTGTGAAAAGTTTCAATTTCAAAACCCATTACCTCCCAATCTGAATCGTCGACTGTTCTGAAATGTCACTTTAACATGCATAATGATATGAACAATGTCTGGTTAAAATTTGAACAAAATCTATATAAATCGAGAGCGTGTGCTCGTTCTACCTTAAGGAGTTTTGGGACAATTGACGATATGTTACCATTTGATAAAAAATTGTACAGTAAATGCACTGGATGCACTCTCTAAATTCTGACCGGATCGTCAACACCGTTTTTATAAAATTTACTAAGTCATAATATAGTGACATGACTGTTTTTTATAACATTTTAAACATTTTTTTCACACTATATCGAGCGTAAAACTGCCATTCAGAGATGAGCGTAGACATCTATATTAAAGGGTGTTTAGTTATTTGTAAATGTTATAGAAATGGTGTAGACGATTGATACAAAATTTGACGTGTGTACTCAGTATATGAAAAAGAATTTACTGTATACATTGTAATCAAATGGTTACATATCGTCAATTGTCCCGAAACCCCTTAAGGAAAGGCATTCTTCAAGTAGAATTGAACTGAAAAAGTCTTATAGATGTTTCTCACATATGTGGTAATTGGTACAGTATTCGTTTTTTGGGTCCTTCATTATCAGCAACTAGCTGTATTTTCGTGACGACGGATCATCCGAACCTTCATTAAGAAGAGACTGTACTTTATTGATAATTAATGTTACAATAAAAGTATTCATGTAAATTGAATTAAAATAAAAGCTTTCATGTAGGCAGAGGTTCAAAAAACACAATGGCTGTTGGACACATTGATATGGAGGAGATACTGAAAAATGTATATGACGAATGTGTTGTCCTTCTCTAAATTGAACACTCTAAGGAATTCCCCCATCCCCCCTATGCATGCGTTGTTTAACGAGCATTCTAAAACCCTTTTAAAAATCCTACTGAACCATTTTTGGGTAGCGTAGAATTGCTTTGCCGTAATTATCACTGCTGCTAACTAAAAAAGCGAAAAGGGGCGAACAACATTCTAAAAGAAACGATAAAATAACTCTATCATGCGGAATAACTAGTAAGGGGCCAGTCCACTTTGGAACCACGAAAAAAGCTATTTTCGCGATTTTTTTTTTGGAGGATTTTATAAAAGATATGAATATGAAAGTTGTTGGGCTTGATGAATAGTCTTGAAAAACATTTAAAAAAAATTAATTCATTGTTATTCATTTTTAAGTACAAAAACTATAGTTTAGCGTAACGCCTCAAAAATAGATGGGCTAGGTAGCTCCATCACAACTCGGCAACGGCTTGTCTGAAACAAAAAATCAAAGTCCATTAGATTTAGTATAACACCAGCTACAAAATGACCCTCGGATATAAATTTTTATCCAAAAATTAAAAAATGGCAGATGAAAAACAAAAAAAGTAATTTAAAAACGCGGGTTTTTCGCAGTTTTTTGCAAAAAAAGAGTAAAAATCAAAATGTTCAAAACCATCGAGGGTCATCTTGTTGCGAATCATATTTACAATATGTGGTTCAAATTACAAGAGAATCGGTTTATTAGTTTTAGAGATACGATGGAGCTAGATTTTGAAAACGTTGTTTCGAGAAAAACGCGTTTGACGTTTATACTATGAAAAACTCTCACCCAAACTCAATGGGCAATTCCTGCACCGTACAAAATCCCTTCTGATTGCTCATCATCGTCGATTTCTTCAAATCTCGCTTGCTTTCGATTTGTTTAAATTTTCAAAGTGGATTGGCCCCTTAATATCATTCATCTTATTTCCAAAATGCAAATCACGCATAGAAATGAATCTCGAACACTATTTTACCCTAGGCAAACTTTGGTCCCCTCTGCTCGACCTTTTTGTTTTCCAGCTCGCCTTATCTCTTCGTTTACCGCGGCAGCGCCATATCAGCCAATTATTGCAACGATTGAATAAATCAAATAGAATGCGAAAAATAATCGTCGCATTTATAGTCCTGGCTCAGGCAAAAGTGAAACTACGTGGGATGAAGGAGAGATGAAAAAAGTGTTGACGCACAGCATCCGCAGCGGCAATTTCAAAATTTAATCTTCTTCCAAGACACAACGAGAGCCGGACGCTGGTTTTCGCGATTCCGTGTGTTATTTTGCGCTGGAAGAATACGGTTCTCGTTCCAGTTCTCTTCCTCGTACATTTTCTCACCCTCTTCCCTCATTTGCTGTTCTTCTCCGTTCCACTCTAACCCTGGGTAGCCTCTCCTATCTCTCGTCTCTTCGTACCCGCAAGCGTGCTCGCGCACTATTTCTCTTGCACTCGTTTTCCACCAGAATGGCTTTTCCCATAACGGTCCTTCTCCACGCTCAGGGAAAAACAATGGTACTCTACATACCAATTGCCATATTTAGCATAATGGAGAGATGAGGAAGACTGGTTTCGCGATGCCTTTTGCTTTCCTGGTGAACATACCTACGCGCACAGCCATAGAATATAAGTGCGTGTATATATATATATATATATATATATATATATATATATATATATATATATATATATATATATATAAATGTATGTATATATATATCGTGATATGATTTTTAGAAACCACCATCACGAGATACAGAGGCTACCGTTTAAGGAGTTCCGGGACAATTGACGAGATGTTACCATTTGATTCAAATTTATACAGTAAATTCTTTGTCATATACTGAATGCACACTCCAAATTTTAAATCTATCGTCTCTACAACGTCTCTATAAAATTTGAAATTCAAAAAAATAGTTCTTGACTTAGGCAAATGTCTAGTCTCATCGCTGATGGCAGTCTTAGGCATGAAAACGTGTGAATAATTGTTACATGTTACGAAAAACTGTCAAATCACTCACATGGAAATGTTGTGAGGTCGATCTCTCCGATTTCGATGAAATTTGGCATGCTTTTAGAATGGGTAAAAATAGGCGACACGCATTTTTTTATATCCGCGGAACCCGATTTTTAAGGGGTGAAACGCACCCTCAAAATTAGGGGTGTTTTTCGTTTTTCGTCGATAACGTTATCGTTCTCATCTCCAATGTATGGTACACGAAAAAATAAACGTTGTTGCAATTTGAATTTTTTTCATATCTCGTACCGTTAAAACGTTATCGACGAAAAACGAAAAACACCCTATTTTTCGAGGGTGCGTTTCTGTCCCTAAAAATCGGGTTCCGCAGGTGTACAAAAATACGTGTCGCGTATTTTTACCCGTTCTACAAGCATGCCAAATTTAATCGAAATCGGAGCGATCGACCTCCCAACCTTTACTTGTCAGCACATTATGACAATTTCGTCATCAGTTCCATAATGTACTCCCGATTTTCTCATCATAAGCTCCCCATGCTGAAAAGCATTTTTTCAATTGTAAATTTTATAGAAACGGTGTAGACGATTGATTTAAAATTTCAAGGGTGCATTCAATATATGACAAAGAATTTATTATATAAATTTGAATCAAGAGGTAACATTTCTTCAATTATCTCGAAACTCCTAAGGGATAACACCTCGGGGAACAAAATTCGGAATTTTAAATCGTCGGAGCATTCAAAGTTCGGAATTTCAACCCCGCTCCGTATTTTTGTGTCGAGGCCGTCACCGACAAGCAAAAAGCGGTCGTCATTGTGAAGCTGTATGAGAACCTAGCCTATGCGAAGACAATATAAACAGTGACACTGCTCGTGATAATAATGGAATTCGTTGCCATTTTGACATGTCTTTATACAGAATACAGATAGATCATTCGCAAAGAATATTATTAATTTTCAAAATTTAAAGACAACTATCAAAACTGTACATATACAATAAATGCAGAGTAATATATGAGTACTGTTGAGTTCAGTTAAAAAAATACATGTATTTTAACGATAAAAAGATTTTGTTATTGAATTTATTATTCCGACGCATCCCACGTATGTACAATACTGCAATAAAGTGTGTTGTTTTTACACACTTTGAGTGTGTAAATGGCTGTAGAGACTTTTCATACGTTTTCACGTGTGTAGGAAAATAACACACTCAAGTGTGTTGTTTGGACGCATCTATCCGCATTATTGTTACACCATTATTTTTCACACCTAAAGTGTGTAAAAACAACACGCTTGTTTTTCCAGTGTAGTCTCTTGCGAGCTTTCAGCGCGGATGGGATGCTCGGTTCTCGCGGCACGGCGCTGACACATTGTCTGTCATGGTTTCACAGTCATTGCTTTCACAAACCCATAGATTTGATAATTCACTGATTTTCGTCTGTTGGCTCGGTGCGCGATACCAGCGATAACATTGTTGTAAATTATAAAAACTAAAAACGCACCCCAATTGCATTTATTTTATTTCCATTAAATCAATTTTTGTAGCCAATGACGGCAAGAAGCGTTTCTTTTCAGTTAAGGCATCTGGCCACCATGTAATTTTTTTTTCATTTTTTCAAAAATAAACCCTGAACCGGTAAGAACGATTTAAGCCACAGTACGTATTGAAAAACGCAAAATTGACCAAGTTACAGTTATTTTTCGGCAGGAAGGTTGAGCCGCTGCTGGCGGTCGACCGTGCGGTTCGATCCGTGATTATAACTCGCACGGTTTAGCTCACGCCGCTGTCCTGCGCTTATATGTCTTTGCAAATGTTCCTCATCAGACATATATTTACAACAGTGCCCTCGAGTAAATATTTCGGGTCCCTCCACCCCCCACGCCGCGAAAAAAAAAATTCAGTACTAACAAGAGAACTATCGTAAAAAAGTACATAGAACTACGGAACCATGTGAGAGGGAATCACAACGGATTTTCTTATTTCCTTCGACGGAGCGGTAGATTGATGGCGCCATGGAATGCCTCGAGTGGACCCATATTTTTTTTTTTGGAAACATGTTATTTTTTTTGGAGTTCTGGTTGCCCCCGCAAGAGTTCTGTTGAATGTCTTTACAACTTTTTCTCATCAGGCAAATATTTACAGCGGTACACTCAAGTAAAGTTTGTAAAGGTGCCCCCCACCCCCCACCGGGCGAAAAAATGTTGATATATTAGAATCATTGATTCATGATCACATGATTCATTTTTTGAACTGGTATTATCGAAATATCGTAAACTATCGGTCCGATTGCTTTCAAATTTTTACACAATACTTTTAGATACATTATCTAAAATGTCACGTAGGATTTTTGTGATAACTTGATTAGTTTTTGTTTTATTATTGTTTGTGCTCGAAAAATTTCGGTGAAAAATACACATTTTTTTCTTCGGCTCACCATAATTTTTTTAACGGTCGAAAAAAAACCGCTACGCTACATTGTAGCGACACTACTCACGAATGAGCTGATTTTTTTTCTGATGTGACATGACCGAGTAACATCTGGGACAACGACCGCGCGTATCGTGCGGAGGCCCTCGGTGGCAATATGCATAACGGCGGCATTTTTAAAATATTCTGAACGGAAATTTATTAACGTTATTCTTAAAGCCCTTTCTGACGTTGTGTAAAAAAAATAAAAATTCCGGCCCATACTTTCGAGTTTATTATTTTTTTTTAAATATACCCATTTTTCGATCGGCCAAGTCGGCCAGAAGCCTTAAGTGAACAAAACTGAGAAAAATTCTCTTAAAATGTGCATTTTTCTTTAAGCGTAATTTTATTATAAGACGGAAAAAATGAAGCTACATAATTGCTTTTATTAAAATTTAACAAGCATATCGTTTGCATCGCTGCATGATATTATAATATAATAAATAACATTTTGTTTTCCCACCGAAATGAGCATAATTTGTAAGACCGGCTTCGAGAGTATACCTCGCAATATTAATTTCCAACCTCAAACTCAATTAAGGAAAAACTGTAGGCATCTGCTAAACTCGTCAGGGACGTAGAAGAGTTAAGGACAAAACATGACCCAAGTTTGAGAATTTCAGCTCGTATCATAAGGCAAACCTGTATTTCTTTGACGCCTTAGAAAACTTATTTAAGGCGTCTTACAATTCTCAGAAAATCATTTTTTTTATTACATTTTTCGAAAGTATATATATCCAAAAGTATCATATTAAAATGTGATGACGATCGGAGGAGTCTGGCTGTATTTTTGTGTGACCTTTACTTTACTACCTGGGCACGTTCATCTGTTCGTTAAAAACTGTAAACGCGCTTTTCTCGAAACAACGTTTTTCGACGGCTTGTTGATAAAATCTTCGAAACTACTGAACCGATCCTTATGAAATTTTAACCACATATTCTTTACAACTATAGCTATAGCGGATATCAATGATGTGTTCAAATTCTGGTATTTGCTATTTTTTTGCCAAACACGGTAAAAAAACCCGTCTTTTTTGTTTTTTTCGAAAAGTGTCCGCCATTTCGATATTTTTGCATATATAAAAAATCGTATGATATGCCCTAGAGCCATGAATATACTGAATCAAAAACCGTTTAATTTTTTTGTTTCGCATGATCCATCTCCGCGATTTTATCAACAGCGCAGACCGACAATTTTTTTAGGACATTTTTGTAACCACCATGTTCGTCTATAAATCGTGACTGAAATAAATGTTTTTTTTTTCTTAATGTATTTCGAAAGTCTATTTATTAACTGTAACAACTGTTATATCAATTTCTATAATATAAACCCAACAAAAAATGCATGAAAATAGCCTTATTTAGCGTTTAAAGTGAGAAGACGCCTTAAAGGTAAAACGACGGATATCCCTTTGTTGCGTTGTTCTAACTTTTGCAGGAACCGTTGATTGAAGGTAGGACTCACAAAAAACCGCACCGCAGGTCAACCAAATAACCGCACATTTACTTTATTTTGCGACTATCTCGAAACTATATTTTTCGAAGTGGTGTCAAGTGAATCTCGTAAACTATCGGTCCGATTGCTGTGAAATTTGTATGCAATACTTTTAGATACATTATCTAAAAGGTGAAGTAGGATTTCTGCAATTACTTTTTTGTGAACGTAATTTCTCGGGAATTTTCGGTGAAAAATACACATTTTTATAATATTTTTATAATATTTTTATAATATGTTTATAATAAACAAAAATATTTCGTTTTATACTTTCGAGTTTATGATTTTTTACAAGATATACCCATTTTCCGAGCAGCCAGTGTCGCCATAGACGCCTTAAGCTGTTAACTCAGTGCGAGCGTCAATTACTCAAGTTCGTGCGGGTAAATCCACATAAGAGCGAATGTCTTATATAAATATATATGCATACCACGTGAGGTTCATCCAGGTGAAGGCGCTTCGGGGATTTCAAGATCACCTCCATCTTTTTAAATGGACCGCTATTCCCTTGTTCAGAATTTTATCAGGGAACTAAAAATAAGTTTACACACAAAATTTCAAAATGATCGATCAAGATTTAGTATCAAAAATCGATAAAAAAAGGAAATTTCGATGTTTAGGCCGAGAATCGATTAAGAACATTTGCAATGCACGCACAATTGGCACTTGCATTGCATTTTTGTGACCTTTTCCGTAAATTAAGATCATATCAAATTGCTCTTTATCAGGAAATATTTTGCGGAAACGTTAATGCTGTACTGGCAGAAGAAAATTCTGTCGTCGTACTTTTTATTGAAGAGAATACGCATTATTATGGAAATCGCAATCTTCTCACTGCTTTCCAAAATAGTGATTTTTAGTTTTGAACAATGTAAAACGAAGCCAGACTACTTACCTAGATTTTGTTTATTGCTAGTATTAAACTATTGAAACCTCCATTAGAGTCTGTACGTTAAAACAGACTGACGTGATTAATGAGACGATGCAATCAATGCGAATCCGATTGCACGGAGGCATCGAAAGTTGTAGCCATAACTTTGAGCACTTTTTAGAGTAACCCGAGTAGAAATTCTGCTCCGGCTACAAAAAAGACCTGATCAGACATCCTGATTTTTTTTCATGGCTTGAACAGGATTTTTTATCAAGCCCTGATCATTTTTGTGACACTTTTCCTGACTCGGGTCTGATCACGGTAAAAAATCAAGGCCAGGGTGAAAAGGGATGGCCTGACATGCAGTCCGAATAGAGAAGTTCGCTATTGCGTCGGAAACCACCATCTCATCACATTCTTCATTGCGCTGTCAAAAAAATATTGAATTCAAATAAGATCTATTTGAATCAAATAGGTTTTTCACTACGATCCTATTTGTTTTAAAGATATTTTTCAGAATATTCAATAGAATATTTCATAAAGCCAAAATAAATTGAACTACTTAACTTAGAGTTCTGCCATAATGATTTGGTATCATAATCCGTCATTCCCAGGCCTTCTGAATGGATGTTTTCGAAGAAAATGTTCTGCATCCACATGGGATCGAACCTAAAACCTACCTACCTACTACGAACCTAAAACCTACCTAGCTACGCACGCTGTCCCTATGCTACCGAGTGTTTATAGCATTTTGGTGGCATTAGAGATCACATAAATTCCTATAATTATTTGTTGTATCACATAAACTATATCAATTAGTTAATACCATTGTGATAATTAGGAAGTTTTATCGAATATCATGCTATAGATTTTTTAAACACAAGATATATGTACACTACCGCTCAAAAGTTTCGATCCACCAGTCGATATTTCTTGCCGCACTTGTAGTTGGATAATTCTGCCAAAAAAAATGTATTCGAATTTTCAAAGCGGCGTTTCATAATGGTGAATCAGGCTTCAGTTCGCTTTTTCAAAACATTTTTTACAATTTTTTTTCGGCCCGGTACGCACTTTGGTACGTGACCGTTTTTAGGCCTTTTTTCAACCATGGCGAATCAGGCGCATAATTTAAGGAATTTTTTTTAACTATAAAAAACTTGAAATTAATGACAGAAGCTCCATCTTCCTCTATTAAAAAATTTGTTGCGATTTTTTTTCGTAAAGATTTTTTATTTTTTGTTAAAAAAGGTAAACTTTGAAAAAAAATCGGAATAACTCAAGAACGATAGGTTTTAAGAGAAGTTTAAGTGTCAAAGATGCAAAAAGTTGCGTTTTTTAAATACTGGATCGCCTGGAGTTTTTTCAGAATTTTTCTTTTAAATTTCTTTTTTTTGAGTATTTTTTCTCGAAACTCTCACGAGTGAGATTTTTTTTTCAGGTCGATAAAATGCTTTAAGTCAGTCACCTCATCTAGACGAGTTCTTCGTCGAAAAAGCCGCCTTTGGCTTTAAGCACCGCGTTCACGACTCGTGGCATCCGTTCGATGAATTTATCGATTTGGTCTTTGTTGAGACTCGACCATGCAGCCTATACATTTTTTCAAAGATCCTCCGTATAAGATGGACAATATTTTCTGATTTTCCGATCAAGCTCTTTCTACAGAAGCTCGATCGGATTGAGGTCCGGTGATTGTGGTGGCCAAATTATATTTGTAATGATCCCATTATTTTCTTTGGTTTCCAGATATCCTCTGCAGAGTCTGGAGCTGTGCTTCGGATCGTTGTCCTGCTGCATGATGAAACCACGCTCAATGATTTGGAGACCGGATGGAAGAGCGTGTCGAACTAGAATTCTTTTATATTCTCCTTTTCTCATGATTCCTTCGACTTTGATTAAGTCTCCGGTACCACGACCCGAAAAACAACTCCACACCATCACAGAGCCACCCCCATGTTTTACGGTAGGCACTAAACATTGGGTTGCCATTTTTCCTGCGGGATTCTTGTTCACGAACACTCGTTGACGAGGTCCAAACGCGATGAATTTTGATTCATCGGTCCACAAAACATGGCTGGATAGCTGGATCAGGCAACTGGAGGAAACAGTACATCCAGTTCCCTGATTATCACCTGACACCAACCGGATCAGGCAAAGTACGGCATACCCTAAGTAAGGCCTCCGTACTACAACGTGATCAGACCCGGATCAAATATCAGGCCAGCCTGACAATATTTCTACTCGGGAAGTACTTGCACCGTATTTCCAATCCATTCTAGGCTAAACACATTGAAATATCTCTTTTATTGGTTGTTTCTACTAAATCTTTACCGACTATCTTGAAATTTGGGGTGTCCCATATAGGGTCGCCTGTCGTAACAAAAATGCCAGCATTCAGCCATTATATGGTTTGCTGATAATCGGCCAATAATTCGTCGACCAGCATTGGGGTACTGTAGGCGGATGAACGTCTTGCCAGATCTATCCCAGCCATTCGTGGGCCAATACTATCGCACCGATAATATGGCGATCAGCATTGGGGTATCGTAGGCGGATGAACGGCTTGCCAGATCTATGCCAGCCATTGGTGGGCCAATACCATCGCACCGATAATATGGCGATCAGCATTGGGGTATCGTAGGCGGATGAACGGCTTGCCAGATCTATTCCAGCCATTGATGGTTTGTTTTTGGGCGTTTTGCAAATGCAGGTCGTTAAACTGTAACACGTAAAAACAAGGGATAAGGTTTCGAAAATCATATCCCACTGATGAAGCTGAAATTTTGCACCCACCTTCTTTTCAATATTTTAAGAGAACCTTTAAAAGGATATTGCCCACTACCAATAGTTTTCGATATATCGTATATTGAAAGTTATTTATTGTACTGCGCTTCTACTATATTAAATAAACCCAAACAAACCCATCCCACATGGCAAGTGATATGCACATACGGGCGAGCACTGTTTGCCAGGAAGCAACGCGGCCGGAGGAGTGGGGGGTATCTATCGGATATGTAGATATACTCGTATGGCGTGAAATAATAAAGTTTACAATGCGATATATGGAAATCTATTGCTAGTCGTCAAAAATCCGTTAATGGTTTCTCTTAGGATAATGAGAGGAAGTTCGGAGCAAAATTTCAGCTCGATCAGAGGAGTATGCTTTTCGGAACTTCACCCAAAACTAGCGAGTTATTTTTACAGCCTAAATGGACCAAAAAAATTGTCGGTAAACTTTAATGTCACGCATAAAATTATCGGCATAAAAGTAAGGAACGAACAAACGATGGATTCTGTAAGTGTTGGAATGGTTAAGTGGGTAGGGCGCTCGACACTAGAACGAAAGGCGCAGGTTCGATCTCGATGAAAGGTAAAAACTTGAACAATGCAGAAAGCGTTTTTAATGCAATTATTCTATGTACATGGACACAAATAAAGCATAAGAAAACAAAAAAGATATCTACTAGAATTTTTATATTCATAATTTGTCAATTTTTTGTTTTTCATTTCCGGCAGAAGATCTGGCAGCCGTTGCTGGGCCAATATGGGCGTATGATACTTGGCCAAGTCTTAGCAGCCATTCATGGTTTACCATTACCAACCATGCATGGTGCTGATCTGGCCCGTTTACATAGCCATTACCGCGCCATCGTTTGTTCTCTGGCAAAACGACGTGGGCCATTACTGTGCCGATTGTAAAATCCTATTTGGGGTGATCTCATTTTTGGTTTCTGACAAAATTCTAAAAAATATAGTGGTCCCATTGGAAAAGCCGGAGATCACCCAGAAATCTCTGCAGGCTCTTCACCTGGATCAACCTCGTAGCCACCACTCGATGACCCTCTCTGAACTATCCAACCTTTAGGAAACGTTTTCTCCTGCGTCTGATAGGTTAGAAAATATTTCTACTGCTAATAGCTGTTTTCTCACCAAGTATATTGTAACGGGGAAGTCTCTGACTTCAGGTACAGGAAAAGTCACCTTCGGCTGTCCACGCGCACAAATGTCACCGCAATTCCGGGTAGGCGTCAGTTAATTTTGTTTCACCGGATATAGTAACCTTATCGGGGATCGGAAGGATCCAAACCAAACTCGACCAAAGAAAAATTGCAGTCGTGTCACTTTTTGTTTCACCGTAATTGACAAAACGGTACATGTCACTGGATGCAGTTGCCGTCCAGGCGGTGGGTTGTAGCCGAGAGGTCGGGTTTCGTCGGAAAGTAGCTTGACGAATCATACGAGATCAGCCACTCCATCAGTTGCACCGAGAACCGAAACACCCATAGGTGTTATATAAAAAAAATCCTCACCTTCACAAAATGAATTAATTTCTATTTTCCGCCGCGAGATTCTTCGTGCACAAATTTTGTGTGGAACGCCAAATAACAAATACGTAATGAGAGCGCGAAAGCGAGACGACATTTCTCAAGCGCGAGAGCGCGACCGCGCTAATGAAGTGCATCCAAGTGAGAGCGAAACGAGACTGACTCCCTCCTCAAAGGCAGACTAAATTTTGTTTCTAAATAACACCAAACCTAACTTGGTCAGATTGGTCTAAAAAAACACAGTGGAACTTAATCCTACGAACCCTAAGAACACTTTTGGGTCTCACAGACCCTACCAAAAAGTGCGAAACTTACGTTTTTTCTCGTTCGCGAAACATTTTTATCTGCTCAAACAGCTTTCTCAGACAAAATATGAACCGAATACAGATTTTCTCTTCACGGGTGTTTTGTTGATATAAAGTTATGTTTTCTTTCTAGCATATTGTCACTTACCACACTCAGAAAAAATATTGATTAAGAACAGAGAAGTTTGTCTCCCGGCGAATAAGTTTTCTTATTCGTATGTCCGCCTACTGCGATTTTATTAACAGCTAAGAAAATGTTTTATTTTAGTTTATGTTTAAGATTTAGAAAGAATTTTTTTTAACATCTAATAGGATTCTTCATCATCCCGGAGCTGGTTTTTTTCGAGGAATTGTGTCATTTCGTCCGTCATTATTTTCTCACTTGAACGTTTTTTTCTCATTTTATATTCTTACTTACACTTAAATCATTCCTCACTTTCGAGTTTCTCACTTCCGGAACGCAACACTGACACTTGAGCCAAAAGCATTGGCATAGGAAGAAGCTACATGGTAAGCGTATGCATGAGCTACATCTGACAAGCGGCCTGCCGTCGGGCCCGTCGCGTTCAAGGGCAAAATTAGTATCATAGTCGCGAAATAAGAGGTTTTTGTGATTGGAAAGTAGTATTTATTTGGTTTGAGAAAATATTTATTTAAACGTTCTGTTTTAAATATGGCTTCTAATTGATGTGAAAAATCGGCACGTAAAAAAACATATTTGGTGACGCCGAATAAATGCTGTAGTTACAATCACATAAAACTGTCTCCATACGAGGAAACATTTATTAATTTCCAATTAATTATGTTCTAATGTGCCAATTTATTAGAACATAATAAATCTTTTCGTTGAAATGCGGATTCCAGACGACAGATGGTGCACCAATGCAGTTTGTGCTATAAAGATTTGACATTGCGCTATTTTGTTGTGTCATCAACAAGTGCCAGACGCGCACGAGTGATAAATTGGGAAAGTGTGTGCATAGTGTTGAGTTGCTGTGTTCAATATGTCGAAATTTATACCGAACAAAGAGCATTCGCGAACAGCAATAATTTTTTGTTTTCATTTGCAAAAAAAACTGCTGCTGAATCATACCGATTACTTCGAGAAGCTTATGGTGAACATGCTCCACCGCAAGATACGTGTAAACGATGGTTTCGGCGTTTCAAAAGTCGTGACTTCGGTGTTGCAGACAAGGAACATGGAAAACCGCCAAAAAAATACGAACATGTGGAGTTGCAAGCATTGTTGGACAACGATAATTCGCAAACACCAAAACAACCGGGAGAAACGGTTAATACTAAACGTTACCAACAACAATTGACCGATTTTGACCGTTCGCTGCTTGAAAAAGGCCAGAATACCGAAAGAGGCAACACAAAGTCATTTTTCTTCATGACAATGCTCCATGTCTTCTGTCACATGTGGCAAAACCGGTTCGCGACACGCTGGAAGCACTCAGCTGGGAAGTTCTACCCCATGCGGCTTAGGGGGCGTCCATTAATTACGTGAGGCGTTTAGGGGTCGAGCGAAATCTCACCGAATCTCACGTGGGGGAGAGGGGGGCTTCGGCAAATATCACGTAATTTTAGTAATTTTAGTAATTTTAGTAATCACGTAATCTTTATCACGTAGGGAGAGTCTCCCCACCACTTTAGACGGTGAAGTAAATGGTACTACAACCGCAGTTACTTCTACTATAATTTATTTTCCGTGAAAGTATGCATGTTGAAAAATCTCACGTGAGATTAGGGGAGGAGGGAGGGGGTCGAGCAAAATCTCACGACATCTCACCAGGGGGAGAGGGGGGGGGGGGTCGAAAAATCGCCAAAATCACCTCACGTAATTAATGGATGCCCCCTTACTTACCAGACTTGACTCCTTCCGATGACCACTTCTTTGCATCGATGGGTCACGCACTTGCTGAGAAGCGCTTTGGTTCGTATGAAGATGTGAAAAAATGGCTCGACGAATGGTTCGCAGCAAAAGGGGAAGATTTTTATTGGCGTGGTATTCACAAATTTGCCGAAAGGTGGGAAAAATGTATAACAAGCGATGGAGCATACTTTGAATAAAGCACTTTTTATCATTCTTTCGAATTTATCGTGTTTTTCAAAGAAAAAATCCGCATTTCATACTTGTACATCAAGTATTTAGTCGCGGGCGATATGACGGTTCTGCACCTTCATTATATTTCACAAAATAATGAAAGAGTGCACTTCATCTATTGTGAACGACGCCACACCCGTAGGGACTGAGGGCACTAACCGGTCGCGCTACCCGGTCTCACTAAAGTGACTATAACTCCGTCAATTTTCGGACTTGTGAAGAAAAATATCGTCAACATATTTTTGAATATATGTACCTACTTTCAAGAATTATATTAAAAAAACAAAAAAATTGTTTTTTCAAATTTAGCTAGGGGAAAGTGGGAAAGCTACCGTGCAAGTTCTTGCACAGTGACTTCCCCCCTTAAGGGCATGTATCACACCGACCGAGCCGCCACAAGTGCGAGAGAGATAGCTGGTTTACAGATTCCCAGTGTTCTCCTAAACGGTTGATTTTTTGGAAAAAAGAAAAGAAACACCTTCCGCTCTGTTGAACGACGAACAACGTCTTTCTCTTCGTTTGCTCGAAATGTCATCCGTTTGGCAGAGAACTTATCAGTAGGATTTTTACCGACTGCACGTGTACGCCATGTCCTTAAGGGAGCTTCTCACTTTAGACGCTAAAAAGGCTATTATCATGATTTTTTTTACAGGTTTATGTTACACATATTGATATAAAAGTTGTTACACTTAATAAATACACTTTCGAAACACATTTTAAAAAATTGTAATTTATTTAAGTCACTGTTTATAGACGAGAATGGTAGTTAAAAAAATGTCCTAAAAAAATTGTAGGTCTGCGCTGTTGACGAAATCTCGGAGATGGATCATCCGAAAAAAAATCAAACGGTTTTAGATTCAGGATTTCAATGGCTATAGTGCATATCATACGATTTTTGATACAAGCAAAAATAACAAAATGGCGGACATTATTCGAAAAAAAACAAAAAAACGTGTTTTTCACGTAAATATCAAAATTTAAAAAAAATCCTTGATATGCGCTACAGCTATAGTTGTAAGGAATATGTGGTTGACATTTTATACGTATTGGTTCAGTAGTTTCGAAGATTTTATCAACAAGCCGTCGAAAAACGTTGTTTCGAGAAAAACGCGTTTAAAGTTTGTTGGACTTACATAAATACATCAACATTTTTTTTAAATGTATTTCGAAAGTGTTTTTATTAAGTGTAACAACTTTTATATCAATATCTATAATATAAACCTATCAAAAAAATCATGAAAATAGCCTTTTTTGCGTCTAAAGTGAGATGATCCATTAACTGACATTTCGAATGGAAAGCTATCAACTTTTCGCGGTAAAATTGCGCGCGAGTTTTAAATTAAAAACTTGAACATGCAGAAATTTTGCTACTTCTGGCAGTTCTAAAATCGTGACGTAACGCAAACGTTGACCCCCCCACCACGTACGTAGACCGTAACGTCTGGTCGGACCCCTTCCCCCCCCCCCCCAAATTGCGTTACATAATTTGCGTACGCCCCCTAACTGGGACAAAAAATGCTTTACAAGATTTCGGCATAGAATTCCACACTTTTTATTTTAAGTTTGCCTTTAAAGGGGCTATACCAGTGTGAACGGTGAAAATTTGGGGGATTTTCGGGAATTTTTTGAAAGAAAAGTACTCAATTAAATCTTTCGGAAAATTAAGAATATATTTGGCTATATTTGACCTATATTACATAATTTTATCATAGAAAAATATTGAGATCCAAGCGACTTATGCGCTGCCTTCGGTGGCGCCAAAAAAAAGTTCGTCCACTTCTGACATGATTCCGGCCAATTAAGTAGCTGAAACCGAAAAAGGAAAAAATGTCGTTAGACTGGAAGATATATTCAATGACGTAAGATTTTCGAAAAATATCAAAATCTATCAAAATGGCGTAGTTATGAAAAAAAAGTCTGCTTTTTTGCCTATAAAATGGTCGTTTTTTTTCAATGCCAAATCGTCAATTTTCATCCAATCAAAAATATCCTACGTCATCGTAGAGTAAATATATTAAAGAGTACTCAGTTCAAATTTCAAGTCAATCGGATAATTGTTCTTTGATTTACAATGTCAACAAATTTGAAAAATTTCATTTCGAGAAAAACGCGTTTAAAGATTTAACTATCGATTTTATACCTACGAGCGCTTGCTCTTTAGAAGGCTGCCATTCGGGGAGTATTAGAGATACGGCCTTGACATTTTTACAGGATATTCTTGAAAGTATAAACTGTCGAAAAAGGCAAAAAAATCGATTTTTTGAAAGTGTGACACTATTATAGAAGATCGCTGTCTGAAAAAGACAACATTTTTGGTGCAAAGTAAAGATTACTGTCGTTAATGAGATATTGCCTCTTTTGTAATGATATTTTTTATATTGTTTTCCTCCTTCGCTGTCGCTGCTTCAATTTCATGCGAATGCCAGACAATGCTCTTTTTCTGTCGAGACCTGTGCGAGATGGGGAATCTCGTCCCGTGAGGCGTTTGATGTTAGGGAGGTGGTAAGTAAAATCCTTTCGGAAAATAAAGAGCCGGTGAATGTGCTGAGAGAAAAAAATTGGTTAAACTGGGACAGAGAATGCTTAATGCAACAAAAATAGTGTACGACGCTGGGATTTTTTTTATTGCCTGTGCAACGTGACGAAAGGAGAAAGTCGCTAATGACGGAATTAGTGAAGTTTCGCCGGTTGAGAAACGTTGTCTGGGTTCGTAAAGCGTAGTTCATCTAAATGGCTCAGGCTACACTAAATAAAGCAATAAATTTTACAGTGCAACGGAAAATATTCAAGGTTCCCCATACCATGGTATTATTTGAGGTTGACACGACTGACATAATTAGAAATTGATTTCTAATCAAATCCCAATATAAAAAATGATTATTCGTTCGTTTGCACATACACTGCACAAAAATGTATCGATCTGATCAATTCAATGATGTTGCGGAGTTAAAATAGTTAAAAAGTGGACAAAACTAGATAATCTAAGCGAAGCAATTATTGTGGTGTAAATTGTTGCACAGTCTAGCGATTTGCGAGCAAATATTTATTGACCGAGGACTTAAGGGGGGAGATACCTTTGGATGAGAAAGAAATTGCCGATTTTCATGATTTTTTCTAAATGTGATTTTTCAAAACAGTTCGTCGCCATTTTTAAAACTTGGGGTCTGTTTTATTACTACTTTTGGTTGTGACATGGTATTAAAAAAAAATTAATCTTTAAAAATGGCGGAGGAATGGTCTTCTAAACGGGTCTCGGTGGATGTTGTCAGACGGCGTGACACGTAGCGTCGGCGGGATTAATCTGAAAAAAAACCAACGATAATCTTTCTTTCATTAACGCTCATACGAAAAATATGAACCAAGAAAAGATGAGAAATGTTGAAAATCGACTAAATGGTGAACCTGTGAACCGAAATGGTAGAATTTTCCGAAAAAATTGCAAAATTTTGCAATAAAAAATACCTTTATTTATTTTGAAAAACATTCAGGGTCATGTTTTATACATATGGTTAGAAACATTAAACCAAATTCCTTCAGAATCGGTTGATTTGTTTTTTTAGCTATACCTCCACCGTTTATAAATAAATAAAAAATACCATGTGACAGCCAGAAGTATTAATAAAACATACCCTAAGTCTAAAAAATAGTGAATAAATATTTCCTTTAAAAAAATCATGAAAGTCAGCAATTTTTTTCCTCGCCTAAGGGTATCTTTCCTCTCAATGATTTTTTTTGGGAAATTTACTGTACATGTGAGAAATTTCTATGTGAATTATATTAAATACATAAAATATTCACAAAGTTCACAGTCGTTCTATGAGAATTATTACGCAAATATTGTCCGTCCAGTCTGTACGGTAAGATCTACTGTAATTTCATCTCCATTCTCCGATTTTCTCCGATTTTCTATCGTGTGTCTGCCTCATAACACACTGTCAACGAAGTTGTTTGTTCGGGGCAATCGAGTGATGATTGCATTGGTCGATATACGGTTATCGAATCGGAGCTCGTACGGTATTCTACTAAGGACAATTTCGGCGTTTGCGTAACTGATTTATACGCCGGAGCGATCTCGAATCCTGAACATTGTGTAGAGACTGACCGCACTGTCTACTTCTCGTTTACATAAGACTAGAATAAGATCGGAAGGGGAGCGAGATCTCCACTTCAATTTCTCCTATTTGAAATAAAAATGCTAAAAACATATAAAAATATTTGCCGTATGCATATATGTACCAATGTCTATTGTATATAAAATCGATGTCTTATCGAGTACATAAGGTACATGGGACATTCCACGCCATTTCACCTTGCCCGTGAACCAGACCATTTTTGGTTTTCTGATTTTTTTTTTGTAAAATTGTACCCACTGGAAGGAATATCCACACCAATTTGTAGATTTTTATCTCTTCTCTTTTAGGAGTTATAATTTATTGAAAATCATCGATTTTGGAAGTTTTGGAAACGTTTAAAAGCTGATAACTCTTGAACCAATTGAGATATCGACAAATGTCACTAGTTAATTTTTTTCCATTTTGAAGCACACTTTCGTTAAAAAATATGAAAAAAATGATCTATTATCAATGTCAACGTTTTTTTTGCTTCTAAAGTGAAAACTATTTTTTTTTAAGACGATCGCCATGTTTTATTTTTTCCGAAAAAGTCTCTAAAATAGAGTGACTCATTCTATGATTTTTAAGACTAGTCTCATCGTGGGCCCATTCTTCCTTCTATTTTTTTTTCGAATTAATCATATTTTTATGAAAAGATTTTTATCATTTTAATCTCCAATAATGCTATTAATGATTTTGTGATTTCCAATTCGGCTTCGTCAGGCCTGAAACGATTTATTTTTCATTTGTGCTCTCCTGGCGGAAGCACCGCACCTACAGGCACCACTACACGCGCGTATCGCTCACCGACGTACGCCGGCTCATCGGGCGCACCTGATTGGCCCGCCTTTGGAAGTTAATAATAATTCAGGGGTTGATCTGAGACCCACGCATGCTTATATGAATCGACTCAGAACTTCACCCCCAACCCCCCCATTTCAGGTAACGCATTCAGTTCTGGGACACCCTGTATATCATCCATTACATACTTAATAAGGCATCTATTTTATATATATCGCAAACCCAATGGCTTTGTTTAATTTTATAAATTTCATAAAACCTATTTTCTATTTCATTAATATTTTTTCATTACAAAAACTTTTCGATGCTGGTTGAACGTGGTTTATTTAACAATGAGGGTGCCTTATATTTTGCTAGAATCACTATAAAAAACGATCGAACGATTAAGGGGTCTACATAAGCTCGAACTTGAAAAACCACGATTTTTTTCCCCACTATTTTATAGCCACGGGCTTCGACTTTAATTTGCAACGAACATTTGGTAAAAATTATGAAAATTGATCAAGTTATGACGATTTTTGTGAAGGGTCGCATCGCCGTGTGCACCATGGCCAACCGTCCCGATGCGCTTACTCCTCTTTTCTCTTTTTCGTTGCTCTCAAAACTATGCGTCATGAAATGGTCTAAGTCGTATCTCAAAATTTATTTGTCCCGTCGGTTCAAATTTGGACAGAGCATAGCTTATTACCTTTTTTGTCGTATGCCTGGATGATTTTTTCATACGTCCTTCCATTTGTAAATAACAAATTAATAATTTTTCTATAAAAAATCAAACTTTTTTTCTAACCTTTAAATTTTTGTCATTTTCAAAGATCAAGTATCGGGTCATACGAAAGTTTGATCATTATACTAAAGCACATTTTCCATGTTTTATTTCAGATCACCCTAGTTGCCAGAAAACCACCTTCGCCGATTGGCCATGCAGTAACGGCGGCATTTTGTTTGAATAATAATAACTCCATTGTTTATACAACATTTTCAATTAAAAAAGTCAAGCTTAGCAAGAATGTTTATTAACTGTGTGTAGATTCTGATCTCGTCGTCCCAATGATCTCAGAAAAAAATAATAAAAATCAACCTGTTCTTGAACCCCAAGCTTATGCAGACCAATCGAAAGAATTACTTTTCTTTCTCTCCTAACTAGAAAAAGAAAGAGCCCGTCACTATTATCGTACTAATCGCCCATGAAGCGCCAGTTTTCAAGATGCAGTTTAGAAGACCATGCCATGCCTCCGCTATTTTTAAGGGGAGATATACACCTAGGAGCCGGAAAAAAGGTCATTTTTGTGAATTTTTTTCAAGGAAAGCTGTTTGAAATTTCGGATTGGGATTTTAATTATCTAAAAGTATATACATTCAAAAATATATTCAATTTTCTTTATTTAAAAATATCACAAACATACAAGGATATTGTATGATCCTTGGAGCGTCGTAAAAAAAATCTGCGTATACGGTACCCACTGGCGTTTCTTCAAAAATCATCTGAAAAAAACCAAAAAGATTATTAAATTAGATACTATAATCTAGTACTTGTCATAGCCGATTTTGAAAATATCGATTCATGACAAAATGGTGGACGTTTGAACATACATAGTAATTTTTGGGCCAAAAATTAGTTATTATTTTGCCTATAAAACAAAAACTAAGTAACGGAAAAAAAATCCTATGACAAGTACTAGATAATGGTGTATAGAATAACCACAAAAAACCTCAAGGCAATCGGTTCATTGGTTTTCGAGAAATTTTGGGTACCGATTTGAAAAACGTGGTTTTGAGAAAAACGCGTATGAAAATTTGGAAATGAATAAATCATGAAATTTGTCAACTTACTTGGAATCATCGATACCAGGCCCATAGTGTAGGTCTTCTACGGACGACGGAATGTTCATAGCTTCTAAATCCTCGACCTCGACTATCTAGGTATATATCTCCACGTAAATATTGAAAAAAAAAAATATCATGTAACAGCCAAAAGTAGTAATAAAACACCCGGAGTCTGAAAAATGATGAAAAAATCTTTCCTTTTAAAAAAAATCAAGAAAATCAGCAAATGTTTTCCTCACCTAAACGCATCTCTCCGCTAAATGAAAACTTTTGGAAAATCAACTTTATATGTAAGAAATTTCAATGTGCATGATATTAAAAACATAAAATATTCACAACGTTCACAGTCGTTTTATGAGAATGATTACGCAAATATTGTCCGTTCAGTCTATACGGTAAGATCTACTGCAATTTCATCGCCACTCTCCGATTTTCTACCGTGTGTCTGCCTCATAACACACTGTCAATGAAGTTGAGAAAAAGAGAAAGAACCACTTTTCTTTCTCTTCCAACAAGAAAAAAAGAGACCGTCACTATTATCGTACTAATCGCCGATGAACACGCTCACTAATTGTTTCATGTGCCTGCTGATCCAAAAAAATGCCCAACTGCTTTTTCACCCACGCAATTGATGTTGCATGACCATACTTTTGATGTTGCTTAGATGCGGTTGGCTTAATGATTAATTAAATTTCTTCGTCTTTCTTTCAAAAAAACTCAAAATTAGTAACCAGTAACTTAAAACAAACGATCAGATCATTACAAGAGAAACTTTTACTTTCATTTTAACCGTATTAAGAGTCTCGGAGCAGAACATTACATTCACCAGCTTCAATCATTGTGATAATCATGCGTGTTCGTGACTCCTGATTTTTTCTCAAAGAGGTCTTCGAAGGGAATCGAGGAGGGGGTGGGGATGTCGAGAATCCTAGTCTTGGGTGATCGGTGTATTGGCGGTTAGTTGCGATTGGCCAAGTGCTCGGTAAACATCACAGGGTAGACAGAAAAGAGAGAGATAGAAAACCAGACAGAAAGATAACCAGAGAGAGAGAGAGAGAGAGAACGGGGACACAAGCAAAAAGATTCAGCTCAGAAAGAAGCTCTGCCCAACTTAAAGAGGTTGATCGCGATATACGAGAAGTTTGAAAAATTGAAGGGAAAAGGCGATAGCACCAGCCAAAAAAACCCGGAGGGAGAGCGAATGAGAAAAAACGAAAAAAAAATCAGAGCGGAGGAAATTTGGTAAATTTAGAGGGTACCAAGAAATACTAACCTCGAAAAAAGTGAGACAAACGCGCTGGTGAAAAAGCGATTTGACGTTCGTGTATTAAGAAGCTCGTGAAATAGTCAGTAATCATGTCCATGGGCGACTGGTACGATAATCGTGAGATTCTTATCACCGGAGTGACCAGTGAATTAGGACGTGCGTTGTTGGAAAAGCTGCTTCGGGCTTTGCCGACTGTTAAAATTTATGCGATCCTACGATCTCGCAATAGTCTCAGCAAGGACGACAGGATCAAGAGGATATTCGCTTCACCGGGGTATCGTGTTCACAATAAAATAGATAACAAAGACATGAGTCTGGAAAAGATGCAATAGGATAAATAAAGAACACACTTGGTGCTCTATCATTTGCGGACATTTGGGTGTTATTATTGCATCTTGTCTCTTAACTTATTGCATATTGTGCGCAACTTTAATTCATTTTAATATATTGAAAACACGTCGTGGTGTATCGGAAACACACTGATCGCGTCTGTGCACCTTCACTTCCCATACGAGTACTTTTATTATGTGGGTTTATGTGTAGAGCCTGCGGGTGGGGATTGGAAATTCGAACGATCTATATTCAAAAGGACCGAAATTTCGAATTCAGTAATGACGAACGTTTCAATATAGATACATCAATCTTATGATAGTCTGTAAAATAGTTAATCGAAATTGTGAGTACAAAAATCTCGAAGTTATTTTTAAAATTTTAAAAGTGATTATTATTGAATCTCGAAAATAATGAGAGATATAAAATCGATTCGCCTGTATATATACACCAAACGATTCGATACGTCAAATCGTCGAATTGTAAATTTTACGACCGTTTACAATTTCGAATTCATTAAAGCGAAGGACCAAAAAGTCGTTCAGCTAAAATAGCGATGGGCCAAAATGGCGAACGGTCCGGGTAGCGAAAATTTGGGATCGAGCAATACTTGCGCTTCAGAATGAAGATAACAGATGGCGTTAGTGGTCAGTCGGGTCAGGCAGCCATGCCATGTTCGCCATTTAGGTATTCGCCATTTCGTACCATCGATCATTTGCGTTTATAAGATCGACACATTCGAAGTCCGTAGTCTCGATATATGACTTTTTGCTATGCACGGTATTACGAATATTAGGTACTCACTTTTTTCTATTTCGGAGATATGTATGTTGTAGATATGTATGTTGTATGACTCAAACTGCAGAGTATCTGAATACATGTTCTCGATTAAATGATCTCTCGAATAAATAATCCTTCCGTGTAATAGTTCCTCGATTTCGTCATCGGTCAAACGATAAAATTTCGAATAATTTAACCTTCGTTTTTTTAAGAGTTTACAATTCTGTCGTTTCATAATTTTTGTCGTTCTATATTTGGTCATTCGACATTTTGACCCCCACCCGAGCCTGCAAAAATTTCTGAATATACGTTCACGATTTTCTCAAAATTCTAATACGTGGTTCGTACCACGCGAAAGATTTTTAACATAACATTGAACATGAAAATTTGTCTCTTGGTCTCACATAATAGGCGGCATAAGGTTTCGTAACGTATTACATTTTATTCGTTCAAAATAATTTAAAATCTATACCCCTTGATTGTATAATCAAGTACGTTCTACAATTCACACCCTCACGAACTTAGTAAAAAAAGATATTTCAATCCCTCTCAGAAAAGGTGAATGAGTAAATGCACATCAATTAGAAAATAATTTTTTTCCTGTATAAATTTGGAAACGGTATTTCTAGGTAGGAATTATATTAACGGGATCATCCCATGTGACAGGTATTTTTTTCGTATTTTGGGAATTTGTTTTTTACGAACAATTAAAACACACTATCTGTGAATTTTTATCACACATTTATTAACATTTTTTTACAGTCTCTCAGAATTTTATTTAGAAAAATTAACGAGTTGAATCGACTTTACACCGTTCGGAAGACACTCATGTGTAAAAAAAAGTTGGCTGATGGCTCTCATGATTCCGGCGGTTTGGCTCATCTGAGAAAAAAAATCAAACGGCATTTTAATTCGTAGACCTGAGGCCATCGCCGAAACCAGAGTAAAGTGAAAATATCGAAATTCAATTTTTGTCACGCTTTTAAAAGTTAAGTTCCAAGTTTCGTCATTTTTTTCGACTTTTTCAGTAAAAAAAACAACGATGGCAGATATCAGAAATATTCTAATTCAGGTGAGAACTATAGATGTGCTGACTATACCATATAAATTTGAGCGTAATCCATTCGATAGTTTTTGGAATATCATGGAAGCCAATTTGGAAAATACAGTTGTGAGAAAAACGCGTTTAAAAGTTCAAGTACGATTTACACAAGGAAAATGTTGACTCACCATTAGTCTGCTATGCCGGGTCCATATAACACGCACACATTCTTTGCAATTTGTGCAAAACATTTTTTTTCGATTCTTCAGACCTGCCACATGGGATGGCCACCTTAAGGTGGGATATACCTTTAGACGGGACAAAAATAAGCAATTTTGAGGGATTTTAAAACTATAAATAATTATTCTACATTTATCAATCTGTAGGTATACATAAATAGTATATTTAAGTATACAAATAATTGTTTGAAATTCATGTATCATCAAAATGGCAGAGCTGTGGCAGAGTGCTACAGCAATGTTGCCACGGGAGTTGCGAATCGACGTGCAGTCTAGGTTCCCGTAGACTTTGATTTGCGAAGAAATTCACAAAATTTTCCGTTAGAACATGTATAGTTTCTATTTGACAGTAATTACAATGACAAAAATGCAAATGTGAGAGAATGGCACGCATTTCGAAAAAAAAAAAACATTTCACGCACAGATTCTGTAAAATTTGGATTAAAAAATTGGATTTTTTTTCTAATTTTTCAATAACAATTCTCGTCAAGTAGAAGGTAGCAATATTATCGATATTTCTACCAAGTTTCAACTCAAGCGACTCCATACTTTTTGAATAATCGTTGAAGCCAATTTCGAAAATTCCGTTTTGAGAAAAACGCATTCGAAGTTTACCCCCGCCCCAAATTCGCGCGGTGAGGCTTTGAAACTTTGGGAAAAAATTCTACGTATATAGTTCTATGGTTTAAAGAGAAAAAAACTAACTCGATTTATTGATCTTCGTAAATTTATATCCCGCCTTGAGGGGGGAAATCCCTTAAGATGCTCGAAAATGAGTCATTTTTCATAAATTTTTTTGAAGAGCCTGAAACAATCGCATGATTTTTAAAATTTTGACATTATCTCATTACAAATTTCCAGTGTTAATTTTTTTCTTTTTTAAACAAAACAAAATGGCGGCGTTATAAAGTATTCCTTTATGCGTCTTTTGAAAAATGCTCATGTTATAGCTCAAAAAGTTATTGATCGATCTGGCTGAAATTTTGGGAGGGTAATCACTATAACATTATTGGAAGGATATACCTATGAAAATATAAAAAAAGGTGTAAACTTAAAAATTAAGTACGCTTTGTAATCAAATTTTTATATTTTTGACCACATTCTCGACAATTTTTACCCCCAAAAAGTAATTTATTTACGCGATAACCTTAAAATTTTAATTATAACCTTCCAATAATGTTATAGTGAGAAACCTCCCAAAATTTTAGCCAGATCGATCAATAACTTTTTGAGCTATAACATGAGCAGTTTTTCAAAAGACAGTTTTTCAAAATAATTTTCCTTTCCACTTGAAAGTTTTAATAAGATAATGTCAAAATTTTTAAATGATGCGATCATTTTATCACCTTTAAAAAAAATCAAGAAACATGACTCATTTTCGGGCCCCTAAAGGCTTAGACGGATTCTAGATGTCGTCATTGGAAATATCGAACAGTTTAATGAAATATATATTAATGACAGATACGGAAGGCTACGACTCCAAGAGCCGAACGCAATTTCAAGAGTGAAGGTATTGGAGGGTAACTTGCTGTACGAAAATTTCGGCCTCAGCAAGGAAGACAACCTGTCGTTGAGCGCCGTCGAAGTTTTATTTCACGCGGCAGGGCCGCATGATGAAGTTTTTAAGTTTTGCCAACAACTGCCGCACTTGCGTACAATCGTCGCTGCATCATCGTTGTTCAAATACAAGGGATCAATCGCGGAAATGCCGTGCAATGAAAACTTTCCCGTTATACCGTTGGCTCTTTTGCGGATTCCGCTTTTGGGTCCTGCCCACGAGGAACCGATGCCGGGATTCGTCGAGATTTTGAAAGGACCAACCGCACTCATGGTTGGAGCAGGCTATGCATTGGGAAATTCAAATTTTCCGGCCGAAGTTTATCCGATCGATCTCGTGGTGAATGCTATGATCGTTGCTGCGTGGGAGAGAGGCCTCAGGTTAGTTTATCATCCTTTGATCACACTTAAAGAGCAGGCGAACAAAACCGGACTTGTCCACACTACGTCATTTTTTTCGTGTTATACAAGCAGACCTTTATTAGCTTCCGGAATATCTTGAATTAAATCCGGCTCTGAAGACCTCAAAATTGGTCAAAAATTGCTTTTTGGTCAAAAATTGGTTAAAAAAGCCAAAGGCAGTTTTGGGACACGAAAAAAAAAAATTATTATTGGCTAATTTATTTATTGATTTTTAGAAAACCTGGACCTTTTTTATTTATAGCAAATTATTTATTTTATTTTTAGCAAAACTGTTCCTCATTTATGCAATAATATTTATATTGAACTGAGCGATTATTACGATTGTACGCATTTTTTCGTCGCGCAATCTTCCATTCGTCGCAAACGTTGAAAAATTGAAATATGTAATATTAAAAAAATAATATTTGAATCGAAGGTAAGGCAATGATTTTTTGTAAGGATGAAAAGTGCATCGTCGCTGCGTCTGTTTGTGTTCCAAAGTACATTTGCTCCTAATTTTTCTGAGACTTAAAATAAAAATTTCAAATATTCTGAGTGTAATAAAATGTTTTAAGCCGTATTTTTCGAACGATTTTCCAAAATCATATATAAAATTCTATATTTTAGACAGCATCGAATGGTTGTTATAAAAATCTGCAAACGTCTTTCTTTTGGTTCTCCCAGATAGTCATATCCTCATGGATAAAAAGAACCCGAAACAGCGATCTTACAAGCAGCATCACTCAAGTGTCCGCCTTCGATCTTGTAGAAACTTAGATATGTGATAAAGCATTGAAAAAACGGTTTCAACGGGGAAACCAGCCCTCAAAGAAAAGCGTGCCGAGGGGTCATTTTTCAATTTCATTCACAAGCAGTCCACCGAACTGAATGATACAAAAACCGAAATTCTACCAATGTAAAGCGATGAAAAATCCACTATCGAAGTATTGAAGAAAGAAAATTTCAGGGGGGGCCTTTCTTTGAGGTGTGGTTTCCACCCATAATGCCGTTTTACCACCGAAACAAAATACGTGTGTAATAGTTTTCAATGCTTCATCACATATATGAGTTTCCACAAAATCTATGGCGGACACTTAAGGGGGGGAATCCCTTTAGACGCCGGTAAATGAGTAATTTTTCATGAATTTTTCAACGGTTTCAAAATAATCGCATCATTTTTAAATTTTGATATTATCTTATTACAACTTTGAAGTATTAAAAAAGAAGATTTATTTTTCAAACAAAAGAAAATGGCGGCGTGATAAGATATTCCTTTATACGTCTTTTGAAAAACTGCCCATGTTACAGCTCACAAAGTTATTGACCGATCTGGCTGAAATTCCGGGAGGTTTCTCACTATAACATTATTGGAAGGACATCCCTAAAGGTTTAAGGTTATCGCGTAAATAAATCACTTTTTAGGGGTAAAAATTGTCGAGAAAATGGTAAAAAATATAAAAATTTCATTACAAAGCCTACTTAATTTTTAAATTTATACTTTTTTATATTTTTATAGGTATATCCTTCCAATAATGTTATAGTGAGAATCCTTCAAAAAATTCAGCCAGATCGATCAATAACTTTTCGAGCTATAACATGAGCAGTTTTTCAAAAGACGCCTAATGGAATACCTTATAACGTCATCATTTTGTTTTGTTTAAAAGAGAAAAAAATAACCTTTCAAAGTTGTAATAAGATAATGTCAAAGTTTTAAAATGATGCGATTATTTTATCACCTTTAAAAAAATTTATAAAAAATGATTCATTTTCGTGCGTCTAAAGGGAATTCCCGTCTCAAGTGACCTTGTTACTGAGGTTTCTTCATGTGTTGTAACGAATTTACAACAGCCGTTGAGATTTTGCAAAAAATAAATCGACCCCGAGGTGTCTCCTTAAGTGTCTCGTCGAAATTGTCCCGAATAAAGTGCCTAACAAAAGGAGATCGTTAAAGCAGTTCCTCAAAAAAAATGACGTTCGTTCGAGCGATTGCTCGGGAGTGAAAGTCTGCGAGCACAATCGTGTGCACAACGTGCTCGGCCAGACCCGTACCGTGGAATAGTCATAAATTGCCATCGCGGTTTAATCAATGCCGGCAGTTATTTCTCACGTGAATGTCGCTGAAAACGTATAGATACAGTGAAATGTGTAGAAAAACGAATAGCATACTCGTTCACGAGACAACCATGTGGAGACCATTGCTCAAGTATTTTAACCTATAGTGGTCCGCATGCAACTTGAACGGACCTATTTTTCATCAGAATACATTGCAAAATAGTAACGCGCGCAGTTTCGTAAATAGGGGAAATGAAAGTACAGTGAAATTCGTAATCACTCAGGATAAACATATGGCACATGCGTCGTGAAACACAGTTGAGATATTTCGATTTTGTCAGTCTTGTTCAGTTGCTTGTATAGGAACGCAAAAATCAACGCGCAACGACGGGCATGGAGTAAAAAACTTGGTCGTTGCTTCTTAATCATTTTATTTCGTTCACAAAGTTGTCCATGTCAGGCCGTCGTTCAAATGAAAATGAAACGAAATTGAAATGATAAGGGAGCAATGCCCAAATGTCTACACGATTTTTCTCGAAAATCTCTCTTTTTAAGTTGTTATTTATTTAGAAAACAACTGGTACCTCGATATTTGAGAATGGTACGACGTTAACAATTTATAAAAAATAAAAGTTCGCACTTCTTGGAATATTCGAATTTAATATTAAGGGATAATGACAGTGTAACGGGTCGCAAAATACCTGATTTTCGCGAATTTTTTCGATGGTTAAAATACGCTGATCAGTCTAATTTTTTTTATGACAAATCAAAGCACTCATGAAGAAGAGAAAATAATTTTTTAAACGTTTATTTCTATTTTATTTTTTACTCTTTTTGGACTGTTGAAAATGTCTTCGAAAAAAGGAGTCCTTACAGTGTACACGGTTGTGGCCGTAAATATTATCTAAAACAAAATGTCTAAAAAGATTATTAACCAGTATGAAAGCTGCTATCTAGCTTTGGAGGTTTAAAAAAAAATTGACAAAATGGCAGTGGTTTGAAAAAAAAGTTATCGAATTTAGCATAGATTTTCGACAGTTTTTCGTTTAATAAAATATGAAGATTTAAAAAAAATCTTTTATGGCAAGATAAAGAATGACGTGAAGAACGTTGTGTCAAAATTTGGGACGGATATCTTGAACACTATTCCTTTGAGAGTGTACACCGTGTTGATAAACGACATTTCGAGAAAAACGCGTTCAAAGTTTCGAGTGCAGAATTTTCATATAATTTGTCTACTTACGATCAATCAGCGATGTCAGGTCCATGTTTATGACCATCCATACTATCGGATAATGCAAAAAAAATGGTTTTTTTTTTAAATTTTACACTGTGTTGATCCTTTAAACAACTATCGATGATAGTCTGATCGTGGAAAAAAAGTTAGCCAAGTAAAAATAATTGATATTCGAGATCAAAAATCAAAATCTTATGCACCCATTCTTTTTCAAAGCTAGAGCACTATCCACAATCTCCCCGACATGCACACCCTTTTTTAAATTCAAAGCACGAACCATATAAACTTACACAGCCTTCTGAAGTTCGAGCTCGGACAACAAACTCCCACAGCTAAACAAATAAACCCTACAATACTTACGGATATTGTGTCAAAACTGTAATTGGTCCGGCGTTTTAGAACGTTCTGAACAGACTTCTATTGAAATCTAGCAAAAAAAACACGTCCACCAGAAGGATACTTCTTCGACGAACAACCAAAAATGTCATTGAGAATGTTGCTCCAAAATAGCTTTACGAAGAAAAGTTTGTAATAATTTTTGCATATACGTCTTTTCTGTCAGGTATGTACGTACACAAAATCATTAACTTCGAAAATCGCACACGTACCTTGACAAAGGCGCTAGTCATTAACGAACTTTGTTAATTTCCCTATGAACCCTCCAGATCGATTGTTCAATAACGAATATTTAATATTCCGTTAAAAAAAACACCGTTGCAGATTATTTACAGTAAACCGCTGTCCTTCTTTTCTCTCGTAAATGTAGTTACGAAGTATTTCGCAACTAGCACTGTTGCTTTAGTGTGTATTTTGTTTTTCGCTATCGTGAGCTATAGCAAGGAAGATGATTAATTGCTCAGAGCGTAAAGCCTTGCAACATGTTGCAAAATCAAGTCGTTAAACTGCAATGATGAGGACGAGAGTGTCAAAAGAAGGTCGGAAGTAAAAAGAGAGAAACATTTTTAAAGAAGCTTCCTTTTTATGTCTATCATATATTACGTTTTTCTTTCCTCTTAGCGGAGATTGCGTTTGGTGGACATTGAACAACTATTTAATAAGAAATATTTGTAAAACGTTCAAAAACAAAAAAAAATCGCTTCGAAAAAAAGTCCGGAAGTAGTTTTGTATGTTTGTGTTTGTGGTCGCAGATTCATTTTATTCCTGTCAGGCTAGAAGAAATTCACAGCCGACACATCAAAACAGCAGTCGATATAGGAGAAATGCAAGGATATGTTTTGTTGTTTTGATTTCATTGGAGTACAGAGGGAAGAACATAAAATCCTACTGGCCCGAAGAGCCAGCGGGGCAGTCTTATTGCCCGACCGGAAAGCTTTATTCGCCAGTTTTTTTTACATATACCTGGCAGGGCTTCTCGAGAACCAAAGTTATTTTCGCATCACAGGACTGCTGAAATAAATCGATTTCATCTACTTGCCTAAAACGAACAATGCTTCTTTCGTTTCGTTGCGACCTTTCGTCTTAGACCTCACTCATCGATCTCCGTGCGGTTTCGTCCTTTTCTTTCTGCGCAATGATAATCGAGAGCCTTCGAACAGTAAATGTCACAGCCATTTGAAATATATATCATATACCGCCAAACACAAAGTCGCGTCAGCTTACAATCTGCTGCGAAATGATTTCTGCCGATTGTATACAGAGTATACATATAGAGTCTGTGATTTCCGGCTCAGTGGTGATCGGACTTAAAGGACAATCGTCCTATATAAACTTCCTGCTAGTAGCTGGTATCTGTTATACTTGAGCCCCGAGACTTCCATTTGGTCAACGAGATCAAGGGATATAGCCCCACAGGGCGATCGATACTGACCCCTGATTGAATAAAGTTCTGTCACAGTCTGTTTCAATAAATTCTCCAACCAATTTTCGGCTATCAGTCATGTGGACACGCGATTATTTGAAAATATCTTTTGTAGGGTTTCTTTTCACTAGGAATGAACATAATAGTAACAATTGTTTAAACAATAATAATAATAATAATAAAAAGAGAAGAGTCGCAAAAGCCATGTTTGCGGGAAACAGGAATTTATTTTACTGCCAGTTAAGTACCAAGAACTAGGAATGAACAGAGAACGGAGTTCCAGCTGACAAGATCTATCCCGGTATTGTTCAGCAATCTGCAATGATGGTATGAGATTCCAAGATCATCAAAGATACACTCAATTACAATGTACCAGACGCAGATGGCGACCCGAACTTATGGTACAAGTTGGACTGCCTGCAGTAACGGCTGGCGGAATGCTGTACAACGATCATCAGGCACTCAGCGATAATCCGAGGATTCTTAATGGTCGGCATTGTGTACATGTTGTTAAAGGCGAGGGAGGTACAAGACTCAGTGAAGTATCGACCAATTGCGTGTCTGCTGACCATCTGCAGAAGCTACTAAACTACCAACAGAAACTTATACGTGGCATCCAGGGATTTAAGGCTTATGATAGCGTGTCACATTTTTGTATAGCCAAGATAATACCCGGATACAGGATTCACCAAATCAGCTCGCACTTCTTGACGTGGATAATGGAGCAATGAAGAATTACATCTTGATTGGCGACGAAGGAAGGCCAAGTAACGATTGCTGCAATTCAGATACTGCGTGGGGTGTTCCGAGCAGATGCCATGAGCCCACTGTGCTGTTCCGCGCACAGAACCTGGTGGCTAATTAACGGCATAGCTCTAAGTACGGATTCAACATCGATGTCGACAGGGAAGGTACACACACTTACGCATTTAGTGTCATCAGGTGGACAGACATCGATCCTGAGAAAGTGGAGGTAAATGCGCAGCTGCTTAGTACCTGGCTACCGCACCCAAAGCGAATCACGCTACCTCTCTACAAGAGAGGGCGTGAATTAGTACACATTGGAAGACTATGCACGAAGGTGACATATGACCTCCGGGTGAACTTTCGAAGGCAGACAACCGCGCTTTATCAGGCTATCCAAAGATCTGACAGGAGTATACTCGACTGGATCTATTCCATTGGGCTGGGAATGAAATAGAAACTGGTGTAGCTCACGCGCAACAATGAAAGCGGAATTTACTATCTGAAGTCACTGCATGGAGAACAGGCGAACACCTTACGGCAACCACAAATTTACGCCAGGGCTTCCAATAGTTGGTTAACGTGCGCGAATCTCTTTGCTAAGACAAAGGGTGGTATGGTAACTATCCAGAAACTATATGAAGTGCATCGAGAAAACTAATGAGGGCATGATAAATGTCAAAAACATAATCAGCAGCTCGGAAAAACGTATTACTGGTGCAAGTCAGACCTGGGTAGAAACAAGATCCCTTGCATTGCACAACCAAGTAGCAAATAACGTGTACCAAATTTTGCCACTAAGTACTCTGTTTTTTCCAAAAGTGATCACTAATCTACTTTCTTTCGTGAAATCTCAAAATTTGGCAAGTAAACGTAGTTTGTTCAAGTCCCCCATTGAAGTTACGGCTGGCTAACTTATGCTGTGCTATAGTGAACATCGTGTTACTCATACCTACTGTACTATATTGGACACGGCGAAGCTGCGCGCAAAGTCGTGTTGGTAGATGTTATCAGATTTTGCCTGACTCTTTCAATAGTCGAACGAAGAGTGACACCAATATGACTGAATGTTAAATTCCAACATTGGGGCTCCAGCCGAATGTAATTGATAAATCCCTGAATGACCGTGAATCGATAGCGCTATAACTGTACATGCACATGGTGTATACTTTTGTTACTGGAATTTGCAGAAATCGAGTCGACGAGCCGATTGTGTATAACGCACCGAACCTCGGATGCACCTGGGGTGAAATTATTGAAAAGGGCAAACTGGCAAATCGAAAATTTTCCTATCCAACATTCGGCATCCGTGGCATCACTTCGGTGGGTTTCTTCCATTCGATAATTGTTTTGTTTCTGGAATGGATGCCCTCGGCTCTATGCGATATGATTGTTTCTCCTTTTGGTGCAAAACCAAGGTAACGTATACTCACATTTGTCATTCACTGTTAAAAAGATAAAAGTTTTTGTTGCACTCGTAAAGGAAACACGAAATGTGAGACGTTGGAAATTACAATAGACAAAGGCTTGAGGGGTTTTCTCACTTTAGACGCTAAAAAGGATATTTTCATGATTTTTTGACAGGTTTATATTATAGATATTGATATAAAAGTTGTTACACTTAATAAATACACTTTCGCTTTGCAAAAGGAACAAATTTTATGTGCTTATGTAATCCAAACAAACTTTAAACGCGTTTTTCTCGGAACAACGTTTTTCGACAGCTTGTTGATAAAATCTTCGACACTACTGAACCGATCCTCATGAAATTTGAACCACATATTCTTCACAACTATAGCTGTAGCGCATATCAAGGATTTTTTAAATTTACTCTTTTGCCAAAAACGGTGAAAAAAATAACTACTATTTTCGTCTATAAATAGTGACTTGAATAAAGATTTAAAAAAAATGTATTTCGAAAGTGTATTTATTAAGAGTAACAACTTTTATATCAATATCTACAATATTAGCCTATCAAAAAAATTCATGAAAATAGCCTTTTTTAGCGTCTAAAGTGAGAAGACCGCTTAATTAAAATGCGGTGCATCCGTCCGAACATAACTACAACGAGGCAAACGATTACGAAACATGCCAGTGAATCGGACAAAAATGTTTTAAACGCCATGCCTAAGTACGACGTTAAACTGACTGATACGAACTCTTAATTAAAAGTGTTCTAACTTTTATTTCAATCACAAGACTATCATTCTGTTTTTGAGGGCAGTATCTTTTACTTTTTATTACTAAATTTTTAGCACCAAGCAGTTGCGAAAATATAGTCACTCAAATTGTCAGTTAAATTATCGGAATATATTCCTGATTGAATATTACAGAAAATGTTGTAATGAAGAGGAATGAAAAAGAAGATGTGTCAACTAACGAAAAAACTTGTTCTTTTTTTCTAGATACCTGTCTGAGTACGAGCATGTACGCAAATCTCTACGATCATTGGAGCCAATTGCTTTGAGATCGTGGGCCGTGGAGCGAAGCCGTGTTTACCAACTGCAAGAATGCCTCTCGCTTGAGGACAGAGATACGTATCCTATTTGCCCGGAAATCGATCTTGAATCTTACATTCTTTGCGCCGCAGCGTCAGCGAGAAAATATTGTGCCAATGAGGTCAATCTCAAATACGTAAAAACCTTCTCACGTTTATTCATTGCTGTCGTCGTTATTCTGACGTTATATTATTTCTTTAAGTAGCACGATTCTCCCATTAATTCACCACTTTATTCGTTTATTCGGCATTTTACGGTGATCTTCAACCCTCCGTGTGTAGACTATATTTTTCCATACATGATCTGTACACTGGGTCTTTTAAGGAACAGTTGGATTTTCAGTTTTCTAGGCTTTCAAGAAATCTAAAAGAATTCAGGATTACTTCTCGAATTGTCTACTACCCGAAGCAGGAGTTGTCAAAGTCAAAAGTTCCAAACCGTTGTTAATAAAAATTGAAGTACAGTCAAAAAAATGGGAAATGACGGGATTTGTTTAAAAAATCCGTAAGGTCACACCGAACAAAATTTTTTTTCAACAGTTCTGGAGTTTTGTTTTTTAGACTACGAGCTTCCGAAAGAATAAAGTGTCATTGGCGTGGACTCAAAAAAGTTGCATTATTTCAGCACCTGAAAATGTATGCTTCACGGATTCTGGCGTCATAAATATACGAAACGGTAAACGATTGGCATAAAATGAATGTTTAGTGTAGCGAATACAAAAATTATGAAATATTAATAATAATCAGTGATAGTTAAAGGAATTTTTGGTGAGCAGTTAGGGCAAAAGTACGTTCGGTGGTGCTCGCATACCGATGATTCGCACTACGTACAAAATACTCGAAGAATATAGCAAAACTTTATCTTCAGTAAAAAATATCCAAAAATGACGGAATTATCACCCAAAAAAAACATAAAATATTTATCATTGACGTAAAAGTACACAAAAATAGCCCAAAAGCATGAAAATACCTGAAACATTCATTTCAGTCATGAAAAGACTGGAAAAGTACGAACAAAGCAAAAAAACTGCACCACACTACAAACTGCAAGAACACTGATTCACTCCTACGAAAGGAAGAATCTTTTGTTATTAGGTTTTCTGTATCGTTTCACCAAGAAGTAAATATCAATCCACTGAGTCTTGAGCACAGCATTAAAAAATTGTGTTTCCATTAATTTAAGGTATATTAAATCATAGTTTTCGGGACGTGATGAATTTCGTTCATTGTTAACAACTTGTGCAACAGGATGATATTTTTCTCACAAAAAACGGACTTTTCTTATTTCTGTTGGAATAAAATGTAGAAGAAAGGCATTTTTTCTGTCGATCTTCCCCTTTCTGTGAGCTGACCGCTGGGAACACCGGTAGCCAGTTCGTTGCTTGTTATTTACAATGTTGCCATTCACAATGTACGCATTACGAGAACGACTTTCTCCCGTGCAAAGATCACCCGCGAGACTCTTCTTACAAGTCTTTCACTCGTACAGAGTTACGAAAGAATCTGAGCGCTTCACGGAAGCGATCCCTAACAGATGGAAAATATGAAAGAGCCGGGAGTAAAAGGAGTAAAAAGAAAAATGGAACAGAAAATCGATAGTTCGGTCGAGAAAACCATCTGGTGGAAAACTTTGACGACTTGCGCGTCGTCGTGTATGTGTGCGAATCGACTCTTGAACACTGGAGGGATATGAGAAAAAAATGCAAGGGCAAGCTCGTGCTTTATCGGATGGAAATTGCACCAGATTGAACATGAAATGTGACACTTCAGGAGCTCTGGAGAAAAAGAATATAAAAAATGTGAATTCATATCCAAAATAATGTTTATACTTAACTCGAGAGATTGCAAACACTTTATGAGAGCGACTTCGTGGGATTGTAGATTGAATGTAAAGGAATAGTCATTTTGTAAAGTAATAAATAAAACCACGAATAAAAGTGAATTAACGTTAATAATGCTGTGTAATGTCTGATATTGGGTCGTAAAGATTTTATGATCGCATGATACTCACCCCAATGATGATACTGACAATGAGTGCCAAAAATCCTATAATCCTCACAAATACGTAAAAAGATACAGCTCCACGATTAGTGTCTCCGACAAACCAGTTGCGATGATTTTCATCTGGAAAGTTCTGAAGAACCCGGTGAAGATTGTCCGTCTAAATCAAAGTAAAAGGTTGGAATACTGCTCGCAGCAGAAGTGCTTCTAGTCCATCGATTTCCGTCTCCTACCGTCGCGATTAAATGCTACCCCGAGTGAAAAAAAGTCTCGAGTCGTTTAAGCGAAAGTAGGGAAGGTCGTTAAGCTCGCTTAGAGCGGTGCAGACTTCTTTTTTATTTCACCCTGCGCGTCGATCCACTGCCTGCTTTTGCTACACGCCAGCTGGGCCACTCGAGGTATCATTGCAAGTGCAGGAGGCTTGAATTGGCACCTTCGACGCCCGGCTCGTTCGCGCGAATGCTCTATACGTACACGTGAATTGAGGTGGTAAAGTCGCGTAAACGGGTTTGTTACAAACTCCAAACAAGGGTCCAGGCTGTATTTGGCACGAGTCGTTAAACCAACCCACGGAGACTGCAATTTCCTTTCCGTTCCCATCTAGTGACAACACCCATTCGTATCAACAGTGGCTTAAGTTTTGTGTGAAATTTTCTGTCAGAAATCAATCCGTAAACCCGTCAAATATGTGCTGTTTTCTCACAACGCACGACCCATTCCGAATTACGCGGATTGATCTTCGAACGAGGTTTTATCTACGCTTGGCTAGAAACATCGTTACTATTGTCATCATTTCTTAGTGTTACTATTTGACACCAACCTGGCACCATTCGGTGCAAGCGCCACAAGAGCAATGTAGCAACATCCTAGCACTATGTTGCATGGCATCATTTTGTGATGACGTTGTAAGAACGTCGTCATGAACATTATGCTGTGACGTATTGGAGTTGTGAGTATATCATCGTATTAGGAGGTTATTTCGTGGTGGCATTATAGGAACATTCCAGTCCTATGTTGTGACGTTAAGGTGTTTTTATTTAGTGGGAGTATTTGGGTCATGTTGAGATGTTGGTGGTTCTTTCCAATTTTAGTTGGTCTGAACTCGAGATGCGATCAAGCTTAAATGAACGACAATGAAATCAATCTCGTGGCATATTGTCGCAATATAAAGTAATACTAGAATATATATCAAAATACCACCTCATCGTAGTGAGATTGCAGAGTTCTCCTCATTAAAAAATGTTCTCATCGTGTTCTCTTCACGATGCTAAGAAGCTGGAAGTCATATTGTAATGAAAATGGGTAATGCCATAGTGACCAGAATAGTCTTCTAGAAATCTACGTCTTTTGTGCCTTATCTTCAAGAAACTCTTAAGTGCGTAAGGTTCTTTTTGCCTTTCTGATAATAATGATTAGCTATCTAGTTACTGTTATTGGTAACCGACACGTTTTCAAGATATTCTCAAGGTGCTTAAGCGTAGGAAATCTTCTAATACCTCACTTATCGGATGCTTCTTGAGTTCCGTGGATCAACGAACTCGATCGCATTCTACACGAAAACTGTGGTAATCCCCAGTAATTCCATGCGATTTTTAAGTTTGTCGAAACGAACCGGCTAACGAGAAGTGTGGAAAAAAATTAAAAGAGAAAAGCACGAAGAAGTCAGTAAAAGTTAAAAATTAGAAGCCCTAGAAGTCTCGAACGGAAGGAAACGGTTACAGAGAAGTGGAAGTTTTCCCCTTTAAAGATCAGACAGAGATGGGGACTCCACAGGACGAGGGTTCCACACTTAGCAAGGGCGAACGGAAAAGAGGCATGCGGAGAGAGGAACGATGGCGCGAGAACGGTCGAAGTGGAAAATTGGGTTCTAGCAAACAGTGCACCTCAGTACGAAGGTCAGCAGACAAGTTCTCTCTTCGATCTCTCTTAGCCAGACCGAGACGCTTGCAGAAGAGGAGAACTCAAGAGAAAGGCATGGAAATGGAGAAAGGAAGGATCAAAGAGGATAAGACCGTGAGGTGAAAGCACAACTGTTTCTAAGCTTCAACAACTCCGGCCAACCGTGCGTCGCAGTCGTACGAGCAACTGACGGCAACTTCTCGAACCTGCAGGCCACTGCAATTGCAGGATAGTTATTATAACTCCATTAACAGCGCTATCCTCCCTGTCAGACATTACAAACACAACTTTCCGTACTTCAGTCATGCATAGACTCCATTGGTACATAAAGAGCATTTAAAGGGAAAAGCGCGAGCCCGCTACGAATCTTGGAGAAAAAACTTGGATGACAAAAAGCCCCAGATGGACATACGATCTGCTGTTTTCTTGTACTTAAGTTGCCACATTCCGATCACTTGCTGGGAATTTGATGACCTACTTGCCCAATAGTAGTCCACGCATCCTGTTCCATTGAATAGCGTTCATTTGTAGTTATTTTTTTCGCCACTACTTTCTTCAATTTTTGCGACTTATTTTCTGAATGTGCAGCGTGTCTAGGACTCACAAATACAATGCCGTAAAGAAGTGCTCAAACCCATAAAGGAAATTCAATAGGATTTTTTTACCTCTGAATGTGTGGTCATTCGATGGACAAAATTAATAATACGTTGTAATTTGGAAAGCAACGTTAAAAATATGATTAAAACAGAAATTCTAAGACGGCGTTTTGCAGTTCAAATAAAAGTTATAGGATTACGGCGGGAAATCCTATAACTACCCTATGGGTATTTACTTCGGCCGTATTTTTTCTACTCCAATCCACTCTCCAAAGGTTTCCACACGAGCATGTCGTCATGGGTACGTACGAAACAGGTGTAGAACCACTTACTGTAAATGATCGGATACCGCTTTTCCAGTCGGTATCCATTCGCATTATTGGCCGTTAGAGGAAGGCCAGATTTTTTAGTGAGCCTCATAACCGGAAAACTATTGCTCATGTATACAAAATGGCCGACGGGTGGGAAGGCGTTGGGTTCCCAACAGCCCAACGGTAGGCCTAGATCTGGGTTGGTTTTTCTTATTATACTGGTTTGGCTTGTAGCCGCATTGGGCGCCTGCATAAAAAAAAAATACGAGTATCTGTTCTCAAATTGCAACCATCAATAGGATCCAACCAACGTCCTTACCTAGTTCCGATGATATTTACCGCTGCATAGTTTATGGCCGAAATGAGCATCGGGATATAAAAGATACCAGTGTTGGGCTAGTAGCTATCGGCTTTTGCAATGCCACCCATTGCTAGCACACAGTTGTCGTTCAACGCAGGATTTAACGTCACTGCGTAGTCGACAGCGGGATTACATATCGGTCTTAGATGAATTACCGATCTTGAGCCCGCATCGACTGTAAATAGTCAACAGTCTATACCAAATCCTAACTCTAAACAGAAGTTAATCCTTATACCTTCGGCAGCTTTTTGTCTAGTATTTTGTCAGAACTGCGCCAGGTAGCTTAAGCGGAAGAGCTATCACGTAACTGAAATACAACTTGTACAACTTTCTGATACTTGTAATTTTTTAATGCTTGACAAGTAATGAGTATCAGAAAGACCTAAAACACCATTTTTCGAGAGTTATCTCACGGTTTCACTTGAACCATTCACCTATCTCTCAACACATACTAAGTTTTTACGATTACTTAAATTAACGTATGCGCAGCAGTAATGTTCGAAGCTCTTTTTATTCATTAACTTTTTGTATGTACTTCTTTATATACATGACGTTTGAAAAATATATGCATTGCGCTGAACTAACATACGCCTAGCATTTCAAGCTTCAAAATGCTTTTTTCCCTGATACCACCATTATTCACGAAGTTACGACCTTTCAAAAATCACTGATGAAATTCGGACATTTTTTTGGTTTAATTTTTTTGCTGAGTGTATATGTGAAGGTCACCTTTGTAAAATTGAACGTGACCTTCGTGGACATTTCTGCTTCCACCGGCCAAGTTGGCAATCTACCTATCGTATTTCTCCCCTACAGCACCTATTTTACATTTGTCCATTCAGACTAGCCACTTTCGAGATACTTCACTGTTCCACTCAAAATGAGATACCCCGTATATACGGCCACCCTTTAACATTTGATGGATTATACGAGGATGCGATGATTGAGGTCATCGAGTATCAGAGCTTGTATGGATTCGGTCAAAATTCGTTGGCACAATATTTCCGGCACAGAATTCCCTGAGGTCCTGCATAAAATCGGTGTAAAATGTATACTATCTGTGTACCGAAGGAACGAAATGCAGAGATGAAAAAATGGGCAAGCAAGCGAGCGATTTGGTGCAAGGAACTCACGCGACGTCAGTCAGCCAAAGGTTATCGTGTTCCCATTTTCTACATGGCTGTTATGCGGGATTTTAATTGAAAATTCCTGTAATACCCCCCCCCCCCCCTCCCCCACTAGCGCAGCATCAACGTTGAAGGAAGCGACTTTGTGAATACTACAAAGAAATGCTGTCATCCCGGGTTATCGTCCACTGAAGGCATTCGTCATTGTTGGTTGTTTCGATGGATAATCTTTAAGGGGTCTTCTCACTTTAAACACTAAAAAAGGCCATTTTCATGAATTTGTTTAACCGTTTCATATTATAGATATTGATATAAAAGTTGTTACACTTAATAAATACACTTTCGAAATATATTTAAAAAATTGTTTTTATGTATTTATGCAACCCAATCAAACTTTGAACGCGTTTTTCGACCGCTTGTTGATAAAATCTTCGACACTACTGGACCGATCCTTATGAAATTTTAACCACATATTCTTTACAACTATAGCTATAGCGCATATAGAGGATTTTTTTAAATTTTGCTATTTACTATTTTTTTTTGCCAAAAACGGTGTAAAAACACGTTTTTTGTTGTTTTTTTCAAAAAATGTCCGCCATTTTGTTATTTTTGCATATATAACAAATCGTATGACATGCGCTATAGCCATTAACATACTGAATCTAAAACCGTTTGATTTTCCTGTTTCGGATGATCCATCTCCGAGATTTCATCAACAGCGCAGACTTACAATTTTTTAGGAATTTTTTTTTAACTACCATTTTCGTCTATAAATAATGACTTAAATGAGTAATTTTAAAAAAATGTATTTCGAAAATGTATTTATTAAGTGTAACAACTTCTATATAACATTAAATTACTCAACTTTTGAGCATTAAGCTACTTAACTTTTTTATAGCATTAAGTATAACAAATTTCATCTATTAATATAAACCTATCAAAAAAATTCATGAAACTTGAATTTTTTTAGCGTCTAAAGTGAGACGACCCCTTAATTAAGCTTCATACGTACGATTGACATTCTATGAAATGTTGTTTTAATGTAAGGGCTGATCAATAATAAAGTAGGATAAATGCGCATTTATTATTGAATTATTAATGTCATTATTAGATTTATTTTGAGACTTGTTTAACAATTAAAATCGTATGATTTAATTACTAAATAACAATGTAATATAGCAATTATTCGTAGTAACTCGTCAGACGTTGTCCAAGGAAGTAAAACCCTAGAAAGGTGACCTTCCTTTTGGTGTGTATTGATTGAGTTTGTTTGGCGTCTAATCCGGAGCTCTTATATGCAGCAAGGCAAACGTTTTAATCGCGTCATCCAATATTCGAGCCAATTGCAGGAGAGCATGTTTCATCCACATCCTTTTTATAAATTCATACGTAAAGTTCGTCGTGTGAGATTAGAATCCGAAACTTCACAACCTCCTCCTCGAAACTCCTTGTCTGAATAGATTCGAATGGGAAAACGAACCTTGACGCAGAGCGACTACTCTGTAGTCGGTTTCTCTTTCACCCTCTTCCCTCTTGCTCGCTTTTCTCTGTACCAACATCGACCACATGAGGGGTTCATCGAGGGCAAAAAAAATCAATTACCACAGATCGATTAATCGAGTAAATGCACGTCTGTGCAGATATACTCACATAGATATCATTGTAAAACGATAACGTCAAAAGTGTTTCGACTGCGAGCATTCCACTCTCCATCCCCCAACTCTCAAATGCGTTTACACGCGCGCGCTATCCGTCCGTAATTATAGACGAGCACGATCAACGAATTTATGGGATAACTCGATTATTAAAGGCGTTGAGTTGGAATAATACACACCATCATATATGTTGTAGATAGAATTAGGGGGTGTTATCGCACCGTCCACACCGGATCTATAAATTTCGCTCGTACTTGAGGGTTGAATCTATTGGGGTGAACACCCCGGCGTAGGGGACAAATCGAACAATCGAACATTACGAGCTTTCGAAAACCTATACGGTCCAAAAAAGGAACCCTTATAGACATCGTATTTTTATCAACGACTTAGAAATTCACCGAGAATCCATCATCAAATTCTACACGTTTTATTGAAATATTTTTCTTATTTCTGCAAGCGACATAAAACGGTGAACAAATATATGTTGCACAAAGTGTGAAAATATTGTACAATGTTTTATTTAAGATGCAAGCAATAACTGAACAATAAATAAATGATGTTTGGCGCGATCGTTATTTATCAATAGGAAGGAAAGGTAAGTGTCATGTATACATCCATACAGTAAATTAAACAAATTGTTAAACGTTAAACAATTCAGCTTTACGGTCCGTAGCATCACCGTTATATAACAAAGCTTTAAAGGAAATACAAAAATAAAAAGGTGTTTGTCTATCTTCAAACGAGTACTATAATCTAGATTCCGGGTGTAATAGTTACCTAACAAGATTAATTTCGAAAAACGTCTGCCTCGGTTACAACCGACCCTGGTACGGGTGTCACTTGTAACATACACAAAAAGTCAAATACAAAATGTTTTCAATATAGTTTTACAGCACTCAAATTGCAGAACGCTTTTTATCGTTTTATGGCTAACATCGCACACTTTTTATAATCGTTCAAAATCAGTCGACAATAAAGTAGTAGCTAATACATTTAAACTTTCTCCTAACCAGAAACGAACCCAACATGGAAACAATGCCGACTTAGATAAAATATAACTTTTTTTATGATAAAGAGAAGTTATTAACACGAAATACAGTCCCTCTGCTAGAACAGATTAAGAAACAAAATCTAATCAATAGAATTTAGATCATCTTTACGGATAAAAAAATAAACATTTTTTAAATGAAAATTTGTTAAACTGGATTACAGGAAGGATCAATCTAACTCACAGTTATGGCATTAACAGTTTGGGCTGCCGTCTGCGCATACTTCGTGAGCCCACTACTCAGTAGCTTGTGTGTTGTATCAATTTTTCTCTTGGATGGTCGCTACACAAGATGCTACACAAACAAGGCAGTCCTCCTCTTTTTCTGATGACTCTTCTTAGTATTTGCTTTAGTCCTTTGGCATCTGGAAAACCAAACAAAAAATAAGATAAAGTTACAACCATTTCCACAAAAACTGTTTCAACCGTACCCACCGCCCTTGTAGCCCGACAATAATTCACAGTGTCGAACCCAACTATCTTACACCAATACCAATCACGTTCTTTCAACTTTTAAAGTCCCATTTATTCGCATGAAAAAACTCAATACTCTGCCGTTGATATCAACAGAGCATTTGGGAAAAACTCCGATCAAAAATACTTACTTTTTCTTGCCAAAACACAATAGGGCTATCTATCCGCAGCTGCAACGCGCTTTCACCGGGGCAACACTGGGAAACACGGCTGGACGCGCAAGCCGCTTTTTTTCCCTCTTGCACTCCTCACGCTACGGCTACTAGGTCGCACGTTATTCTCCTTATTTCAACCGTACCCAGTCTACCCTACTATCCACTCGTAATATTGTACATGCCGTTTTTCTGCTCGAACCTTCGTATCACTTCAACGAGAGTTGAGCTTTCGAGTGTGTCTACCAAGGCCCGTTACTCTTCAAGTATAATCTCGTAAAGCAATGTCTTGAAACGTGTGGTTGGCAAATCCCTCTAGATATGAAAGCGACCATGCGGAAAACGGATCTCCTAGCACGCATCACATCTTGTATATACATACAGGATGTGCTGTTTATATTGAACGATCGAAATAACTCGAAATACAGAAGAAAAATGAAAATTGCTGAAATGCGGATAGGACGAATAGAAAGGCCGACTAAAATGACATCATTAGGGTTTCATTGAGAGGATGTCCTGACGGTGATTTCACGGTCAACTTTGTCTTTCATATACCAAATCATGTTTTCCTCGGTTTTTCGTGCGTGTAAACGGGACCTAAAACAGGTCTTTTAGGGCCTAGGCCTTAAAAATGTGCGCGTGCGCATTTCTCACGCTCACGATCATTGAATACAGTTGTGGGACAGCTGTCAGTCGTAAGGTGCTGCCATCAGTCGTTAGGTCGAGGAATTACGCACGTTGTGGCGTTATTTACGGGAAGAAACGTAACCTCACTTCCACGCGAAAAGGCATCGTCGAACGGTGAACGGTGAACGCCTTGTTATAAATTAATAAGATAGAATATTAAAATATGCAGATATATTTTAAAATTACGTTTGGTGCCTACGGGGCGAGGGGGGGCTCCGCCTCAGCCGCGCCCACACGGCGCGCGCGACACAGCTTGCATGTGCGATAGAGCTTCCGTACGCAATACACCTTCTGCACATGATCGCAGCGCTATGTATTTAACAATAGAAGAGCTCGGAAAACATGGTTTTGTTATATAAATACTCGTGTACACCGTGGAGATAGGGGCTTTTACGCCCCTATCCCTTTAAAAAGTCCGACTTTGTCTCCTTGGTACACAATGTACTATTAAATGGGAACCTAAATTCTACGTGAAAACAACTCTTATCCAAATATTGTTTTGCTTGACCTTTAAGTACGGAGATATTTTCCGAAGTGAGATCAGTTTTTCTTTTTTAATCAGCTCGAAGGAGCTCTGTTCACGCTCAATGTATCGGGGTACTGTGAACATTATGGGCATCTTTATTGAGGAGATAGCAAAGTATTTGTTTCAATCCCTGTTTTGGTTGATAATCTACTCACTTGTGGACATTATGAGGAGTCCGTTCCCATAGACGAGTCGGTATGATAGTTCACTTATAGTTGAATTTCTCCTATGTGGATGGTAAGTAAAGTAGGCGTTTTAGTGACTGCACGTGAATTAGTGGTGGGGAGTACGCGAATCACCACTTTTAGCTCCTGGTACGTAATTGCCCGCATTCGTACTCCGCGCATGCGCATGTCTTACCGTTGTCTAGCCGTTGCAAAGCAGAGCTGCTGCCATCAGTCGTTAGGTCGAGGAATCACTTACGTTGAGGAGTTGTTTACAAGAGTAAACGTTACCTCGCTTTCACGTGAGATCGAAACGAAGCATCGTCGATATTGCTTTGTCGTAAATTTTTAATAAAAACGTGTGGGATATTGAATAAGTTCTCGCTGTTTGTTCGTGAAGATTAATGCTTTATTTGGAAAAACTATTTCTAACGCTTTCGAACGTTTCGAAACTGTTGTGTGATCAACTCCTAATGTTTCTGTAAGTTCAGCTAGCGTCTGACAAAAGTCTTCGTGAAGTAATGCCGCCAATTCAACACATCAAAATTAAACGATCAAACGAGCCCGCCGAAGTCGGGCGACGTTCGATCAGAATTATATGACGCCTCGTTCGAGAGGATTACTAAAAACGTAGTATCGCTGTTTGTACAGCAACACCATCACTTATTCAGAGTAAAAAAAAATAAATAAAAAAATTGAGGGCAGGAACCTCTACGTTCCTCCTCCCATCGCCCCTAGCAACTTTCAATCATATTTTTAGAGTAGGTTCATGAAATAATAAAATGTGCAATATGCTAATAGCATAATTGCAGTTAAGGGTGGGAATGACCAATTGTTTTTATTGGGTGGGTGGTAATCCTCTCGAACGAGGCGTCATATAATTCTGATCGAACGTCGCCCGCCTTCGGCGGGCTCGTTTGATCGTTTAATTATAAGACGCCTCGTTCTCGGGATTGCTAAAAACGTAGATGTTTAGAGCGCACCTTAGCGGAGCATAAACATTTTTATTATTTCATACGAGTTACAACAAAATTATTCGTTGAGAATTACAGTCTTTGCAAAGTTATCTTTTGATGGTTGTAGCGGTCGATTATAAAATTTCGCAAAAACCTCTGATGACCGAGACCATCCGGCCGTCGACTTGATTATATTAACGTCTACTCCCGTTCTGAAGGCGGAAGATATTGAAACATGTCTTGTACTGTAGCCCGTAAATTCTTGGCTTACTCCACTAGTGGTTAAAACAGCTTTAATCCATCTACTAATTGTTTGGGTCGAGGCCTCTTTGTGTGGTTTTTTCCAAATAACTAATAGTTTTTCACACTGGTTTCGTATGGTACTGGTCTTCGCAATATATTCCAGAACGGTACTTGCGATACAAAGTTCTGGTTTTTCTTTGAAAAAGGGTAACACTAATAGTGGTTGGGTAACGCCTTTCTTTGAAGTTTTGATAAAATCTTTTATTTCTACTTGTAATCCGTCTTCATTTCTTTTTATATTATTCAACCTTATGAGGGATAGTGTTTGGAGTCTATGTGCGGTTCCCAGAGCTAGTAATGTTACCAGCTTTAATGTTAGTTCTGAAAGTTTTAGTAGGTTGGGGGGATACCATTTTTCTAAAACGTCTAACACTGGCTTGGGATCCCATGTTTTTTCGTATTTAGGTTTTAAAGGACGTTGTCGGTAAACACCTCTAAAGAATCGATTGAGTAATGGATTGGAGGACAAATTTGACGTAGTTATCAGGGATATTGCTGCTCTCATTGAATTGAGAGTCCCATAGGACGCTCCCGCTTCAAACCTTTCCGAAAGGAATTCTAAAAGATTAGTTTCTAGAACTTCATATGGAGCTGATCCTTTTTTAACACAAAACTGCCACCATAATTTGATTGGACTAGAATATTGTTTTATAGTCCCTTCTGGTAAAGATGCCAGCATTATCTGGGAAGTTTGAAAAGAGAGCTTCCTCCTCGTGAATGCTGTCCTGATAATCTGCCGGCAATCAGAGACAGCTTCTGGGATAGAGGATGTTGTTGGGTTCTGCAAGGAGACATCAACAGATTTTTATTAGGTTTAAATATGAGGGGCTTATCGATCAATAAAGATTCAAAGATAGGGAACCAAGGTTGAGCTGTCCAAAAAGCGATAACAACAATGCCTTGGGATTTTTCCGTGATAATTTTTTGTAATACACGTGGTACTAGTACGAATGGTGGGAATGCGTAAAAAAAATATTTTCCCAACTTATGGTGAAAGCATCTATATGTGACGCTTCAGGGTCTTTGAACCAGGAGCAAAAAATCTGACATTTTTTATTGATTCTGGTCGCGAACAGATCGATCTCTGGGTTTCCGAAAAATTTAATAATTTTCGTGAAGGCATAATCTGCAAGTTCCCATTCAGTGTCGATATTATCTATCCTGGATTCCTTATCGGCTTCTACGTTTTCTTTGGATGGGATGTAAGATCCAAAGATCCAGATGGCTTTGGCTTCGCACCATTGCCAGATTTCTCTGGCCAATTTATTCAAATGAGGGTATTGAATTCCGCCCATACGATTAACGTATGATATTGCGGTGGTATTGTCCATTCTTAAGAGTATATTGCAATGTGTGAGATCGGAGGCAAAAACTTTCAGGGCCAGAAAAACGGCTAGGAGCTCTAGATACTTAATATGAAAATTTCTCTCTTCTGATGACCAGAGACCATGCGACCTTCGTTCTTCACAGAAAGCTCCCCAGCCTAATAGAGAAGCATCTGAATATATTACTCTTTTGAAGGTGTGTGGATTAAAGGTATTCACTGATGTAAGGATGTTTTTCTCCCACCATGAAAAATCCTCGCGTAAATAATCTTTTAGCGTCATTCTTGCTTCATAGTCTCCATCATTTGATAGCAAGGCTAAATATTTTTCTCTTTCAAATTGTTTCGTGTATAACCAGCCATACTTGATTGCCGGTCAAGCGGCAATTAGGTTTCCTATGAATTGGGCGAATGTCCTTATCTTGCAATCTTTTTTCGATATTGAATTTCTAATTAGTGTAAACATTTTTTGGCGTTTTATTTCTGGTAATTCTAAAGTCGAGTATTCCGAATTTATGGAAAAACCCAGAAATTGGCAATTTCTCGTAGGGGTCAATTTACTTTTTCGTCGGTTTATAATAAAACCAAGGGTTTGGAGCGTTTGTATTGTGTTGAATACGTTATTTTTACATGACGTCACGTTTGAACCTATACATAAAATGTCGTCAAGATAGGCTACAGATAAGAACCCTTGTTCACGTAAGAATTTTAATACTGGTTTTAAGATTTTTGTAAAAATGAAAGGCGCTATGGATAAGCCAAATGGTAAACAGACGAATTCGTATAGTTGCGATTGAAAACGAAAACGGAGCAGTTTTCTACTTTCGATGTGGATTGAGACCAGAAAATATGCATCTTCTAGGTCCAAATTAGCCATGTAATCGCCGGGGGACACTAATTTAGAAACCAATTTGATGTCTTCCAGTTTAAAATGAGGTGGGTCGATAAACATATTTAATTTTTTCAAATTTAATATGAATCTTTTAGTTCCATCTGGCTTATCTATTAGAAAATAGGGGGAAATGAATTGACCCTCATGGTCATGGCACGGTTGAATAGTTCCTATGCTCAAGAGTCTATTGATAATGTCCCTGCAGTCTTTGGAAGCCGGAGAAACATTAAGATTAAAGTTATTTGGTTCTTTCGTTTGGAAAACAGGTCGATTAAATTCTATTTTATGACCTTCAATACAGCTTAAAATAAATCTGTTGTTTGTAAATTTTTTCCATTCGTCAATAAAGAATTTTAGTCCTCCCGCTTTCGGTACCTCTGAAATTAATTTCGTTGACCCGATCGTGGGCGATATGTTTTGGTGTCGTTCTGAGGAAAGTGGTACGTTTTTCTCGATGTGTTCGCTCCTAGTTTCCCGTTGGGAGTCGATTTGGTTCCCATCCTCGATGTCCATTGGACTTTGGAGGATGGGGCCTTCCAGTTTAACTGAGTGGCAGGTCTTGATGGCAATTTTTTCGGAGCAGCTTTCTGTTTCATTCCTGCAGCTACCTTTTCAATTGATTTTGTCGACTTAATCTTGTCTGCTAAATCTTGTCCAAAGAGAAACTTGTCCATTTTGCATTTTTCCAGGACATCTTTGATGTTCTTGTCCATGCCTGGTAGTATACATGATCGCCTCGTTGATACTTCCTGGTGATGAGCTTCTGCCATCAGCTCCCCCGCGTCGCACAACTATTCCAAGAGTTGATTTTTATCCACTCCTTGATCTTTTTCCTCCAGAAGTATGGTAATTCCCAATCCCAGAGCGACCATCGCCGAACTAATAGTTCTCTGGACATTACTGGCGTAATTGTCCCGTTTTATGGCCACCTCCTGCATAGTGGCCACTATTTCCGGATTTAAACTTTGATGCTCTAATTGGCAATTGTCGGCGCGTGGAGATTTTACTAAGAGTTCATTTTTAGTTTCCTTTTTTAAACCTTCGATTATCCAGCTTTCCCATCGTGGTGCCAGCTCTGAATGCAAAGTTCCCACCTGATGATTTTCAGTTCGTGGGTCCTCTCCTAGGGTTCTTAAGACCTCTGTGTTCAAATCATTGGTCGTGTCCTCCGTGTGCAGGTGCAGAGATACAGGAAATGTCTGATTTGGGATCGTTTCCCTCGACTGTATCTCCCGATAGTAGGTCTGGCATCTGAGCAGGTGGAACAGTCGCTGAGTCCTCATCCAAATCGATCGAATTATCGACCGAACTCACTAATCTTTCTATAGAAACAGATTGGGTTATGCCTATACCACTCGTGTAAGTACGAACCCAATTTCGTGAACGATTTGTCCCACCACTCGTGTGGGCACATCGCCAATTTACGACTACCAAATCTTACCTGTCGGTTTTTCATCATTGGTGAAAATCGGTGGTGGGTGGCCGGACGTTGATGTGCTGAAAGCGTTTTCTAATTCTTTTAATTTCTTCCAAATCCGCTCTTCCCTTTTTCCTCTTGTGTCTTCCCATTCCGGTTGTTTATTTATTTAATTAAATGATATTTTCTACTACTACACTCTGAAAAGATGTGACGATGTCGAGCACAAAAAACGTTATGATTGAAAGTTGCTAGGGGCGATGGGAGGAGGAACGTAGAGGATCCTGCCCTCAATTTTTTTTTACTCTGAACAAGTGATGGTGTTGCTGCACAAACAGCGATACTACGTTTTTAGTAATCCCGAGAACGAGGCGTCTTATAATCATTATTTTTTAAGCGTCTAAACCACTATTTGCATGTTGTTTCCGACAGAATATGGTCGCGGTAAGACTCAATAAAAATTCTGTGTGCTTCAGCTGCAGATCTTTTTGAATAAAACAGTGCGGTAAAATTACCCGTAAATACTTTTTTGACACGACATTCGACATATAATAAAAAGTTGTTTACACTTCGGCGAAATGACATACACTGAATTTCGAGTTTATTCATCGACAATATTTATCGTCCTAAAACTCTTGTAGTGTTTAACAATACAAAAGCTCGTAAAACTTGGTTTTGTTTTATAAAGTGTCCTGTGCAGACGCCATGGCTGGCATCTATCAGAAATTTTGCTATGCAACATATCCTCTGTTTGCAGTGTCCTACTCTGCCACTCGCAGCGCTAGTTGTTCTCAAACAATCCTGATGCGCGCCCAGGGGCTATGTATATATACACACACGCACACATATAATTCGAAGACTTTCCATAGCTTCGAATGCGAGGATCGGCTAGTACGGTAAAAAGTGCACCTTTCCAGGATTACGCGGGTACCGTGAGATACAACCGTGCACAACACACGGCATTAGCGCACGAGTACAAGTAATTTCGGCAATTTCATCAATTCTCCACCGCGACTTAAACTCCAAACGTCAAAATAGTCGTATTCGGCGTCGGGGTGGTTAAGTACGCCATGCGGCCCTCGCGCCTGCGCAATGAGAATATTGTCAGTGACCTACTAGCGCCACGGGGAGAGGTAGACCTAAACAAAGTGGTCAAAAAGCGTAGCATTTTTATATACGGTAAGGGATACGAGTTGCCAGCCCCCTGACCACGCCTAATAACGCCTCGCGCGATGTTTTCAGCACGCGTCTTCGTCTTGGGATTGTCTACGGCTCGTACTGCAAACATCGCGCGAGGCGTTAAAAGTCCCACTTTGCCTCCGTGGTACACAATGCACTATCTTTATGACGATTGCTCGCTACAGCTTTATCGGATATTCAGTCGACAGGGCAGAGTGATAATACTGAGAGCGTAAAATTCGAGCTGAAAATGGAACATCTTTCCATTTCAAAAAAAGTTAAAATGATTTTTATTTACGGCGGGGCAGGACGAGACTCCAAAGACGCTTTGAAGTTTTCATCCCGTTGCCCATTTTATCGTGGAGTTAAAAAAACGGGCGAAATACTGCTACGAAAGTAAATACAATACCATAAAGCGAAGTCACTTGATTTAACACGACTCGATTTTTATTTATGGAGCCTGTTTAAAGAAAAAGTTCGTCACGATTGACCAAGGACTGCAGAAAGAAGCCCAGCAGATTCATCATTTGTGGATCAATTTTTTATTACTTGCATCACTAAATGGTCGGCGATGGAAGGTCAGCACTTTAAGTAATTGTTTATTTAAGTTAAGTATTTAAGACTTAATTATAATTTGTTAAGTTCATTCGTTTTAAATAGAAACCAATAATATATCGTGCAATATTTTCGAAAGTAATGATAAAATAAATTAACAAATTCGATAAAATATCATTTTTACGTGGAATGTCATTCTCCCATAACAACATGAATTACAATGTAAAATAGTAGATCTTGGGATCACCTTGAAGACGTTCAACAGGTAAGAAACAAACCATGCCATTTCACTCGTCCTTCGAATCCAATTGGCACGTACTTCAGCGGTTTTCTAAATGTTTTTCTTTCTTTTCGACGTAATTCACTCTCACTCTCTCTAAAATTCGCAATCAAAGGAAGTATTGTTATAAAAGAGAATTTAAATCAGCCAACAGCCAATCATCATCGTGACAGTCGTCATACAGCATTAAGTGGGACATTAGTGATAGTAGGGGAGACCGGGGCAAAATGGTATAGCGGGGCATAATGGGACCGGGGCAAAATGGGACCGGGGCAAAACGGGTTTGGGGCAAAATGGAATAGTGAAAATCAACACTGCTGGAAAATACGTCATTGGGGCAAAACGGGACTGGGGCAAAATGGGCCGGAGAAAATCAGGCTCCTCAGAAAGAGGCGGTTGGGGCAAAACGGGATCGGGGCAAAATGGGACAGTGGAATAATTCGATGCAGAAACGAAAGAAATGCAGGGGTAAAAAACGAGGGGTAATAAATGAGTGAAAACAGGTTTTATTGAATGTTACACGATATTTGGGTCACACTCTACTTACGATACTATAATTTAACGGTGGCAATGTTTAATTTTTATTGCTTGTTTAACTAAGCTAATTTTTATCGGCTGAATGAATATCAATTTTTTGATATTCATTGTTTGACCAAATATAATGATTGGACATGCGGTTAAGGCAATGTTTCAAGGTCGACTCGTTCGATTTCGTTGAAATTTGATTAATCGTAGTAATTTAACATTAAAGAAGACGACAATTTTTTTTTTGTTAACTCAATCGCTTAAACAATTATTATTATTTTTGACTTTACAACAACAGTTCGTGCTCGGCTCGTCAGGATTCGTTGAATCCAATAAATTTAAGTACTTCAACATTCAAAAAAATACTAATTTTTCATTTGTTATTAAAGTTTGTTAAACAATTACTTTTGATTCTGCGGTCAGAACTGTACCAAACTTGACGTAAATTGTTATTTGAGCCTTCTTATTCGATTGGTACAATTTCTTTGTCGTTATTAATTATTTAAATAATCAAGTAATTTTTATAATCTGACGCGTGCAATTTATGGTTTTTTTTTTGTTTTTATCTTTCTTTGTTTTTTTTAAATTTATTTTCTGTTAACTGCACGTTACTGATACTGATTTTCAAGCGATTGATGAAAATCTAACTCTTGTCAATTTTTACGTAAATTGTTTTATGAAACTAGGACCGCCGCTCCCCATGAAATCGACGGATTTGTGTCGATAAATATATCGGTCAGTCCGTATTATCTGCGTATATGTGGACTGAAACGAACCACAAGCACCATTTAGATTAGATTATGTTTCAACAGCTCTTTCATAGAGCCGAAGCATGAATTTTCCTGTCATCCCATTTTGCCCCAAATTCAGCGGGCTGCGACACTTCATTTTTGTGTGTCCCATTTTGCCCCGATTCCATTTTGCCCCAATTTGATATTCCACTCCTCTCTGTCCCATTTTGCCCCTATCCCATTTTGCCCCAAATCAAGCACCCAAGAAACTTCATTTTTTGCTATCCCATTATGCCCCGATCCCATTATGCCCCAGTGCCGTTTTGCCCCGGTACCGTTTTGCCCCGCTATACCATTTTGCCCCGGTCTCCCCTACTTCTCTAAGTTGCAGCATTGAAGTATTGTAAAAGTTTTAAATTAAGCAGTTCTTCTTGAACGCTAACCAACTACACTGCTTTTGAAGACTAAAGGCCGTCATCCCATGCGGCAGGTTCAAAAAATGGAATAAAATTTATTTGCACAAATTTCAAAATAATGGATGTATTATATGGATTCGGCATAGCAGAACAATGGTGAGTCAACATTTTCTTTGTGTACAACGTACTTGAACTTCTAAACGCGTTTTTCTCAAAACTGTATTTTTCAAATTGGCTTCCACGATATCTCAAAAACTATTGACCGGATTTCGCTCAAATTTGTATGGTATAATCATCACATCTATAGTTCTCACCCGAACTAGAATATTTCTGATATCTGCCATGGTTTTTTTGAGCTGAACAAGTCGAAAAAAATAACGAAACTTGGAACTTAACTTTCAAAACCGTACCAAATATTGAATTTTCGATATTTTTTCTCTCCTCTAGTTCCGGCGATAGTCTCAGGTCAACAAATTAAAATGCCGTTTGATTTTTTCATTTCAGATGAGCAAAACTTCCAGTATCATGGCAGCCGTCAAACCACTTTTTTTTTTTACACATATGTGTCTTCCGAACTGTGTAAAGTCGATTCAACTAGTTATTTTTGTTTGATAAAATTCTGAGGGTCTGTAAAAATGTGAATAAATGTGAGTTAAAAATGCAAAGATAGTGTTTTAATGTTACAAAAAAAAATCCCCAAAAATGCGAAACAAATAGCTGTCACGTGACCCTCTTAAACATCCCTCGCGTGCGCTTTGACAATGCACAAAGAGGGTGCCTCTAAATGTCTGAGGACAGCAATCACGGCAGCTATAAAATATCACAACTTTGGTCACTTCAATGCTAGGGACACTTTTTCTTTGGAACTTTTCGAATTTTGAACACCACGCGTCTTCAACAGTATGTTAAAAAAAATAAGCTGGTATTTGCAAAACTTTACGCAATTTTCAGTAGTTCTTTAGATAAGTGACTTTTCCGAAAAATGGGCCTAATTTCTTTTTTTGCTATTTTCTCATATATTGGGTTATAAATGATGATATTCAGTCGGGGAAAGCTGAAATTCACCCTCCCCACAAAAAAAGTTATGGTGTTTTGAAATTCTCGGAAACACGTGATAAAATAGGGCATTTTTTAACATTTCGACGCCTATATTGGGGGCGGAGAGTGGGCGGATTTATAAAAGAAGCCTTCCTGAATACAAACAAAGCCAAACAAACCCAACGTCCTCCGGCGTGGCTTTAAAAATAGTAAAGTTGTATAATACTTTAGGGTTAGATTTGTTTGGGTTTGTTTGCATTCAGAAAGCTTCTTTTATAAATCCCCCACCCTCCACCCCCAATATAGGCGTCGAAATGATAAAAAATGCCCGATTTTATCACGTGTTTCCGCAAACTTCAAAACCCCATACTTTTTATGGGGGGGGGGGGGGGGGGGGGGTTGAACTTCGGCGTCCACTGACTGAATATCATCATTTATAACCCAATGAAGGGCGTGAGGATTTTTAAACAGGAGTTTTTTAAAAATCCGAAATTGTTAACGATTGTTTGCTCGTAAAAAAATTGTTAATGAAAAATGTCAGCTTCCCCCGCCTAAATATCATCATCTATAACCCAATAAATGAGAAAATAGCAAAAAAATGTTAGGTTGATTTTTCGGAAAAGTCACTTATCTAAAGAATTACCCTATTTTCATTCTATCCTGTCTCTCGAACCACGACCACTTTTACCCAAGAAATATTTTGATCTGGAGCATCGTTGTTGCGATGTTACACAATTCCACGTAAAATTGGACACCCAGTGCATATAAGGGTACTATCCCTCAGCTGTGTCTACGTGCTGTCTACATACCACACGTGTGATTCGTGTTTATATTTGCGGACAAATATGTCACGCGTGTGAGAAGTTTTCAACGTCAGTGGTTTGCGTCTCGTGTTGCTTTAAAAAGAATTTCCAGTGGGTGGAAGCGCAAGGATAGACACCGAGGCAACGGAGGAGGAGACCGAAACATACGAAACGCAAGTGAAATCCACGGCTGAGCGAGTTCACTGTTTGTTTAACCGGCAAGAGGCTCGGTATGCCCAATGCGTATATCCACAGTTCAAAGGCGCGGATGGGTATCTGCAAACGTGCCACTTGTCCCTTTCCTCGTTACGTGAAACGCCTTTGGAATTCTCTTCCGTCTTACGGGCTTGTGTGTATGCTCACAGTAAATGCAAATATATAACTCGAATAAACCGCACGAGACTATGTTTATTTATCATTTGTGCATTACGCTTCTTCCATCGTGTCCTCATCATGAACCTTCTGTCCAAATCCTCGTCTAGCAGAAACCGAATGTTTGGTGTGCATTCATATTAGGCTCTGAGTACATTAGTTAAAGTCCCTAATTTTAATCTTCTTAAGGGATTAGGCCACTCTAGAGGTCGAAAAAATAGGCTTTTTGGCTTTTTTCTCAGAAAAACTACAAAATATATCGAGATTACAAAAAAGGGTGTTTATCGTACATATCAGTGACTGTATACAATAGTTTTTTTGAAGCGATTAATTTCAAAATGGCGGCTATGCAGAGTTTATCTGAAAACTGCATTTTTGACGATTTTTTAGGCAAATTTTTCACTTTCCAAAAAATTGCCTAATAAATCGTCAGATAATTGTTAATAACAAATAAGCTATGCAATATAAAAAATCCCACGTACTTCCATTGACAATGTATTTTTCAAGATATATTCAACATTTCAAGTGAATCGGTTGAAAATTGTCTGAGTTATGTTTCCCGCCAACTTAAAAAATGCAATTTTAAGATAAACGCTGCATAGCCGCCATTTTGAAATTAATCGCTTCAAAAAAATTATTGTATACAGTCACTGATGTGTATGATAAACACCCTTTTTTGTAATCTCGATTTATTTTGTAGTTTTTCTGAAAAAAAAAATCCCCAAAAAACTTATTTTTTTCGGCCTCTCGAGTGGCCTACGGCCTTAAGGGGTAACACCACTGTAGCGATTTCAAAAAATTCATTTTTTTTTTTCAAATCGTTTAAGAGATGCTTTGTTCCGACAAGAATAAGGGGGGAAAAGTTTGGTACCTGTAAAAAAAGGCCCGCAGGTCGCTGTGCGAGACGTCGACCATTTTTCTCGGGACACCATTTTTCAAAACGGCACGCAGCATAACTCCGACAATTTTCATTCTATTCACTCAAAATTTTGAGCACATCTTTAAAATAACATTCTCAAGAGAACTACGTAGGGGAAGGTGGGGTACAGTGTGTCACAATTTTTCTAACGAATTTTTACTCTAATCAAGGTAGTCTGATTCGAAAAAAGGTCATGACCGATTTTATAGACCTTTGGGTGTACAATGAAGCTCCCATATTTTTTTACAAAAAGATTTAAAATACGAACATAATGGGATCGAAAAAAATGTGCGGCTTGGCTCATTGTACCCCATGGGTGGGGTACAATGTGTCATATAGGTGCGTACAGTGTGTCAACTACTGCGAAACGTAGGATACAATAAGGCGGTTGAAAGTTTTATATTTTTCTAATATAGATAACAGATTTTTACACATAACAGTACGAACCCAAACAAAAACAGTATAACAGTATCAGTATAAAATCAGTAATATCAAAGGAACGTCTTATTTTTACAAATCGCACGCCGTTGACAGCAGCCCGTGACACATTGCCCTTCTTCAGAGAGTCGTCACTTCTTTGTTTCCTCATTGGGAGTCGGGGCATTGTGCCCCCCATCTCGGTGATACATTGTACCCCACTAGTTAAATATTTAATTATTGATAAAAATAACTATTAAACTACAGATGGAAAAACACAAATCACTCAGCTCATCATGAGTGATAAAACTATCGATTAGGACCGAAAACCCGAGCTGCTACAGAAAGTTACGTTATGTTTTACGTTTTTCCGGCGAGCGAAATCTGTTTTTTCGAAGCCTCAAATCAATTTTTAATTTTTAATTATTCTTTGTGAGCTGCTATCGACTTTGTTTTATGGCGAACGAAACCAAAGGGGCCGTCCATAAATTACGTAACGCAAAATTTCCCAATGTTTACCCCCCCCCCCCCCCCCTCCACGTAATGGGACTGTAACGCGTGGCCAGAACCCCGCCCCCCTATTCCGTTACGCAACGGGTGCAAGTTCTTACACAGTGATTTCCCCCTTAATTAACATTGCGTATAGAAAACTGTGAGCTGTCCACGGTAAAATTGCACTCGTGGTTTAAATTAAAAACTTGAACATGCAGAAATTTTGGTATCTCTGGCAGTTTTAAAATCGTGACGTAACGCAAATTTTGACCCCCCCACGTACGTAGACCGTAACGCCTGGCCAACCCCCCCCCCCCCCCAATTGCGTTACGTAATTTATGGACGGCCCCTAATATGAATCGCGGTCCAACACAAAATAATTCGGAATTTACGAGCTACAAACCTACGAGAAATCGCATCTAGCTCACAGTGCCCCGTGATACATTGTACCCCACTTTCCCCTACGGGATTTTCCATGAGTTGATTATACCATTAGTTATTAAAAAATGGTTGTCTTTTTTTCTGTAAAAAATTGAGTTTTTACTTTAAATTATTATCAATTACACAAAAATGAATATTTTCAAAATCCCCTACGTATTTTTCTAAGTATACTCATGTAGATTAGTAGAAATAATTTTTTTTTGTTCCTGATTCAAAATTGTGTCTGGCATACTGCGTAGCGCAGAGCGTCTTAAATTCAACATGCCTCGCGAGAATGGCTCCAGCGTCAAAATTTTGTATATTTTTTTTGTTCGCTTTAAGACATGACTAATAACATTCTCGAATATTATTATCCTCTTCCCTCTCCTTCCACGCAAAAAAATGGCTAAAAATCGCTAAATTTTAGACGTTTACAGTGGTATTACCCCTTAATCTAAGCTCAAAAGTGCCTTAATTAATGTCACAATATTCGCTTCCAATTCATCCCGAGCGAATAACAATCAACGTGCCTTCGTTCATTGCACTCTCGTGCTCACCGTCCTTTCTGGGCGCCGACGAAGGAATGACTAATCGTCTCCTAGTGGTTGCTCGTTTACGACAAAAAGCTCAAAGAGCGGACGCAATTAGTGGTCCACGGATATTAGAATTCGACACACCGCAATACGCCAACGTAACTGCTGGATTTCAATTGATAAATAAAAAATAAAAACAAGAAGGTAACGATAGATTGAAAGGTCTCAGTTTCCGGAATTCGACTTGGTCCTAATCATTTTTTAATTACCGCAGCGGATATCAAATGACGGAAACGAGGATAAGATTCCTGCGGAGATCGGCGTTACAGCTTCAAATGCCTCGACGCTTATTGCGCAATTAAGCGTCGTTCCGAACGCGGTATTATTAGTCGCGCGTGGCTCGTACTGGTGTAGAGAAAACGACGGGAATCTCTTGAAAGCTTCAAATTGCACTCCGATATTTGAAACGATCGAACAGCTCGGGTTAGGAGGGAGGGGGGAAGGGAGAACCACGGGGAGTGTGAGAGAGAAAAAGTGAGGGAGCGAGCAAGAGAAAGAGAGTTACCCTTACATTGTCTCTGTTAGAGATCGCTGGATATTAAATGCCCGGGGGTTGGATTGCATCCGTAATGTCTCACATTTCGCGCCCCTGTAGGGTTCAGTTGTTTTTAAACGCCCTCAATCTCTTCGGCGTTGCTCGATACAAATGTCGGGAACGATAGAACGAGGACTCTTCTAATTTCGGTCGAACGATCGTGACACATCGCGCGGTGATCGCTTTCGGCGATTCCAACTCTTCATCTCGCCTGTCTCCAGACCTCCATGTTTCATTTTTTTTTATAGCTCAATGGACATTCGCTGCGATGTCGAAAATTAGTGGGAGCGGGATTGGATTAGATTGTTTATTCATGGTCTAGGGGAAAACGTCCTCTGGCACACCATCCCCATACTTTGTACAATCAAAGAAAGGGAAAAGTAAAAGGAAATAAAAAAGAGGCTCAATACAAGAACAAAAGTTGATATGTAAGTTTTTTTTATTTTTAAACAAGCTTTTATTTGATGTACTAAAAAGCAAAGAAATTTTTTTTATCGTGTTAGTTATATGTTACTATAAATAAAAGCTTACGGCGCTAAACTTTTTAAATGTTTAATGAATTTGATCAATTCAGTTTCATTAACCGTATTTAATTTGGCACTTTAGTCATTAGAGAAATTATTATCACACATTTATACTCAGTTTCAGGATTTTTATTTAAGAAATCTAAGGTTGTTTGGCAGTAAATTAAATACAGTTGATATGGTAGGGGATTTATGTGAATTGAAGATGATAAGTCTACATTTTAAGCGCCCCAAGCTTTTTTGTATAGTCACATATGGGCGATTTGGTAAAAAAAAATTATTTTCTACTTTTTAGTTCATTCAATAAATGCTTGTTTAAAAAAATTGTTTTACACATAAATTATTTTCTATTTTTTAATTCTTTTATTGATTTTACTAGAGCTCTGAAATTTTTGCAAAGAGGAATTAATTATTTCAAACGAACCGTTGTTATAATTGGTTGATTGTCAGGAGAAATCCTGAAGAACTGTCATAGGTACCCTATCATAGATGTTGGCTCACCACCTATTGGACCTTACCTTTTAACCTATTTTACCTGTTGGGCCCTTTTAACGATTGTGCGACCCGAGAGCACTTACGAGGAACATCCCTCAGGTGACACACAAATTTGGATATGTTAATAAGCACCGAAAAGTAAGCGATACGTATTTTTTTTATCGGCGGCAAAACGGTCTTACGGGGTGACACCACCCCTTAATATAGAGGTGGTTCAGCCCTTAATTTTTTTTCTAATGTCACTATAGTGGATTTTTCATTGCTTCGGATTAGAAGAATTTTCGTTTTTGTTTAATTTAAATCGTTGGACTCCTTGTGTGTGAAACTGCTATATTACCCCTAGAGATGCCTTTTTTCGAGCGGTGGTTTCACCCCTTGAAACCGTTTTTCCGCCGATAAAAAAAATACGTATCGTTTACTTTTCGGTGCTTTATAACATATCCAAATTTCAACAAAATCGAAGGGTGTCACCTGTGGGGTGTTCCTTGTTAGAGGCAGTTCGTATTTTCTCATGCACTTTCCATGTATTGTCACCTTTTAGATGCATGTTTGGAAAATTTCATTACTCTAAGTAGTCGGAAAGTGTGTGAAATATCGATTTTCCGTTTTAAATCTCACAGGAAGTCAAGTTATGTTTTTTTTTAATTGATTAATTTTTTTTTAACTTGAATCAAGCATTGTCACCACCTAAATGCATGTTTGCAAAATTTCAGAGCTCTAAGTACTCGGGAAGTGGGTGAAATATCGATTTTCCATTTTGCATCCCACCCCAAGTCAAGTTAAATAAAAGGTTGTAAAAAAGAATCACTCTCAATAAACAATCATAAAATTAAATTTAAATTAAGGTCTTATGCCTAGTCGTAAAAGTCGAAAAATCACTTATTTTAAAACCAATATATATTTTGACAGTATATCATCTTATAAATGTTCGCCCAAAATTTTAAGGTGATCGGATCGAAATTGACTGATTTATAACCTCTCGTGTGACGCCCGTCGGAACGCTCGGGGCGTTGTTCGAAAGTTTAAACGCTTTTTTCTCGAAAGTACTCTTTCAAAGTCGGTGAGCACAGTATATCGAAAACTACCACATCGATCTTTCTGAAATTTTTGGGGCCTTTTCTAGATGTAAAAATATAGTATTTGATCGGAGGATTTTGTTTCCGGTGTAGACTTTCGATATGAAGGGGTAAAAATGACCATTTTTTTCGCAATAATCAAGACCGTCACTTTGAACACGCGCAATTTTTTTAAATTTGCTATTTCGGAAATGTCTTCGTTTGATCATAGGATAAACTAATATACTAACGAAATCTGTTTGGTTTTTTTATATTAGATAACCTGGTTCAGAAGGGCATCGCTCACCGCAAGAAAAGTTTTCGAGAGGTGCTTCCCAGACATCGCCTGTAAATAGATTATAATTAAATATGTTTACACAATAAAATTGCAGTGTTCTTTAAATAATACTTTTTTAAATATCTTATTTTTGTAGGACTTGTCATCACGATTTCCCAAAAAGAAATCCCAAAAATGAGCTGTTTTTTACTGTTACAACTAGGCATAACCATTAGGGGAGGAAGGGTAAAAAAGGTATAAAAGGTATAAAGGGAATCAATCTATTGAGATATCACCAAATAATTACCACATCGAATAAAACACATCTCAACATCGCAAGACATGTTCGATCCCACACTTCACTTCGCATTTCAGTTCGCTTTGCCTATAAATATTTAAGGCGGGGTATACATTTAGACAGAAAAAAATAAACAATATTGCGGGATTTTTCAAACTGAGAAATAATTATTCTACAATTATCAAACTTTAGGTATACTTTAATAGTATATTTAAGTATACAAAACAATTTTTTTTAATTAATTCATCATCAAAATAATGGAGCTGTGGCAGAGTGTTACGGCAAGGTCACCGCCGGAATTTTTCACTTTCCAAAATTTGCTTAAAAAATCATCAGATAATTGTTAATAACAAATGAACTATGCAATATAAAAAAAATCCTACGTACTTCCATAGACAATGTATTTTTCAAGATATATTCAACATTTCAAGTGAATCGGTTGAAAATTGTCTAAGTTATGTTTCCGGCCAACTCAAAAAATGCAGATTTGAGATAAACGCTGCACAGCCGCCATTTTGACATTAATCGCTTCAAAAAAATTATTGTATACAGTCACTGATATGTATGATAAACACCTTTTTTCGTAATCTCGATTTATTTTGTAGTTTTTCTGAAAAAAAATCCCCAAAAAGCCTATTTTTTCGGCCTCTAGAGTGGCCTTACCCCTTAATAGTTTTTGAGTAATCCCGCATGCCAATTTCGATAATGCAGTTTTGAGAAAAACGCGTTTGAAGTCCACACCCGCTCCGAATCCGAACAGTGAGGTACTGCCTTGCCGGGCTGTAACGTTTGAAGTTTTTCGAAATTCGCTTTGAATCTTTGGAAAAATATTCTACATATATAGTTCTATCGTTTAAAGAAGAAAAAAAATCGGTTTTCTAATCGTTATAAATGTATATCGTTATGAATTATGATTCTTCCATCTGTAGAATATTGCTGATTTTTTTCCCGGCGAAGCGAAACTTCGAAAAAACATTTTTACATTTTTTTTGCATGAAAGCAAGGAAAGTTTCTTGTACGACACTTGGACGGATCAAAGCGTTTTTGTAGGGCGAGAATCAGGCATGTAGAAAAATGATAGCATCGCAAATAGTTCTTGAATTCTGATAAGTATTCCCCGTCGGCGAGACAAAGAGTATAGCGTGTCACGTTCTCGTTTAACGCCTGAGACCCAACAGAACACCGAGAGGCAGTCAAATCTTATTGTTTTTTATATTGCCGAGCTCGCTACGATGCATGACACAATTTTATAGTGCGCTTACTCACGTTTCGCGAGCGCGCGATATCGAGCCATCGGAGAAACGACCGAATAAAAACGTATCCCGCAAGAATGCTGATAACATATGTGAGTAAAGATACAGAGGACGTTTTAGATTGTACAGAAACACCGAATGCGTATATTTTTCACGCAGTTTTTACTTTATTAATGAATGCTTGGGTTAGATTATCGGAAAACGTTAAGTACTTTTTTCATCGTCTTAATGCTTTCCAAATGATGCACGGGGTTCCCATATCTACTTGTCTCATGCTTCCTTCCAAATTGTAGAATTTCGTTCCAAACTACATACACTGGGGAAAAAACCAATTGAAACAAAAAAATACATTCGTTGACCCAAATGAATGTCTGAACACGGAATTCCACCGATTTATGGAATTGCTACAATACTATATAATATTGGAAAATGTGATTTATTTTAATACCATATTATTTTATTTGAAAATATCTTCTGTTCTCTCAATATATCCACTATCCTTACAATAAAATGATAATCTATTGAAATCATTCTATATACAATCTGTAGGTGTATGGATGAAATAATTAAGCATTTGCTACAACATTTTTTATTTCGTACAAAAATATAATCGATAGAATGAATTATTTATTTACTTCATCGAAACGAATATGCCATGAGACGTAACATTTTTGCACCCCGCACAATATCACAAGTAGCTGCATGAGATAAAGACAAGTGTAAATCATGATTGAAAAATTAATATCGATTCGAAATAATGGTATTTTTTGCCACAACGTACCGGTGTCATCTGTAACAACACATTTAGTCTCTAGTAGAAAAAAATATAATGTTCGATGAAATAAATGTTCATTGCACGTAAAAGAATATATTTGTAAATTCGAGGAGTCATGTTTTTAATATGATTCTATGTGCACTTGCAAACATTTCTTGATTATTAGTTCAAATAAATGTATACTCACGAGAAGTGCTGAAAATACTTAAGAGAAGTTCGCATGCATTTGTTTGGAAGAGGGTAGGATTGTCACAATAAAATGTTTGATCAAATTTGTTTTATTTGAAAAATTAAAGTTTTGCCATTTTTTTAAAATCTTAAATGAGAGTGAGCATTAGAACGATCATCGGATATTGAACTGAGAAGAACCGATACTACACTTTACTACGGGTTTCCTCGCACCTATAAATTCGGTGGCGCTCGGCCATTATATGCCTATGATTTGGTTGAATTATTTCAACCAAAGAAGAAAGTATTGAATCGATTGCCGTAATGTTTTCAGTTCAATTATACACGTGTCATATTAATAGCATATTCTTTTTAATCAAATATACGATTTTAATGAACATCGATGTATTGTAGTCAGGTATTTAATCAAAACAAGTACATATAGTTTTCATTTAACGCGATTGTATAAAAAACGTAAATAAATATGTCTACGATTAAATTGCTTCGTGTATGCGCAAGAATCAAATTTCGTTTTCGCATAATTTTTTAAGCAATTCGTACATTCGCTTAATATTTTATTATAAAATAATAATAATAATATTTTAACGAATGATGTACTTGAAAATCAATATCGGATATGGTGAAGACAATAAAATAATATATTAGGTGTAGTAAAAAGAAATCCATTATTTTTGCATGAAATTAAACGCAATAATAATGGATTTCTTTTTACTGCACTGAATATTTACTCAACAGAAATTTGTTCTGTATCAAACGAGCGAAATTAAATGTTTCTTGTGTACACGAATCAACAACATTTGTGGTATGAATTGGAACATTTTTTTTAGTTCGTTGTAGATAATGCATTTAAAACTATACAATTTGTTCGCGATAATTTTTTGGATAGATACAATAATATACTGTTCTAACAATATATCTTTTGAATGAACGAAAACTTTTAATTTTGTCATATTATTAAAGTAAATAGCTTTTTTGGACTAATAAATCCGATTGTTTACACCAACAATTTGACAATTGAATCAACGAAATTTCATTCAATAACACCGATGATATTGGATGAACGATTTTTTTTCTTTGTGTATTCCTTCAAACTCCGATGAAAAATCCATCAAGGTAATTGATATATTTTCTATGTAAAAAATCGTTTAATATTTTTCTCCAGTGGTTTTTGTTTCATTTGTCACATAGTTTTATAAAATATTTACTTACGATACAAATTTAAGGTAGTCTAAGAGCCCAGAATCTTGAGTGAGATATTTTTTCTGCATTTTTTTATAATATCCATGAACATTTGGAAAACTGTCGACGCTGTAAAACGCATCGTGCGATCAGCAATTAGAGACAACGATCGTCAGCAGCGTCGAAGAAAGCCCCGACTGCTGGTAGAGAAAGAAGATTTGCTGACCAAATAATGCCTGAAGAAGAAGTATGCAGGGGCACCCTTTCTGGCAGGTAGATAGTATGAATTATTCTCCTGTGAAATCCCTATTAATCCGCACTAATGAAATCCGTAAAAAAAGCTTCATACACATTTTTTCCCAACGTCTTTCTCAAGTTGGCAGTTATAATATTTGAAAAACTAATAATTCGGTTCCTTTCAAATTGGGTATGTATCTTCAGGGGATGTGACTCTGTCGCACAAACGAGATATTTTTGTAAAGATATTCTGCATCATTTTTCAAACCATCTTCAAAAATGAAAAGTAGATAGTGATCCAATGATCTTATAGTTATTGTTTGAACGGTCGTAATTTTGTAATCTTTTCCTTTCGGGTTTAGGAGGTTCATGTGAGAGTACAGTTATGTTAAGGCTAATTTTTCTTCCTTTGTTTTACAATCAGATAAATACGACGTCCCGAATTATCATCGCCGACGCAAGACTTGTTTCAGTGCTGCTCTCGACATCTCGCGAAGGCGTTAAGTAAATTGTTTTGACGTAACAAAAATTAAAGAGCACCTTTAAATCTCAACGAAGCATTGGAATAAAGACGAATATCGAATGATTTAGCAATATCTGCGAAAAAAGATAATCAAAAAACCATTTGACAAACTTTGTCTATAGTGAAATTATTTCTTTAACAATAAGAAGTAACTTTATACTTTATAATTTAATGTTGTAGAGTCCCATAAAAAGTAATCTTCAATCTTAAAATTGGCATACTTGATTCAACTGATTGGAGGATTCTCATTGGATGAAACAAATTCATTTATACATTAAAAATGTCATCTTGTTTTTTCAAGTAATCTGTAATGATTCGAAATCTTTGAATCGATATTTAAAGCAACTTGGGAGCTATCTTAACTAATATTCTGCAATATATTATGCATTCCTTTATGGGGTGTGACGAAATCTTATTACGAACGAATCATACCCGAAACCGGAAGAGTGAAAACCGTCGGGATGATATTCTTAAAATTGTTGGAAAATTGATAGTCCGGCTTGATAAAGTATGTACTGAACGATAAAGTAGCGGCAGCCGTGGCGACAGGGCAATTCATTTACATTTCTTTAACCCCTCGGGGTTGCAATACTTCTCTGTCTCCAGCTAGTATTTCTAACGTCGTGGTAGAATGTATGACGTGAAAAGTGTCCCAGACGAATTAAGAATGAACGGATCTTCCTCACTTTGCAAATCCCAGTGCATTCCGACGCGAGAAACAGTGGAATAAAAAGGGAATGAGAAAACTAGAGAAAGAGAAAGGGCGTTAACATTTGGATTACCGAAGGTATAACCCGTTGAAGGCTTTTCTTTCCTCGAGTCCGTTGTTTTCGCCATGCGGCAAAAGCAATCTCAGCATTTAATATTTAGGACGGCGGCACCCCTCCACTTTTATCATTGCTAGTAGATCGAAGAACGTACGAGGTGGCGGAATAATATCGAATTATTCGCCGAAGAAGCACGAATGAAAGTGGTGGGTGATATCGTGTTTTCTAATCAAAATTACCGTCTACAAGAGAAAAACATTTTAATTGTGGGGGTGTACGCAAATTACATAACGCAATTTGGGTGGGGGGGGGGGGGGGGGTCAAGGTGTGCGCTAGGTCACGATTTTAGAACTTCCAGAAATATAAAAATGTCTACATGTTCAAGTTTCTCATTTAAAACTCGCGCGCAATTTTACCACGGAAAGTTGACTGCTTTCCATCCGAAATGTCAGTTAAGGGGGAAGTCACTGTGCATGAACTTGCACAGTAGCTTTCCCACTTTCCCCAAGATAAATATGAAGAAAAAAATTGTTTTTTCATAATTCTTGAAAGTACATATATTCAAAAATATGTTGGCAACATTTTTATTCACAAGTCCGAAAATTGACGGAGTTGCAGTCACTTTAGTGAGAACAGGAAGCGCGACCGGCTAGTGCCCTCAGTCCCTACAGGTGTCGCATCCTTCACAATAGATGAAGTGCAGGCTCTTAGTGTTTTGTCAAATACAATGAAGATGAAGAACCGTCATATCGCCCGCGACTAGATACTTTAATGTAAGTATCAATATTCTAGAAAAAACGTAACTTTATATGAAGAAAAACGGAACGAAAACTTTGAACGCGATTTTCTCGGATCTACTTTTTCCAATCTTGTCCCAGCTAATACTTCAAAACTTATCAACGGATTTTTAATTTTTTTTTACATTTTTGTAGTCGCAGTGACATACGTTGTACTGTCACATCCGGAAGGGATGAGAGCATAATATTTTCGTTTCCCTCTTTGTTGCCTACGCCTAGCGCAATAGCACGGGATGAGGGTAAAAAAGGGTAGTGCGTGGGAAAAATTAGAATTAAGGAATTGACACGATGTTTCGAAATTGAGGGATAATTTGACAGACTTGGTGTACGATTGACACTATGTTGTTTATTGGACGATTACCAGACGGTTTGAAGCGATCAGGTTTACGATGAATGATACAAAAAGAAACGGTAAAGTTAGCTTACATTCGTTGTGTTTGACACTCGGTCGTTCGCTCGCTCGCTCGCTCGCGTGGATGTTTGTTGTCGCTCGCGTTACAAGGGCCTTCGCTCTTGGCCTGGTGCGCTCGCTGGTACAATTGCTGGTAAGACGCTCGCAGGATTTTCGGCTGGTCGTGTATATACTTGACGTGTTTACTACGACGGCACTACGTGTAGATAGAAATATGAACGGCGCGCAAGGTCGATGAGTTGAGATTGATAATCACGGACCGATGATAGAAATTATACAAGTGTAAAATAAAACTTTTGTAACTCGAAAAATGAAGACGGTTCGTATGAAAGATAATCGGAGATATTCGTTAGGCTTCTGGGTTAAGACTTGATACAAGGAGTGATTCGGTTGATGGAAATATTGGTTGACGGGAGACTGAGATTGAACTTGATGAAGATTATCGGGAGACTGAGATTTAGACTTGATAGAAGAACTTGAGTCGTTGGTAGTTGACGGGCGACTGCTTCGACCTTTTGCACACTGACCCTTCTTGGTTCGCATGCGAATTTCGAGTGAGTGGGAGACAATCTTTGGTTTCTCTTCTTAGAAATAGTGGCGCTGGTGGAAGGGGCAATTTCGCTTTGTTAACGGAACGTGCATGAGGTGTGTAGTCGAAATTCGCGCTAAGCCGTTCGCGATAGCGCGGTGACCGTTTGATTCGGACGGCCGGATGTTTTCATACTCCGCTCTGGTTACCGGGTCGAATCATGCAGACTTCTCTTTGTCCCCATGCGGATGGCTAGCGTAAAGTTTTTGGAGTGAGTGCCTGTTTGATTTTTTTGAGCTGCGGCTTTTCGTGGAATATTTGTCTGAGATCATGTTCTTGTTGAAAGCCATTGTGATAGGAAAAGTCAATGACTGTGGCGGTACTGCTATCGTGTATATATCGCTATTATTTGAATATGCTCGCGGAACGTACGCAAGTTCCGTTTAACGCTTAGATTTATACATTTAATACGCTTCTGACGGCAAATGAGGATATTGGGAATAACCGAGATGAAAAAACCTAGATGAGAGAAGGGACATTCGCTAGGATGTAACACCTCCCCGGTTGAAGATTGAGCGTCCCGCTCAATTATTATGAATGTTCGAAGGGTTATCTCAATATCGTCATCAGCCTATTCTTGAACGGTTGCGGTGTCGGTAGGTACAATTTTTGGATTATTATGTAGACTATAGAAAAAGGAAAGTATGTGTATGATATTATTGTATATATGATCTTTGTTTGAGGTTTTCTTTGTTGTGCGTTAAAAAAATTATATATATATATATATATTTTTTGTTTGCTATGAAATGTATATGTACATGTTTTCTCCTTTTTATTTTGCGTGATGCATAGGTACTGTTATTTACTTTGGCCTATCTTACTTGACGAGGGTAAAAGAACAATGACAAAGAGAACATTATTAGCATAATCAGAAATATCGTAAGTCTCCTCGTGCGAACTTAAGGAAAGGAGTGCGGTTTGGAGTGTTTGTTGTTTTCTGGATGATCGGAGATTTCAGGGTACAGATCATGTGCTGCAGCGTTGATATTGGCCCTCTGGTTCAGCTGGAGGGGCCGACACGAGTTGATGAAGTTCTTGACCGAGCACTGCATCCGTTGACGTTTACTTCTTGGGTTGTTTAGCCAGGTGCATCAGGAGGTACGTAACCGAGTCCCATACTGCACCGACGAGATAACGTGACCAGCCGTCCACAGGGTGTAGGCTGTATGCATGGATCGCCGTATCTACGAGGACCTTGATCGCTCGTACGACGAGTGAGGTTCGGGTGAAACCAGCCCTTGCTGTACCGAATTCGGTGGATTTTTCCAGGTGCGATTCCAGGTGGAGTCCGCTTGGTGTTATAGGTTGTTGTTATCGAGGAAATTTAACAACTTCTCCCCTTGATTGACAGTGTTTTGACCACTGACGCCCCGTGTCATATTGTTTACGACAGCGGGTTTCTCCACGGGAAACATTACGCATTCTCGTACGTTGTCGATATCTTCTATAGAATGGATCCCATATGATGCTGGTGATCCTGGGTTGGTATATCGCCGAGTAGACTTCGTTGTCGATTTCGTGGCTGCAGGTGGTGTGGCGTCGACCGGAACAGGGATGATCTTGTACGAAATGTCTCCGAAGAGGTAAAAGGGGGAAAGTAAGGAATCGTAGTCTGTTTGAGGTTTTTTGGTAATATATGCGTTCGAGGAATAAGGAGATATATTTCGCTCCCACGAGTGACAGGCAGTTGATCGTAAAATTCTTTTAACCTGGTCAGATTTACTTGTACTCTGATATATTGACTAACGTGTACTGTTTCGCCAGCAAGTACTGCCATATACGTCGGTTTCTCTGCTAAATTGTACACAATTTGTCCGAGGTTTGGATCGCTGATAACAAATTATTTTGGAGCATTCGGCGGTATTGTTCCGCCGTTGCCTAGGAATGTCGTTATATAGTAATTTTCTAATATAATATAATGGCTAAGTATATGAATTTCGAATTCGTGTAGGCGATTATATGTAGGTTCGCAACTGGAAATTTTTGTAGAATTGTGAAACAGTTAGTTCGGCGAGTTTTGAATATAAACAATTTCGAAGGGTCTGTACTGAGGATACTGTAACTAAAAATTTGATCTGTTTTTCTCATTGCGAGTGCAAAGGTGATATCGTAAAGAGTTACAGAGTAGATTGATAACGGCCATCTGAAAAACCGGTTAATTATTATAATTATTTATTTATAACGACTGAAATCGGTTTTTGGGACACCCTTGTGTCCTCCAGGGTCATACGGCTTACCCGTTGAGTTGGTGAAATAAACCGGATTATTGTTTCGAAAATGGAACAACTCTTGGGTATTGATGAAATTTGCAATTTTGAATTCTGATATTTTTCTTTCCTCCGCTGGAGGATCTTTGTCTTCGGAGGGTTGTGAATTGACAGAGTTGAAATCTGAAGTTGTCGAATTATCGGAATTAGGATTGGTCAAGTTTTTGGAGCGAGCGATCGGAAGTGCTTTGCGCTTGTCAGGGCCCTCAGCTGATTTCGGGGCAATGCCCTCCGCGGGTCGACTAGTGCGTATGGGTCTTACCATGTCGGCCTTCGTCTCGCCGTCGCTACTCTCTGCGTAATTTATGAGTTTACGAATTCGACGCGTAAGGTGTTGAGTTTTGGAGTGCGCGTCTACGCGTTCGGCTGCAGGCGCGTTGGCCTTGACGCTAGCGTAGTCGCCACATGATTCGTGCACTTGTTCTATAGGGCTCTTGGCTTGAGAGCGAGTGACGATCTTTATATTTTTCTCACGCGAGACGGGGTGGACATCTGCTTGAACAGTAAAGGTCGTTGGATTTTTGTTTTCGGCATTGTTTTGTTTTATTTTGGGTTTTTCTTTTTTGTTTGGATTTTGAATTGTTTTGGGTTTTTCTTTTTCGTTTTGGGTTTTATTTGTTTTTGATTTTTCCTCGCTACTGAATTTTTTATTCGATTTTCCTAGCTTGTCGCTCTTATCGGAGTGATGGCAAGGTTTTGCTTCGACGTTTTTTGCCGAAGTTTTTATCGTAGTTGTCATGCAATCTACGATTAAAATAGAAGGATCACGAGGAATTTGCCTGGAATTTAAGATTGACATGCAATCTGATTTTTGATTAGAATGATCGCGAGACATTGGGTTAGCATCGCGAAGAACTGGATTGGAAACGCAGATTGTCGTGCAATCTGAGTTTGATTTGCTTTTTGTTATGTTTTCGTTTGGTTTTTCTTCATCAACGCTCTCACTGGAGCGTTGACAAAGTTTTATTTCGACATTTTTGTCGATTTTTTCATTGCTTTTATTGGCCACTACTGGGCTCTGGACCGGCGTAGTTGACGTGCAATCTACGTCTGAATTAGGATTAGAATCATGAGGAACTGGATTAGAATCGCAGATTGTCCTGCGATATGATTTTATATTTTGTTTGGTTTGGTTTTCCACGATGTCGAATTCCTGTAGTTTTATGACCGGCACGATCGGTCGTACGGTGTCATTTGTTGGATTGGGATCGTTCAAATGGGCCTTTCCGTCGATGTTTGTTAGCAGGCAGTCGCCGGCGTAAACATCCTTACGGATTTTTAAAGGCGGGATATACCCTTCCTTTAACGTGCGGTTTTCGACTCTCATGGGGAAAGAGGTGTCGAACGCGCGGGGATTTCTACTACCTCGTCGTGTTCGTTTGTTCGTTCGAACGGCCATGCCTTGCGAAGGACATTTATCGGCTGTGTGCCCTAAGTTTTTACACAATTGACAGGTCGTGACGCGGGAGTCCTGATCGGTGTAACACCTGTCGGCGGTGTGACCGAGGTTTTTGCAAATTTGACAAATGACCGAGCATTGCTCGTTTGGTTTTTTTCTGCACTCGATGGCACTGTGGCCTTGACCTTTGCAAATTTGGCATGTAAGGATTGTGAATCGGCAAGCTTCGGTCGGATGATTATTTTTTTTGCAAATATTACAGATCTTGATTGACTTGATCGGAACGGGTTTAATGGAAGGCGAGTGCAACTGTTTTCGCGACGCGATTTCATGTTCAATTTGTATAGCGTGGTCGATTGCGACGTCGATATTGGCACACGGAGGGAGTCGTTGTTCAATTTCCCCCTTTAATCCACGTTTAAAACACGTCAGGAAGTAGTCGTCAACTGTTATTCTGAATACGGGGTCGTCCGCCCCGTTATTCGATAGGTTTCGCGCTTCGATTATTTCCCTTGCCTTTTTCCTGATTTTTACGGAAAAATCTATGACACTGTCGTTGGCCGTTTGAAAGATGTTATCGAGTTCTCCCAATAATTGCATTACGGATTTATTTGGTGTATATAATTTTTTTAGGAATTTGTTTAGTGCTTCTATCGTTTCGAATTTCGTCCCGTGGATTGCTTCTCTAGCTTGATTTTTCAATTTATATCTTATTAGTTTGGCTAAATATTTTTCGGCTTCGGGAGGGAGCATATCTTTTGCATCCTCACACCCGGCTATGAATTCTGATAAAGGGATATTTTGTCCGTCAAATTCGGGGACGCAGCTTATGGCGTCTCTTAGGGATATTAACTGGTTTGTTTCGAACGTCGTCATTTTTTTGTGGATTTGTTTTCGGTTTTTGAGAATTTTTGTAATTTCTTGATCGATCGTTTAGGAGGTTCCAAACCAGGTAACAAATCCGATATATCAATTTCCGAATCACTTATGGACATTGGATTAATTAGCACATTCCCTTTTTAAGATCCCGGACGAGCCCCCAAAATTTATATGTCACATCCGGAAGGGATGAGAGCATAATATTTTCGTTTCCCTCTTTGTTGCCTACGCCTAGCGCAATAGCACGGGATGAGGGTAAAAAAGGGTAGTGCGTGGGAAAAATTAGAATTAAGGAATTGACACGATGTTTCGAAATTGAGGGATAATTTGACAGACTTGGTGTACGATTGACACTATGTTGTTTATTGGACGATTACCAGACGGTTTGAAGCGATCAGGTTTACGATGAATGATACAAAAAGAAACGGTAAAGTTAGCTTACATTCGTTGTGTTTGACACTCGGTCGTTCGCTCGCTCGCTCGCTCGCGTGGATGTTTGTTGTCGCTCGCGTTACAAGGGCCTTCGCTCTTGGCCTGGTGCGCTCGCTGGTACAATTGCTGGTAAGACGCTCGCAGGATTTTCGGCTGGTCGTGTATATACTTGACGTGTTTACTACGACGGCACTACGTGTAGATAGAAATATGAACGGCGCGCAAGGTCGATGAGTTGAGATTGATAATCACGGACCGATGATAGAAATTATACAAGTGTAAAATAAAACTTTTGTAACTCGAAAAATGAAGACGGTTCGTATGAAAGATAATCGGAGATATTCGTTAGGCTTCTGGGTTAAGACTTGATACAAGGAGTGATTCGGTTGATGGAAATATTGGTTGACGGGAGACTGAGATTGAACTTGATGAAGATTATCGGGAGACTGAGATTTAGACTTGATAGAAGAACTTGAGTCGTTGGTAGTTGACGGGCGACTGCTTCGACCTTTTGCACACTGACCCTTCTTGGTTCGCATGCGAATTTCGAGTGAGTGGGAGACAATCTTTGGTTTCTCTTCTTAGAAATAGTGGCGCTGGTGGAAGGGGCAATTTCGCTTTGTTAACGGAACGTGCATGAGGTGTGTAGTCGAAATTCGCGCTAAGCCGTTCGCGATAGCGCGGTGACCGTTTGATTCGGACGGCCGGATGTTTTCATACTCCGCTCTGGTTACCGGGTCGAATCATGCAGACTTCTCTTTGTCCCCATGCGGATGGCTAGCGTAAAGTTTTTGGAGTGAGTGCCTGTTTGATTTTTTTGAGCTGCGGCTTTTCGTGGAATATTTGTCTGAGATCATGTTCTTGTTGAAAGCCATTGTGATAGGAAAAGTCAATGACTGTGGCGGTACTGCTATCGTGTATATATCGCTATTATTTGAATATGCTCGCGGAACGTACGCAAGTTCCGTTTAACGCTTAGATTTATACATTTAATACGCTTCTGACGGCAAATGAGGATATTGGGAATAACCGAGATGAAAAAACCTAGATGAGAGAAGGGACATTCGCTAGGATGTAACAGTACGTAGCCGATTTTCAAAATGTTGATCATTACTATTTTTAAAGAGTGCTCGAATACAAAAAGGGCCTTCACAATAGAAAAAAATGTCCAAACTGTCGGTATTTTGTAAAAAACCAAAATAAAAAAACGGCTACGCATAACGATAGCTACATTTATAGAGATATCCATAAATTGTCGACTTTTTATTTACAAATAACTTTTCATAAAGATATCGATGGAGCAATGAAGAGAAAAAAAAATTTCGTCGTCAAATCAAGACTTCTCGGTTAATTTTAAAGATTTTTTCATAAAAATTGATATAAAACTAGATGAGCATATACTTCATAAAATGAGTATAAACCCGATCCTTTGATAATTAGTTATGTCAATGAACAAAATCGCAATTATTGACGACAACGCACCCGTTACGTAACGGAATAGAGATGGGGGGGGGGGGGGATTGGAGAATTTAGCGTTACGTAATTTGTGTACGCCCCCTATCGTCAAGTGAGCCCCAATGACACATTGACATTGAGTACTTACAATATTTCAACATCTATAGTTCCTTCCAAAGATGTTATGATCCAAGAAGATCCGAAAATTGGCGCTTTTCATTTTTAGAAAATGTGCCTATCAAAACGACTTATCATTCGGGGCATGCAGCTTTCCTACGCTTCCCAGCTCTACTGGAATATTAGAAATATATGTACACTAAAGTAACGCAAATGGACAAAATCGGATTCCCATCAGCAAAGTTTAAAATCGGGCTGAGTAATGTCAACAACTGAATTTTAATCAGAGGATCAAACAATCACATAGAATCAATGGGTTTTTGTAGCAGAATCCAAAGTCTGGCGAATCATTCGGAACACAGACATATCATAGGCAACTATGCACGTGCGTTCCGCATGTTTCCCTTCATCCCAACATGTGGTACTCGCGCTTTTGGGGCCTGCTGCAGTTTTCGCTAAACGATACTCGGTGTTGAAATCCGTATGGAGGGAATTCCCCCGTTTTCAAGCTCCGAATTACTTCGGGCTGTGAATTGTTCTACGATGCCTGTGGAAAAGGAGCCAGCATGGAGAGAGAGCTGCACAAGCGGAGCACGTTGCGGATTGCCAAGTATGAAGAAACGGCGGAATAGAAAGAGGAGTTGTGCAGAAAATGAGTGAAGTGGTGTAGGCTTGTAGTCAGAAATTTCATCCTCTTGCAGTCACCACTTAGCTGAAAAGGACGTCTGTTTTGAGACAAGTGCGAAGCTGTTACAGTAACCAAGTAGAAGTAATTTGGTCCATGAATAGCTATAAAGTTGCTATACCGTGAACATATACCTTAAATATTTTTTTAATAGGAAGTTCTTGGACGATTTTTTACCCTGTGATTTTTCATTTAATTTTCTTAGATTTAACAAGCCCTTTTTACGCTTCTGAATAGCCCGCTTATATTAGGACTGGGAATTAATTTGTAGCGTTTTTTTAAAATGAAAACAAGATTCATTTTAAATGAAAATAAATAAAAAAATACATTAATGAAAGTATTGCCCCTCACTTTCTACGACTTTTGACCATCTTCGGGCAGGGTACGAATACCGTGTCGGAAGAACGCCTCGTCTTTAGATGCAATCCACGAATCGACCCATTTTTGACAATCTTCGTAAGAAGTGAACTTCTGCTCAGGCAGGCTATGGAGCCATCGAACGAAACAAATGGTAATCGGGTGGGGTTGGACTTCTTATTCAAGTGTTTCCAGATATGTTTTGTACCGGTTTTGCGACGTGCGGACGAGCATTGTCGTGCAGCAAAATGACTTTGTCGCGTCTTTCGGAGTATTCCGGCCGTTTTTCTTTCAATGCATGGCTCAAAGCGCATGCAGTCGATAGCGATCCCCAGGTGTGGTTTCATTCGGTTTCAGCAGTTCATAATAAATCACACCCCTCTGATCCCACCAAATACAGAGCAGGAGCTTAGACCCATGGATATTTGGCTTTGCCACTGATGTTGATGGTTGGCCGGGCTTAACGCAGTAGTCTGCTTTAAAAGCCGAAAAAAGCGTTTTTTCAGCAATTTTTTTGAAAGGGAAGGAAATGATTGCGGTAAACGAAATTTCGAGACGATAGTGTATTATATTCAAGCTTCAAAACACAATTTTTATTATTAAAAAATCTTGAAATTTTTCAAAGTTGTAACTATTTTTCTGGGGCGCTTGGAGTCTGCACTTGTAAATCGGTGCCGGTGATGGAGGTCGTGCGATGCATCTGAAACAGTCGAACCAAATTTTTTTTTAGTTTTTATAAGTTCCTTTTCTATATGAACTAAAAAAATACCGAAGAAATGATGAAATTCTAAATTTTTTCGAAGTTTGAAAAAAAAATTCACTTTTTTGAAGAAAAAAGATTCACTTTAAGTTGCAAAACAAGTAATTTAAATAGTACTTTTGTCCAACTTTTTTAGTTCAAATAGAAGATAATTTAATACTGAAGCTAGATCACTTTGATTTTTTTCGATCGGACATATATTGTTTTTGCTATCGCCGGCACCGTTTTCTAAAACTTGTGAAAATGAAAACTCGAGAAAACGGGCTTTAAAGTTTTCGGTCCAAAAAAATATAACTTTTGGATACTTACACTAATTAGATATTAATCAGCTATCCCCGGGCCATACAATAATGCTTCCTCTTCTTCAAATCGATTTTTTGAAGCCTGTAAAGCAGACTACTGCCTTAACCCATGACTTTCTGCGCTTCGGATTGTCGTAATGAATCCATTTTTCATCACCAGTGACAATTCGATGCAAAAAACCGGGAAGTAAAACTCCCCGCAAAACACTTTATTCGACACAAATGTTGACATATTCAATAAATTGGAAAGTATTGTTATTTACGATTCAAAAAGAGGTTATGTACAGCAAATGACATTCAATAATAGCTGTTTCACGATGAATACATTACTGTCGGTAACAAAGAAATACTGAACTACCTACGCCATCTCTTGTAAAACGCTACGAATTAATTCCAACACCTAATAAATATTCCCTGTATTTGTGGGGTATTTATAATTATTCGATAATAAAGGGAAGAAAAGAGGGAAATGAAAAAAAATACACTGCCGTTTTCTGCATAGGGTAAAAAAATAAATAAATAGACAACAGCGCTCTCCTCATCCCATTTAGTGTCATGCAATGATTTCAGTGACATTATAGTTAAGGGATAATACCACTATAGCGGCAGTAAATGAGGCCTAACTGTGACAATTTATTTTGGGAGTATGAAAAAAGGAATACGATTTTCTTTGAGAGGGTTTATTTAATGCGTATTAAAGTATAATAAAAAAAATTGTATTATAATTTTCATACAAAATAGCGGGGGCAGAGCCCATCTTGAAAAACGTGTTTTTTACAAACAGCTTCACGGGAGGACGGTTTTCTCGTGAAGTATAAGACCTGAAACAAAAACCAATAAAATATAATCTATATATTATTAGCTATAAGACTACGTAGGGATTATTTAAAATCCAATTTTGAAAAAATGGCGCATTCTGAAAGTAATAAATCGATTTTTTGCCCAAAAAATAAGCAGTAAGTTGTTTATAAAAAAAAAGTTCACATTTAATAAAAAAAAACGGCTACGTGCTCTCATAGAGAATGTAATTGTGAAGCTACTATCAAAATTTCAAATCGGTCCATCCAAAGCTGTTCGAGTAATCCGTCCTCTCAGTTCGAAAAAAGTGGTTTCGAGAAAAACGCGTTTAAAGTTGTACGAAGCCATTGAAAAAAGTCCAAGGCGCTACAGCAAAATTTATAGTTTAATCTTTTTAAAGAAATTATCGCTACAGGACCAATTGCATATTGTTTTTATAACCCGAAAGTATTTTTTAAGCAAAACAAAACGAATTTTCCAAAATCCTAGAGTGGTGTTATCCCTTGATCTACGGAAAACCCAATGGCAAGTATGAAAATCCTCAAGTCAATTGCATTTCAGGTCCACTTGGTGCATGATGACTGGAATCTCGTATCTTCATCGCAGTTTCTCGAAGCTGTCTATCTCTCGTCACGTTCAATCTTGGTAGGACCGTGTACTCATTAAAAATCGCAGCTCTACCATGAAATAGAGGGCGCAGGTGTTAAGCACCAGGGTTAGGACGTTACAGGCCGAATGGAAGGCCGAGCCTTTGATCCATTTTCTGGCACATAATTTACAGCGTTTGAGGAAGTCCTCATTGAGAGTGGGTAAGGTGTAGGGTGCGGTCCCAAGGGATCGAGAGAGCGAGAGGCGATGTGCTCTTAGCTATTCATTTTGTATATCGTTTCTCTTTGAATTCACCGTTATCAACTGGAGTTATCAATATCGATGAAAATATTGAGCTGGACCTTCATTTACAATTCATTTTCTTTAAAGATTTGAACATTTACATTGACTGGAATAAGGTACCTGCGAGTAATAAGGCCTAGCTAAGGGATATTAGAAATAAAATGAAACGTATCTAATTTAAGGCCTTATATACCCGAAAAATTTCAAAAATTTTCATTTTTTAATTATTTTTTATTCCATTAGCCTGAACGGTTAGGAATATTTTAAACTTTGCAGAATTGAAAAATTCTAAAAATGGTTAAAGTTACAGCATTTAGATCGTAGCGCGCGGCGCACCCGACCACCAACTTCAAAACCGTTTTTCTACGATTCACTTTTTTGAACCTTGTGAAAGCTCTAACTCTTGAACGAAGGTTCAGATCGCTTTGAAATTTTTACAACATATTCTTAGTATCATCACCTATCGTGTGAACTACGGAACCAAAAATTTCAATGACACGAAAAAATGTAAAAAACAAAATACCGACAGAAAATTGAGTAAACAAATTTTAAGTTTCGTATTTTTATTATAATATTTTTTTTAGAAATATTGTTGGTTCACACTGAAGATACATTCATTACGCAATTATAAATATGTTCATTTTTTTTCAGACACCCACATCCGTGCCGAGGACTTTCACCATCAACACGCGCGCAAAAAAATACATTGCGTTATTACGTTGTATCTCCGCCATTTGGTAATATTTCTGGTTTTTTTTTACATATACTTAATCATGTGCATAGATGATCTGTAAAAAAAATTTTGTCAATATAAGCGTCATTTTTTTTTACCGCGTCTAAAAAAGTACGTTCGAAAATCGCCGAGATCGCGTATATAAGGCCTTAATGGACATATTTCAATTTTAATCATTATTCAAGTTCAGTTCCCATAAAAAATAAACGAAAAATGGTAACTCGTGCCATAAACACCAAACAAAATTAAACATTTTTCAAAACCTTGATAGTAGGCCTTATTTTACTATGGTCGGATAATGAGGCCTACGGCTTTAACATGCTTAAATAATCAAAATATAGTAATATATTTGGTATTTGAGATCAATAATCCTCTGCAGCTTTGTATGAACTCAAAGTTCCTCTGTGCACTGCTCGGAAAGCTGACACCAGGTCATTTTCTGACCACAACACTCGTTTTGGAGGCATCGGGATCAAGGCACTAAAAATAACGATCAATTAATTAATAATAAATATGCGTACTACTCATTTATATTCGTTACATCTTAAAAGTAATGTAAATTAAATTACAAAACAAACAAACGTTGCTACAAGAAGTGGGAGGATAATAAGGCCTATGGTTAAATTTAGTAGGCCTTAGTAACCGTCGACCACGTATGTAAGAACAACAAAATAAAAAATATTTCGACCACGATACGTTATTCAAATATTTATGATTATCGAGGCTTGAATTAATAAAGATAAAGACTGTGATTTTAGATAGATAAGTGTTATATTACAAAAAATACCTACGATTTATTTGGACCGATTTTTGTTATTGGTGCTGTGCGGCCGCATCATATGATGGATAATGGCGTCTGTGAGTGTGGTCTTAAGGGGTATATACAGTCAGGAGGCCCAAAAAGACCGATTTTTCAAGAACATTGCTTGAGAAGACCTTTAAATCTATTAACGTAAAAATTTGTACACATATTATGGTAACTTTTAACTGTATTTTAACATTTTTTATTTGCAAAAATAATTATTTTCAAAGCTGCTATAGCTGATCTCCGAGAGCAGCTCTAAAAAAGGCGTCTTGCGGTGAACACGATATCTCTGGACTGGATCATCTTAAATGAAAAAACCAAAAATATTTCGTTAATATAACGGATTATCTTGTAATCGTTCGAAAGAATAAGCAAAATAATAATTTTCGACAAAATGGCGGCTTCTAAAAAAAATCGATTTTTGACAAAAATGTAGGCCTTAAATTGTTTATAAAATGGAAAATATTTATCGGTGACAAAAAACCTTCGATTAGGTACTAAAAAATATACTTAAAAAGATTGTGTTAAAATTCGAGACTGATCGGTTCAGCCGTTTCCGAGAAATCTTGCTCGCCGACTTTAAAACACACAGTTTTGAGAAAAACGCGTTTAAAGTTTCAAAAGCTCTTTCGAACGCTCTGACACGTCATTACAAATGTGCGTGTAACATCGCGAATATTCGCCGGAGTGACACGAAATTTTCTGTGTGTGTACTTAAATATAAGTACATTACGAAAATGAAAAAGAAAAATCCATTTTTCGAAAATTTTTAGTGTATATAGCCCCTTAAGCCTGAACGGTTATTTTAAATTTAATTTTCGTTACCTAGGCCGTTAATACGATATTTGCAGGAATGTTTGATTGTTTGATTTTCTACGAATACATCCTAATCAATATTCAAAGTGTAACAGGTCTTTTTTTATTGCTTCAAAAGACTGGTCAGACTCGATAAAACTTTTCGTAAGTTCAGCTTGGCCTTTCTGCGCGATAATGGAAAATGTCCAGCGTGCAGTGGAGACCAATCCGGAAAACGATGCACAACACAATTCCCTTCGGGGTAAACTTTTATGACACCAATGCCGAAAAAATCATTCACGAAACGAGCATACGATTTGTCAAATGGTAAATTTGACATGAGTCTACCCGAATCAACAATTTCTCTTTCGCTCGCATTTACATTACGGGTTATTCGCGAACTGGAACTCGATGTGTCGGCATTTTACAAACAATTCACTTCGACGATTTAACGGGGTGAATATTCGGCTGGAGACGCCTTCGGCTCTTTCAATCACGTTTGTCACCCAAATCCAGCCGCGATAAAGCCTCAACAGTCGTCGCGATGTCCCCTCATCTCGCGGGAAACCCCCGGGGCGATTCCTAAGAATCTTCATCAATTGAGAAATGAGTCTTACCGACCTCTAATCAAACGGCTCGTCGAAATTCCGCGACTCGTCTCGTGGATTCTTTTTCTTCGTTTCCGTTTACTTTTCTCAATACTTTTGTCTTTGTCGTTTCTTTTGAGCAATCGACTAATAATTGCAGCGTCCGGGGAGGATCACGCGACTCCTGCCCCCTCGCATTACTCTTTCCCATTTCCGCAATCGTTCCGTGACACCGATTACCGATAATTCGCTCGTCGAAAACTTTACGGACCGTCGTTCGGAGGTGATGACTAGAATATAAGAGTAATACTGTCTTCTGCGCCATTGCGGTGCATCAAAGAAATACACCTTTCCTAATCAGATTCTTGCATACTTGCATACTATTGTAGAGCCTTATCTCGCTGACTAGTCGATCTCTCTCTCACGAGGAACATCACTTAAGGGGTCTTCTCACTTTAGACGCTAACAAAAGCTATTTCTATTAATTTTTTGATAGGTTCATATTATAGATATTGATATAAAAATTGTTACACTTAATAAATACACTTTCGAAATACGTTTAAAATTGTTATTTTATTTATTCAAGTCACTATTTACAGACGAAAATGGTAGTTAAAAAAATGTCCTGAAGAAATTGTAGCTCTACGCTGTTGATGAAATCTCGGAGATGGATCATCGGTAAATATTCGGAAGTGGGACTCCTGCTAGAATCAGGCTAATTTTTTTTCTTATTTCTTTTAACGATCATATCCGATGATACGAAGTAATATTATGGCGGCGCACAACATATTTTTCTTCAAAAAAATTATTCAAACTTATTTAAAATTATTTAAAATGATTAAAATTATTAAAATTATTAAAATTATTTAGATAATTTTAAATAAAATTATTAAAAATTATTTAATCGCAATTGGACGTGGATCAATTTTTTTTATGCCATTCATTTTCAATAAGGTTCCCTGCTTGCATCTACGCTGCAAGCAGGGAACCTTATTGAAAATGAATGGCGTAGTATTCCATGGGTGCGTGGAATCGTGGGGTGCGTAGAACACTGGGGTGGCCCCCCACAATTCCACGCACCCATCCGAGGTGCCCCCCGCCCACCCCAGTGTTCTACGCACCCCACGATTCCATGCACCCATCCAAGGTGCCCAACAAACCCACCCCAGTGTTCTACGCCACCGTATGCCATGGGTGCGTGGAATCGTGAGGTGCGTAGAACACTGGGGTGGGTACTATACTGTATATGGTAAAGTACCCAACGAAAAGCATATGGTTATTTCTTTCCGGAAAAATCATGCGGCAACATCATGCGGAAACATCATGCACTCGGGGGGGTAGCTGGATGGGTGCGTGAAATCGTGGGGTGCGTAGAACACTGGGGTGGCCCCCCACAATTCCACGCACCCATCCGAGGTGCCCCCCGCCCACCCCAGTATTCTAAGCACCCCACGATTCCATGCACCCATCCAAGGTACCCAACAAACCCACCCCAGTGTTCTGCGCCACCGTACCCCATGTGTACGTGGAATCGTGGGGTGCGTAGAACACTGGGGTGGGTACTATACTGCATATGGTAAAGTACCCACCGAAAAGCATATGGTTATTGTTTCCGGAAACATCATGCGCCGTTACAATAATGATAAGGATGATGTTTGTTAACCATATTAAACCATTTATACAAAAATTAGCCTGATTCTAGCAGGAGCCCCACTTCCGAATATTTACCTTTGATATATACAAAGGTAACAAAATGGCGAACATTTTTCGAAAAAACAAAAAAACGATTTTTCTTCACCGGTTTCGGCAACAAAAAAAGTTAATATCAAAATTTAAAAAATCCTTGATATGCGCTATAGATATAGCTGTGAAGAATATGTGGTTAAAATGTCGTAAGGATCGGTTCAGTAGTTTCGAAGAATTTATCAACAAGCCGTCGAAAAACGTTCTTTCGAGAAAAAGGCGTTTAATGTTTGTTTGGATTACATAAATACATTTAAAAAATGTCTAAATGTATTTCGGAAGTGTATTTATTAAGTGTAAGAACTTTTATATCAATGTCTATAATGTAAACCTATCAATAAATTCATGAAAATAGCCGTTTTTTAGCGTCTAAAGTGAGAAGACCCGAAGTGAGAATTTTTAATTAACCTCGCAAAAGCTCTAGCCGGCCAATGAATGAAGTAGCCACTCAAAATCTTCGGAATTTCCAATTTTCGCCGATTTTTTTTACTTTTCTCCCTCATAAATTCGACGTTTTGTGAAATATGCAAAACAATTAATGGTTTTTTCTTTAGAAACGGATTTTCCAAATTTACCTCACACTTCTAACCCGATAAAACCTATAATTTTGTTGACGAATAAGAGCTTTAAAGAATTATTTTATGAGAACAAAGATTGTAATTCCTGGGTTAGCAGTGTGAGGTAATTTGAAAAATCTGTTTCTAAAGAAAATCGATTCACTGCTTTGAACATTTTACAAAGCGTCAAATGTATGAGTGAGAAGAGTAAAAAAAAATGTCGAAGCTCTAGAGCGACCACTAAATATTCATTGACTGGCCTTCGCAAGGTTAATTTTAAAATTGTAAAGCGTAAAATTAATGGGCGAGAAGTGAACGAAAAAATATCGATTTTTTAATGAAAATTTGAATTTGGCTTTGAGCTTGAGCTACCTCTAAAATTTTGTTGACCCCTCGCAGCTTTCGTGATAATTTTTTTTTCTTTAAAGAAGGCAATTGGATGGTGAGAAAAAGAGAAAAAAATAGAGCTCAAATTTGTGCCACCCTGATATATATATTTGTTGTATGTAAAAAAAAAAGTATAAGATGTTTGAATATTACCGGTTGAAAAATGCCCTCTCCCCACTCAATTCTAATCTTGTTATTAATTTAAAAATTATTTCACCTCAATGCGTTAATATTTTCTGAAAAATAATAAAAACAAACTCATATTATCAACATGTACCTGTTTTTAGTTACCCGAAAAGTCTGATTCCATTTTTAATGCCATGAAATAGTTGCACTTTGTGTAATATCTGTAGATTTTTTAATGAAATTTAGTACACAACTTTGCTGATGTCGAAACAATTTTTATACCATCTTGCTAATTCTTTCAAAATCAATTTTTTCAATTAGCCCTGATTTTTGGGTTTCCCACAGTAAGCCCTCAAAGTGTATAAAAACTATTTTTTTAAATTCCCCTCAAAGCGGTGGCGTTGGAGCCTTGAACGAGCGTTTTATGTGGGAGGTATTCCAGGGATTCCAACATACGTGTCTCGGGTTTTAACCTTAAACAAAAAACCAACATTTTTCATAATGTGCATGATAACAGCTTGATAAAACCGTAGGGGACGTTCAAGATACACATTCCCATATACATGGAAAGCAGGTATGAATAGATTTGTCTTTAGAAAGAAAACAAATCATATAGATTGCTTACAACAAGTTTTATAATAAGTAGCAATGAAAAATTGTCTATAACACGTTTTTATAAGAAGCATCAGTGTATAACAAGTTTTCAATAAATCGATAAATCCCTATGTATTTCTGTGGAGAAGTCCGTTCAGAAGATACTGTGAAAACTTCATGACAATCAAATTAAAAAAATTCAAGTTATGCTATAAGCTAAGTTGAAAACTTTGCTCCGGGAATAAACCCCTCTAAAGTCTTGCGGCAGATTATTTTAAGTTTGACATTTACCATTTAGCTTTTGAAACAGCAATATTTCGGCATTCATCAATTTGTATTACGACCCTAAAGTACGATTTAAAGCGAAAAAAAGTTTGACCCCGCATTTTTTTGAAGACGCACCCCCGCCATCTCCCCTCAATTGATCTCGCAGTAGTCCTTGTTGGGTGAACCTATCTTGAGGAAAACGGTGTGGGAAGGAGGTTTATTTGCAATGACGTGACGTAAAAACGCTACGTTGCAATATATACATATTTATATGCATGTATACATAAAATTTAATTGTGTTCATAACTCAACGGTGCTCTCCATATTTATACAACTCCGATAGTCATGCAAGAACCGGAACGAGGCGCCGTCCAAAGTTTTCAGGAACTTCGACTCGGATCACGAGAGTTCGCACGCTCTTTGCTCGCCTCGTTCGCTTGCATAACAGCTCGTCGAGCTCTGAGAGTGCCTAAGCGTGCTAGCGGTTTCTTCGTCTACCTGTCATTCTCTCTCTCTCTCCCTCTCTCTCTCTCTCTCTCTCTCTCTCTCCGCCCCCTGTCTGTAAAGCTCTTACCACTTTTTACTGATTTCAGAATCAGTTTTATTCATGGCAGTAGCAGTTTTTCGATTGTACCGATTTCTGGCTCCAACTACTTCTTTACCAGCCATTGATTTTAATGAATGTAAATTTTGTTCGTAAATCTTCGATACGATATGCGTGCGTATTTATGTACGTATCGATCTACGTAAGGGAAGGTGGGGTACAGTGTGCCACTTTTGGGCTAACGAATTTTTACTCTAATCAAGGTAGTCTGATTAGAAAAAAAGGTCATAACCGATTTTACAGATCTTTGGGCGTACAATGAAGCTCCCATATTTTTTTTACAAAAAGATTAAAAACACGAAAATCATGGGATCGAAAAAAATGTGCGGCTTGGCTCATCGTTCCCCATGGGTGGGGTACAATGTATCATATAGGTGGGTACAGTATGTCAACTACTGCGAAACGTAGGATAGAATGAGGCGGTTGAAACTTTTATGTTTTTCTAACATAAATAACAGATTTTTACACATAACAGTACGAACCCAAACAAAATCAGTATATCAGAATCAGTATAAAATCAGTAGTATCGCAGGAACGTCTTATTTTTACAAATCGCCCTTCGTTGACAGTGGTCCGTGACACATTGCGTTCCTTCGGAGCGTCATCACTTCTTAAGGGGGGATTGTCTTTTTTTTCGCAAAATTTACCGCTTTTTGGGAATTTTTTTGTGAAGAAAGTATACAACGGAAAACTTGTGAAACTTGGCATATAGTTTTATTGATCTGTTTACTACATACAAAATTTTTTTTAAACAATTTCATCAAAAAATCCGCCTCCCACCCCCCTCGACGCGCGATGGTCCTTTTTTGATGGTGTGCACGATTTCTCAAAAACTATTCAACCGATTGCCTACAAATTTGGACAGAATGCTCAGCTGACATCCTTTTATCGTTTGATGAAGCAAAAAAGCAATACGTTTAATAGTTTCTTATTTATAACAAAAAATCGATCAATTTTTTTCGAAAAATCGATACTTCAAGTTCAAAACGTCACCAAATCGTCAATTTTTTTTCCCTTCATCGAACGATAGCTATATGTGTCTAAAGTAAAATGCTTTTTGGGTTTTTGTTGCAGGATGAACGTGAAGGCTGTAATCGTGCACACCATCAAAAAAGGACCATCGCGCGTCGAGGGGGGTGGGAGGCGGATTTTTTGATGAAATTGTTTAAAAAATTTTTTGTACGTAGTAAACAGATCAATAAAACTATATGCCAAGTTTCACAAGTTTTCCGTTGTATACTTTCTTCACAAAAAAATTCCCAAAAAGCGGTAAATTTTGCGAAAAAAAAGACAATCCCCCCTTAAGTTTTTAAAAGCAACACTACCCGGGTGGAAATTTGTTCAGGCTAGCCAGATTCATGATCGGGCCGTAATGAGGGAGCTGTGTGGCTATCCGTATTACGGGAATTTTGATTCGGCCGTGAGCCTGCCGTGAAAAGGCAGCCACAGGTCAGGCGAACTCATGGCAAACGTGAAAATGGCTATAATGTGGTTTGCCTTATCAGTGCCCTAATATGGCTCTATTAGGAGGCCCATGCATGGCAGTGCTCAGGCTAGCCGTAAAGTGGTGGCGCTAGTGTTGTATTTAGAAACAATATGCTTGCACGTGTGTCATTGGATTTGGGTTAAAACTTGAAAGTTTTCACGACATATAAAAAGGAGCACATGAAGTGAAAACGTTATGAATCGCAAAGAGAAGAAGCGGTATTTGACATGCGTGTTAGATGATGTTGTTCGAAGAAAAACGTTGACGAGTCCCGATCATCGGTACAAGTGCCAGGTATGTATAACCTTACTTTATTCAACTTTTACAAAATTCATGAATTTTTTTACACTTGGGTATAGAATAATAACAATATAAAATATAAAAACAAAATAAAAAAAATATAAAAAACTATTTCAAAAAATTCAAAAATCGTATAATGTCAATATAAAATATAATTTAAAAAATGAGAATGATATACGTTGTTTTGTTTACGAAAAATTTGAATATTTATAGAAAGATGCCCGAATGATAAAATTCAAGATCGGAAAAGTATTGATAAAGCTACTAGCAAACAATATCCTTATGCCAGCGGAGAGGATTCGACCACCAGCGAAGAAGATCTCTATGCCAGCGGAGAGGGTTTTAATGGCAGCGAAGAAGATCACCATGTCAGCGGAGGGAATCTCAACCCCAGCGAAGAAGATCTCCATGTCAGCGGAGAGGGTTCTAATGGCAGCGAAGAAGATCCCCATGTCAGCGGAGAGAATCTCAACCCCAGCGAAGAAGATCCACATGTCATCGGAGAGGATTCTAATGGCAGCGAAGATATATTGTATATATTGCACTACTTAAATAATATTTCTCTTGCAACCTGTATAATATAGATTTTAAATGTTTGCATATTTCAGCTGTTCAGTATTTTTTAAAATAAAACTAAGAATAATAATAACAATTAAGAAACATAAGAACAAAGAGACAAACAACCAAAGACACTGTCAATAAGTTCAGAAATATATGTTTTGTTCTCAAACTGTTCAGATGTAACTTGGTGTTAAATATTCAATAAACAAAAAAAGTTTCACCTTATTTGTTCTGTATATTTTCTGTGATACATCCCATCAGGCAGCCGTATACACGCCATCATCAGGCGCCAGGATAGTCGCCCAATGAGGCTGCCAGATTTGGGCGTAGTCAGGCTACCAGATCCCGCCGTTATCGGGAACAGCGTTACATTTTTGTTCACGCCGTCATCAGGTTGCCATACTAGCGGCCCAATGAGGCTGCCAGATTCGGGCATAATCAGGCTGCCAGATCCCGCCGTTATCGGGAACAGCGGTACATTTTTGTTCACGCCGTGATCAGCTCGCCATACTGGCGCCATATAACGGCAGTCAGGCAACCTGATCCAAGCGTGATTAGCGCCATAACTAAATTTCCAGCCGGGTAGCGCCACCACTTTAGCGCTAGCCTAAGCACTGCCATGCATGGGCCTCCTAATAGAGCCATTTTAGGGCACTGATAAGGCAAACCACATTATGGCCATTTTCACGTTTGCCACAAGTTTGCCTGACTTGTGGCTGCCTGTTCACGGCAGGCTCACGGCCGAATCAAAATTCCCGTAATACGGATAGCCGCACAGCTCCCTCATCACGGCCTGATCATAAATCTGGCTAGCCTGAACAAATTTCCAGCCGGGACGTTTGCGTTTTTGTTTGACGCTGGTAGGGCTGTGCCGTCTGCAAATGTTGCTGCGAGAGTCTCTGGCCGTGGTGATGGATCCGCTGTGTACATGAGGTATTCCGCCCAAAGCAGACAGATCTTGCCCTCAACGTGCTTGGAAGCGTCGATCGCTGATATACACTGAACAAAAACCAATTGAATCGAAAAAATATATTGGTTGATTCAATTAAATGTCTGATCGGGGAGTGCCACCGATATATGAGATTGTTACAATACTATAAAATATCGGAAAATGTGATTGATTCAAATATATTATTTTATTTGGAAATCTCTTCTGTTCTCTGAATATCTACATTATTCTTCAAATAAAATTATTTTCTATTGAAATCATTCTATGTGCAATCCGTAGGTGCATGGATGAAATAATTAAGCGGTTGCTACAACATTTTTTATTTCGTACAAAAATATAATCAATAGAATGAATGACTTCTTTACTACATCGAAACGAATCTGCTATGCTTACTTACGAATCTGACACGTAAGTTTATCAGTTTGTTTTAAATCTTAAATAAAAAGTGAGCATTAGAATGATCATCCACGATAATAGTGGAGAGAATATTAGATATTCAACTGATAAGAACAGATACTACACTTTGATCTTAGCCACAGGCCAAGAAGCGATACTCTTTAGAGTTTCTCCGGCGTATAAGTAGATTTTCGGTTCGCGCTACGCTTACGAGAAACGAGCGCGCGCGCGGCTTCTAGCGGTTACTCTGAGAACTACGGGTTTCCTCACACCTATAATATCGGTGGAGCTCGGCCATGATTCGGTTGAATTTTTGTCAACCAAATGCGCAAGAACAAATTTTATTTTCGCATAATTTTCTTACCAATTCAGACATTTGCTTAATATTTTTCAACCGAAATAAAAGATTAATATTTTAACGAATAATGTACTTGAAAATCAATATAGGATATGGTGAAAAAATAAAATAACGTATTTAGTCAATAGAAATTTCATCTGAATCAAACGAGCAAAATTCAATTTTCCTTGTGTACTCGAATCAGCAATATTCATGTTATGAATTGAAACGCCTTTTTGTTCGTTGCAGAAAATGCATTCAAAAATATATAATTTGTTCGCGATCATTTTTTAAATAGTTTCAATAATATTTGTTCTCGGCTAACAATATATCTTTTGAATGAAAACAAATTTATCATGTTATTAAAGTCAATAGCGTTTTGTTTGGACTAATAAATCCGATTATTTACACCAACAATTTTACAATTGAATCAACGAAATTTCATTCAATAACACCAATGATATTGGATCAACGATTTTTTTTTCTCAGTGTATGATGAGAGCATCCAGTAGCATTTAGACAGCGGTTGTTCTATTTTGTAGCAGGGTGCCAACCGTTGTTGAAGACTGGCTGGATAAGAAAGGAGGCTGCTGAGCAGTATTCTTCCCGTTCCAGCGCCTCTCATATTAAGCAAAGTCACTATACGTACTTTCTCGGTGGTTAAGGGATACATTTTAAACCCGAAATGGTACTTCAATGTTCGATGATATCACCTCACTCTAAGAGTGGCTTTAGTCTCCTGAGTAGCATTTTTTTGCTATTTTGATATGATTAGTATGTGGAATGATTTGCTATTTGGACGTTGATGGGTCTGTATGAGGAAACCTCATTGGCAGATTTTCTCTATTTTGGGATCATTATTAGAAATGCATATTTTCACTGGCTGGTAGGTGTGTCGTTTGTACACGGTTGAATAGTGAGGGGATGGAAACGATACCCTTTGTGGATAGTCCTTTGAGACGCTTGCCTGTTACTGGGTCGTAGCCCGGAGCATTCTTCGGATTCAGGCCTTTTGCGGGCATGTGTATTACCTCTGTCGGTGAGGAATGCTTTGTCACTGGGTTTATTGGGAGAGGACTGTCTAGGTCTTGATGTCTATATAATGACGAGTAATACCATACTTTACTGTATATAATACTGTACGATACTGTTTGTAACGCTTGTTAAAATTTCTTTTTAATTATCTGGCTTCACGATGTTGCTGCGTCGTTGGATTCGTTATCAAGGTCTCTTAGTGGCAGTGGCCGCGTAAAGGCGTCTGCAAGATGCTGTGTGTCTCACTGTTAGCTCTTTTTGCATCACTTCTCGCCTATTTTCCTGCCTGAATCGTTTTTGGGAGTATTGGTTGCTCTGTGTGTTTGTATTTCTAGTTCATTTCCATAGTAAGTGACATGTGTTTTATGATTGTCAGGGTACTTAGATCCTGCCGGACTGATTCATTCTAAAAGTCCTAAAAGAGAATATTCCTTTTGACTGGGTATCACGAGATATCCAAGTTTTTCCAACGGCACTAGGCTGTCTATGAGGAACGATCCGGAAAGTACGTCGATGCAGGGTATGTCGGTACGGCTCGTGGACTTGGTTACATATACGCGCAGAGTACACATGGCTCGCGAGAGAAGCCTTAACGTGCTGCGCTACACGTCGGCCGGACAGCGTACTACCCATGCCCCGGTTTGGCAGGCTTTTTCCATTTGAGGGATACCTACCTACCCTGGGCACAGATAGTAGTATGCTTGGTGACCAACGTAAGATGCGGGATTTCAAGCCTTACTGACGAAGGTTTTGCACTTTGATCGAGTTTAGAAGCGGGTCTGCAGGAGGCATTCAAAATTGAGGCATGTCAACCCGCAAAAAAGGCATGTTGAGGCATGGTCCCGCAAAAAAATCGGCGCTACCTAAGTGATGCTAAGTGAAGATTGTTTAAAAAAAGAAATCATATCGGAGTAAACACACAACAGTAATACAAGCTAATAGATAAATCTATGTTCCTACGAAAGTGCCGGTTGATTCGATTTCTCAAAAATAGGTAAAAACTAGAGTCTAGAAAACTAAAGTCAGTCTGTATGACTGAATATTTGTTTGAGTAAATAATACGAAACGCCAGGGTTATCCGATACAAAAAAGAATTATATTACTCAATGATGGTAAAGGGATCTTGATTTGAATAAATAAATATATCTGCAATAAATCTCTGAAATAATCGAATCAAATAACGAAAAGTATTAGTACTTGTAATCAGAGTGTTGCATTGACAATAAATGTTGTCGGTACGAATTTTACATAAAAAAAGAAAAAATCTTAATCTATATTCGGCTTACAATGCGAATTGGGATTATTGTTTTTAATGGGCCATCAACCATAGTCCTTCAGCCACTGTTCAGTTACAATCTTTGAGCTTGGTTGTTCGCTATTTATAATGTTTGACAAGAAAAATTTAATTCGACGGAAATTTTAGTTAATTTAAATTAAAAAAAGGATTTACTAAAGAAATATATATTATTCAAATTAACTTTTTTTCATCAGTCCACCGAATCAGTAGATAACGTCAAATCAAAGTGTTGGTTATGAGGCAATGAAGAGGCTCATACAAACCAACTTGCCAGAATTTGTGGAATGAACCCACACTGGTCACCACTTAGTTAATATTGTGAATAATGATGAAAAAGGTAAAGACATAAATTTGTACATTCCTGTACAAATGATGCTCAGTCAGTCAATGTTTGTTGCGACCATGACAATAATGCCTGACACAAACATCGGTACCGTTTATTTCCTTTTTTGCTGTTGATAAATGCATCATAATTTGAGAACATGATTGGGAAGTTTTATCCGTGATTTGATCTAAATACGCGGCAACAGTTAACCTACGTTTTAAAAAACAAATAATATCAGAACAGTGCTTTCGATGCAAAATCGTACAACCGTCAAGCCATTTATTTTTACGAGAAATTGGCCACATTCGCGCTTCAGGGGATTCGTAAAATTCGCAACTTTTGCTCAAAGCCTCTTTGAGAAATCGAAGAGAGCTCTGGAAGCTCTGGCTATTTCTCATGTACATCGGTTGCACTATCCATTCAGCGCTGCACCCGAAGCACTACGAATTCGACGATCCATGAATTATGGAGGAGATAAGAGTGAAAACATGAATTTCGTGGGGAACTTTTATGTTTTTCCAACGACGGAATAATACCACGACCGATCCATTTGTGTTGTCGATTTTCGCATCGTACAGTTGTATAAATGCGCGTATTATATACCGGACGGGATAAAGCTAGCCGAGCGTGTTTCTTCACTGGTTAACGGAAAATATTGCCTTTCGTTCGACCTAGCTGCTGAAGTTGAATGCATTCACATTCAAAAAGCATCATCGGAAAAGGCACAGAATTCCTCAAAATGTACTATGAAAACAGCATACCGCAGGAGCAATTATTTGAATGACAAAGGATATTGTCGTGCAGATAATCATTATTGATACATAATCATCGGTGACTGCAAATTTTAAATGATAAGTGCGCCTTTATTCGCCAGAAAAAAAGAATAAATTAGTTATTACTTTATTGGTTTGAGGCAAAAGTTCGTCTCGTTTTGCAAGGCTACCTAGCGCGAAAAACGGAATAAACTTGTTATTTGCATGGATCCGAAAAGTAAGATTACAATTTTTATATTGTTGAATTCCTCCAGCGAGGGTTGAACCATTTCATATAGGGGCGAGTGGGGTACAATGTATCACGGGGCACTGTTAGCTAGAAGCGATTTCTCGGAGGTTTGTAACTCGTAAATTCCGAAATGTTTTGTGTTGGACCGCGATTTATATTTGGTTTCGTTAGGCCTAAAACAAAGTCGATAACAGCTCGTAAAGAATTATTGAAAATTAAAAATTGATTCAGGGCTTGGAAAAAAAAGATTTCGCTCGCCGGAAAAACGTAAAATATACCGTAACTTTCTTTAGCGGCTCGGGTTTTCGGTCCTACTTGATAGTTTTATGATTCATGATGAGCTCAGTGACTTGTGTTTTTCCATTCGTAGTTTAATTAAAAGTTATTTTCATCAATAATCTAATATTTACGTAGTGGGGTACAACGTGGTATAAACACTCTCCAAGAAGAGTAGCCGACTCATAGAGGTACACGAGTGGCTAAGTACGCAGAGCATGAAACTAAGACACACCAAATTAATTGGTCCACATCAAAACCAGCAAACCATCCACCAGCCAACCTGAGCGATCAATTTCTGCCGCAACGTCACAGCGTGAAAAGCACCTCGAATCTCAACAAAAGCGAACTCTTAAAATAATCGCGGGTGAACGTCAGTCATACAAATATTCACATTGTGAATAGATAAGAACAACACAAATTTCGAAACGTAAATCACTTTCAAGCTGATGGAGCTACACATGTCTGTTCAAATTTTGATTCTATATAGCCCAAACACTCCGCCCAACTTCCAAACGAATAGCCCATATATGTTTCTTTTTTACTATACATCCTTTCACGCTCTTACCCTCTCGCTTTTCGCCCACTTTTTCTACAGGGTAACTATAACTTTTACGGTCGCGCCGCTTATCACACCCCGTACCATGGGTCCACAAACCGCATCTGTGCTTCGCGTATACTCACCCCTCGGCGCTTTACACGTGTCAGGGGCATACACCCCCGTTTATATTATCCATCTCTCCATTGACTTCACGCCTCAGCACAGTAAAGAAACATATTTTTTCTCACCCCACGCGAACATACGTGTACATAAATAAAAATAATAAAACGATGCATAATATCATCTAATCTTACCTCTTATACCACCTGCCCACATTTTCTAAGGCGATTCTACGTGCTCGTCTTTTGCGCGTGGGTGTGTGTATATGTGTACTTGTTAGTTTGTCCCGAAGGATGGGCATTGAAAAAGATAGTGCAAAAGTTTCGAACCCAGGTAGAATGAGAAACTTGTCTCAGCAGTTGCGATATGAAATAGTCATATCACGTGAGTACAGCCCACAAGGGAGTTCTCAAAAAATCTTCGTCTTCGGAGAGGCAGCCGGAGTGTGAAGAAAGCGGAGTACAGTAAAAAATGAAAAATAAAACGCAACCAGCCGAGAAAGCGAAAAAAATGGAAGAATACAAGGGAAGTTATTATTAATAAACGGGTTTTGCTCGTATCTGAAAAAATAATGAAGCGATGTAAGGCGTTCATGCTCCAACAATGCGGAAAATGAATGACGCCACGAATATATAGACGTTGGCCGTGGTATGTGGTATCTTTGAATTGCTCAAGATTACGTTCTGCAAGCCGTGCACTTTCTGTAGGTCTAAGCGCAGATGTGTGTGTGTGCTTCCACGGACTTGATAAATGTCCCCAAAAAAAGCGAGGACCCTTAATTTTTCATTTTCGCAGAAAACGGTCCACCTCGGCAACAAGAGAAACGCAGTAATTTTTTCTCTCTTGAATATCATGACGTTGACGACCAACTCGCCGGAGCTTCACAAGGGTTATTAAGGATCTAGCTAATGACCAAAATTCGATTTATCACCTTTTTTATATACATATGGAAAATACCACGACATTTTTTGTTTTCCTGAATTTCTTTTGTAAAATTGTATCTCATGAAAGGAATATTCTCACCAATTTTTAGATTTTTATCTCTGCTCGCCGAGGATTTATAATCTTCCAACAAATGTCGATTTCGAAAGTTTTGGAAACGTTCAAAAGCTGATAACTCCTGAACTAATTGAGATATCGACAAATGTCACTATATAATTTTTTTCATTTTGAAGCATACTTTTGCTGAGAAATATGAAAAATATGATCCATTATCAATGTCAAGGTTTTTTGGCTTCTAAATTGAAAACTGTTTTTAAAAAAAGATGATTGCCTTGTTTTTAATTCTCTAAAATAGAGTGACCCATTCTATGATTTTTGACACTAGTCTCATCGTGGGCCCATTTTTCCAATAATGCTATCAATGCTTTTATGATCTCTAATTCAGCTTCGATAGGCCTGGACCGGTTTATTTTTCCTTTGTGTTAAATTTAACAAAAAAAAAATAGTTTTGAATTAAAGCAGAAGATTCGTTAAATTCAGCACAAATTACAAATAAACCGTTTCAGGCATGTCGAAGCCGAATTGGAAATCACAAAATCATTAACAATATTATTGGGCACTAAAATTATAAAAATCTTCTTAAAAAAAATCGATTGATTCGAGAAAAAAGAAAGAAAAATGGGCCCACGATGAGACTAGTCTTAAAAATAATAAAATGGGTCACTTTATTTTAGAGAATTTTTTGATAAAACAAAAAAGGCAATAATCTTTTAAAAAATAGTTTTCACTTTAGAAGCAAAAAAAAACATTGGAATTGATAGTTTTTTCATATTTTTTAACAAAAGTATGCTTCAAAATAAAAAAAAGTATATAGTGACATTTGTCGATATCTCAATTACTTCAGGAGTTATTAACGTTTGAACATTTCCAAAACTTCCGAAATGGACTTTTTTGAAAAATTATAACTCCTGAAAGTGAAGAGATAAAAATCTAAAAATTGGTTTGGATATTCCTTTCATGGGGTACAATTTCACAAAAAAATGAGGAAATCCGCAAATGGTCGGGATCACGGGCTACGTGAAATGGCGTGGAATATCCTATATATATATATCTTTTTTGGTTATATCGTCTTTTTATTCCCATTTGCCATTACGGTTGGCTGCAAGGTCAGGAAATCGTTCTTAAAATAAATTGTAATTATTACAATTATTAATTGTAATTAATAATTGTAATAATTGTAATAATAATAATTCCCATAATAATGGGAATAATTATGTAATAATGGGAATAATTTATGTAATAATGGTTATGGTCACCGTAGATAAAATTGTCATAAAGTTAATCTAGCAACGCGGAGAAGCAATTTCCACTGAAGCATTCATCATTAAAATCAAAAGATCCGCACCTTTTTTCAGTTGCGAAGCAGTATGGAATAGTCTTTTTTTACTACCATGTCTTCTAGATGTTATCTTTCAATTATGATTAGTGACCATGACACGGTGAGGAATTGAGAAGTTTTCATCAATTTTGCGATAAGCAAAGGACAGCGATAAATTATCAGAACAATCGATCGTGAATTTGAGAAAATATGTGAACTAGGCAAGCTGACGTTACTTCGGAAACAAAATTGGAATTCCGAAACACGATCCAACACCGCATAGCCGTTTTATGACATATGCTTCGAGGGGATCGATCTACTCGCTTCCATTTCTTTCGTCGTTTCATCTTTTTCCTCTATAGCAAAACGTTTCCAGGATTAACGGTAAGCGGAGTGGATTCCGCCTATTTTTTCCTCGTTCTACCGCCAAACCTCGTCTACGGCTCCATGATCATTTCAGTTCACACGTTTTGAACATTCGGCCCGACATCCGCGCGTTCATTTGTGATGGTAGTGGAGAAACGGGACTGGGTCGGTTCATGTGATAGCACCGAGCCTAGGTGTGTATATCACAGAAAAAGAGGAACACGGAAAAAGGAATGGCTGGGAAAAAGAGCGAGAGCGAAAAAGATAGACGATAAAGGACCAGCATGATGACGACGAAAAGAGAAATATATCGTTCGGTCGACGGCCAGCTTGAGCTTTTTCTCGTTTAGAGGAGTTCAGGTTTGGGCTCTGGTCGAGGAGCGGCTTGGAAAATTCACTTCGTTTACCCGGACCGGCTTGGCTGGACGATAGCCAAGCTGTATCATACAACAAACGTACGTTTTCTGTCGCTTGATTCCTTATGGTCCGGTTGCATTGCTGCATTCGCTACGTGTTACTTTTCAACGTCACGTATGAGTATTTCGAATTGCATCAAAGCCTCCGTGCGAGGCAGCACACGGTAAATAAGAGGACTCGAGATATCCGTAAATTGGCCTTGCTTTGCGAGATGTTCCAAAGTGGCAGGCCAAACTCCACAATAAAGAATTGGCTTTCGTCCTCTTTCTGGTCACGCATTGTTTTCCATGCTGGATTTAGGCAGCATAAAGTCACCGAGACATGGCATTTCACTCACTACAAACGCGTTGATCACGGGCTCACTCGCCGAATTGTTCTCTCCGCTTGTTCTTTTCTCGCGGCGTGTAGGTCAGAGAGACAAAGAGATACTCCTGAGTAGAAAAATTGTCAGGCTGGTCTGATATTTAATCTGGGTCTGATCACGTTGTGTACGGAGGCCTTACTTAAGGTATGCCTCAATTTGCCTGATCCGGTTGGTGTCAGGTGATAGTCAGGCAACTGGATGTACTGTTTCCTCCAGTTGCCTGATCCAGCTAGCTTCAGGCGATGGTCAAGTAAGTGGATTTACGGCTTCCATAAATTTGCCTGATCAGACTACCTTCAGGCGATGGTCAGGCAACTGGACTTACGGCTTGATTCAATTCACCTGATCTGGCTAGCTTCAAGCAATCATTAAGTAACTGGACCTATATACAGTTTGGCGCTTTTTACACGCCTAACCTCTTATCGAACGCCAGATGAACTAGATATATTAGCGTGTTGTCAAAACGTGCTCTGTTCAAAAAACAATTTAGTTGAATCTACTAAATTTAAAAAAATTTAAATTGAATTGCATTTTCGTAGAAAAAATCAAGCATTTTTCTGTTTGATTGAATTAATGGTCCGTCTTGATTGCAATACACACACTGAAGGGGAGGGGTTAGAGCGGGGCGGAGAGACAGAAGAGTTATACATATATATATATATATATATATATATATATATATATAATCAGGGTTGGGCATATTCGAATTTTTTTATTCATGAATAATAAAGAAACTTATTCAAAATTCATTCCGAAAATGAATAATGAATCCAACTCAATTCTGTATTCGTTCCGAAAAGGAATAATGGATCCTACTGGATTCAGTATTCATTTGAAAATGAATAATGAATCCAACTCGATTCAGTATTCATTCCGTATTCGGATATCATCAAATTGAATAATCTGGAAAAATGGACAATGGAAATGGGACAAATATAATGTCCCATTTCTACCCCCATTTCTTCAGTTACTAAATATTGAGAGCGCGATTTCCCTTGAGTGAATATAATGTAATCGGACGATAATGTTTCAATAGAATAAACAATGGTTGTTTAAAACTCAATTTTTAAACAAAAACTGTCAATTTTTTCCAGATTATTCAATTTGATGATACCCGAATACGGAATGAATACTGAATCGAATTGGGTTCAGTACTTATGTTGAAATGAATACTGAATTCAGTTGGATTCATTATTTATTTTGGAATGAATACTGAATACAACTGGATTCATTATTCATTTTAAAATGAATACTGAATCCAGTAGGATTCATTGTTCATTTTCGGAACGAATACGGAATCGAGGTGGATTCATTAACGAAAAAAAAATGAATATCCATCTGACATGTATTCGGTATTATTTTCCTACTCGAATACTAAAAGTATTCGAATATGCCCATCTCTGTGTATACATATATATAAATATATATATATAAATAAATAAATATATATATATATATATATATATATATATATATATATATATATATATATATATATATATGTATACACACACACACATATATAGGTAATGTTTGAAAAATCTATACCATGATGTTCGATAAAACTCTGATTATCACAATGGTATTAACTAATTGATATAGTTTATGTGATGCAACAAATAATTATAGGAATTCATGTGGTCTCTTGTGCCATCGAAATGCTACAAACACTCGGTAGCATAGGGGTAGCGTGCGTAGCTATAAATAAGTACGTTCTAGGTTCGAACCCATGTGGATGCAGGACATTTTCTTCGAAATAATCCATTCAGAAGGCCAGGAAATGGCGGATTATGATACAAAATCATTGTGGTAAAGCTCTAAATTAAGTATTTCAATTTATTTTGAATTTATGAAATATTCTATTGACTATTCTAAAAAACATATTTGAAACAAATAGGATCGTAGTAAAAAACCTATTTGATAAAAATTGATCCTATTGAATTTAAATATTTGTTTGACCGTGCAATGAAGAATGTGATGAGATGGTTTCCGAAGCAACAGCGAACTTCTTTCTTCGGACTGCATGTCCGGCCTTCACTTTTCACCCTGATCAGGTCTCAATTTTTTACCCTGATCAGACCGAAATCAGGGAAATTGTCACCAAAATGATCAGGGCTTGATAAAAAAAAATCCTGATCAGGGCATGAAAAAAAATCAGGATGGCTGATCAGGTCTGTTTTGTAGCCGGAGCAGGATTTCTACTCGGGATTGCTGATGAATGCAATCTTAACCTTTCGTATTACCGAAAATAAAATAAAATCGTAAACATCGCAGTGGGTTTTTGTTTGCGCAGTGAAATATGAACGGAAATTCGAAACTTTCTTTTCGATCAAAATAGGCTGTTTATCGCAACTTGAGGCAAGGCACTAATCGCGAGCCTGATGGAGCTCAATCGCAATACGAAACCAACCGTTGTGTCTCGCGTCGTTTGCGTCACTCGTTAAAAAAACATTGTGTAACCCCGTCATTATGTCGCCTGATGACTGCCTGGTAGATTAAAGCGTTGAAGACATGCACGGTTGATTGTACACTGTGCATGTGATGTCGATCACGGAGCAAGTCACGCCTACTCCCTCTAACTATCCGCTACCCGACAGACAGAAAACAATTATCCGAAACTTCGATTACTTGGGGATTGTTCCACAATTGCATATACACCATGAACTGCACGAGGAGTAACATGAATATGGCCGCTCAGCAAGTTTAACGACCAGAAAGATATTAATATGGTCTGCACTATGATTAATAATGTACATTAACCCTGTAACCTTTTCCGAGGTCCCAACGATGCTGGAGGGCTCTCACCTTCGAGTCTTAATCCACGCAATAGCACAACTCTGCTCCGCTGGGCGTATAAACCCATAGACAGAGTTCAGCATAACTAGCTTAGGGCGCCAACAATCACTATCACCATGTACATTCGAGCTTCTCTAATAGAGGGGCCAGCAGTTCAGAAGGCATCCACTCTAACTACAGGGGCATGCAACCTCACAGCTACAAGATTTGTCACCAACAATCTGCACAGAGGCAGACGAGAAAAAGGAAGGGAGAGAGTGGTAGGGTGTAATGGCGAGAATGAAACTTTGGATATTCACACTACATGTTATTCCAACGCTCGCGTATACGTTACAGTTCAAGTCGTCTCTTCAGCTTGCGACTTCTTTCTGTAGCATCACCTCAATCTAAGTCATCACGCTTTCGGGCAAACCTGCCGATGATCGATATTCTTAAGGATACAGAACCCACAGTACTATCCGAACTTTCAACTGTCGCTACGGATAATTGCAATGTAATCAATGAAGATTAAAGTATAGGAAGCATTCTTGAAAAACGGAAATTTCGTGATTTTCGAAAAGATTGATTTCATCCAATTAGGTTGTGCATTATTCCTGAAAAGATCAATGATGCAGCATGATTTGTTTTTGCCATCAGGTCTAATTTGAAACCTGAATCTCGATGGTGGTTATTCCTCACTAATAGTTGAATGGTATAGTAAGTTCCCATCAGCGAAGATTTGAAGGCTTCCGAGCTTTACAAGTTGAGAAATATAGATAGCGAGTGAAAATAATTGGAGTCCTTAAAGCGAAATTAAACAAGCGACTCACGGCCCATATAATCGCAAAATAATGAGACAAAACTCGATTCAACTTCAACATCAGTTTACAATTGCTTTCGATGTAGGAGTAGCGGCCAAGAAAATACTTCAGGAAGATCCATGCCAGAAAACAGTTCAGACAAACAGATGAATTTTTGTAACTTGGCCGAAAGAGTCAAGAAGATAAAGTGTCCACTTCATCATTTTTCGGATGGGTCAAATCCTTCGGTAATCTTTTTCGGGCACATTCCACTACTTCCCTCAATCGAATAACGCAAAATTGCTTTTTTCATTGATAGTATTTCCAACGTCAATGCCGTCGTACCTCATTGCTTTTTCTCCAGTGCATTGCTCGTGAGCCGAATTATACCGGTCTCCATGGCTGGATCGATGAGGACATATAAATGCTAAAATCTTGCAGACCAAAATGGATGAATGAGTATCAGCATTCTCCGCTTCGTTTCATTTGATCGAAAAGTGATAAATTCAAAATAATTTATTTACCCTCGACCGAGTAAGCCTGCCTCTCTCACTTGATGGTCTACGTCGTGAGGATTAAGATTAATAGTTGTTCATTCGAGGGTGTCCTCGATAGTGTATCATTGGGTCCACGAGCCATCGTTTCTAACAGCGGGGGAGACGACTAAGGTGACGATGAGGGTGTCACGTGTTGAAGGGACAGTGACAAGAGTTACACTGCCGCCGTACATTTTACCCGTGAATGAAATGCACCAAATTGATTGACTCCAGTGCCCGGTCGTTGTTTTAGCTGAGTAAATGGTATCGCACATCAATTTCGTGCTATCACCTTGCCAATACGCACCTACCCCAAAACGGACATGCCCAAACTACAAGAATATTTAGGTTAAAATTAAGTTCAGATTACTGGTTGCTATTGAAGCGGAAAAAACAATGATTCGAGTTTGCGAGCTCATGCAAGCCCGAAGGTAAGATAATTGAACGCATACCAGGTCGAATCCGATAGCAACAGTAGCAGAAAGCACTAGCGGTCGCCACATTCAGAGAATAAATCTTTGCACACTCTAAATGCTAATGAGCCCCGATACGACGGAGTGGCCGGTTGGTCGCTACGATGTGTGACACTCTTTTGCGCCCAGCTTTTTGCCTCACCGTTCCCTATATAAATGCAAACAGCGACAAGACGAATGTTCTCGCGTGGCACACGTCAGCGAATGGTGACAGAGTCAAAGAAGCACAAGCCTATCAAGCCTTCGGATGAAAGTTGCGTGTTTGCATAATGCAATAGGAACCGAGAACTGTGAATTCGTCGAGCAGCATGAATGTATTCCGGCTTGTGAATAGCGTGTGAATTGCCGAACTATGAAGTACCTTGCGTACCATACTCATAATCGTTTCGGTTATCGTTATTCCATTCGTCGTTGTTCTTCCTTCTTGATGTACATTTGCGACTCTCGTTAAAACATCAGCAAAAAACCGTATCAAATATGTGTGTATGCTTTAGACACGAAGTGCAATTAAAACCAAAATGGATGACACCAAATTAACGACCCTACATACATTTGAATACAGGGGTATTCCACGAATTTTCACTAAAAACATAACATCCTCTCTTTTATGCGTTAACGAGCTTGTTACATCAACGATCAGCTTCGACTACATGTATGTTACTTTTGCGTAACTGTCTGATTGTATTTGTGAGTGCATCGATGTTGGAGGGGCCAGCGGGGGTGGCGGATCGGACAAAGACAGAAACAGAGAGAAAAAGAGTGATAAAGAGAAAGACGAAGAGAGGCAGAGGGAGAGGTGATTCCAGCTAGTACAAACGCTCGTGTACATGCGGCGAAACTCGAGAGACGGTTACACGATGTGAAATTGTTGACAAACCCACGTGGAAAGCTCTAACTTTGCATAACGTTGAATGGGGGAACGGTGTTGAGTGGTTTGCAGGGCGGAAAACGGATATAGCCGAAAATTGTTTCGGCCAAACCGTGAGAATGATAGAGCCCGGGTGCTACGATCGATTGAACATTTGTGGCACGCATTAGGTCCTCAAGTTCTGAATCGATGCAATTTGCCGGAACAATCTCATCAATGGTCGAAGTTTTAATCAAGATTTCGTATGGAGAATGACTCACAATGAAATTGCCTTGGGGTACAAAGAAACCAATACATGTACTGAAACAACAGAAGCTTTCGCTCTTGGGAAATTACATTTCGTGAATGTACTCACCATGTCTGATACTCCCACATAGTAATCTTCGGTCCGTATGGGCTACCCTTATTTCAATAAAATTAGAAACATGCCTGAATAGTTTTTAACAAACAGCTGCACAAGAACCGTGCATACATTCTAGACTGCCCATGGTTGTATGGATGGTCTGTGTTTTAAACGGAAGTCCGTGTCATGAGGACAATTTATCAGCTGCGCAGCTCCACCGTTATCATTGTCGATTAATGTCTGATCAGATTTAACTACTCTCATACAACGACTTAAACTATGGTTCTATTTTTCTCCACTTGAACGCATCATTTCCTACAACAGAGGATTATTGCATAGACGCTTGCTGCATTACTCGAGACTCTTCCATTTCGATCATACGGAGATGCTAAGTTCGACTATCCATAACGAAGCTAAAATCTCGAATTCTTTCAATATTCATATTCCTACTCAGGCTAGATTGGTTATTCGGTCAAAGCTCAAGAGATTTTCGCAGCAGCAGAAGTCACACCAAGAGGATTCAAAGGTTATTGGTTTCGCGCCAGTAAAATTCAAAAGACAAAGCGTTGGTGACTTCACTGCATTGATCACATATCACTATAATTCTACTGTTCACGTTGGTTCAGAATTGTCCTTTGCCTTTATGTAAAAAAATCCTGCCACATACGTGTCTTATGTATAAACCGTTTGGTTTAGGATTGAAAGGTGGCCGCACGTATAGATGATGTTTCTACAGAACATGTATGTGTATGCGTTCGTGCGTGTGTGTGTGTGTATGAGTGTTCGGGTACACGGACACGGTTGTTATCTGAACTCTAGAAGCGCAGCGGTCTCTTCGGTGGTAACCTGATGGCCATTATAATCCACGTCTCTTCCGTACCGCACTCAAACTCATCGTGCTACAGGTACGGAAACGGCTATGGGCTGCAATCCTGCAGACCATTAGAGCATACTCCATGTAGCACTTTTACAGATAGTTGGGAACTACTCTTATATACTGATATCAAGCAACAAAGGTCACTAATAGGTGAAAGTTGAAAACACGTTACGGCATAAAGCGAAGAGTGAATCGCCCTTCTCGTAAGGCCATCAGCGTCACCTACTATCTCCAGTCACATATAGGTCACTTCTATTTTCCCTTCGCGTCTATCGAGGTCTGCAAATCACTCTATTTTCAGGCTTCCATCCTTCGGCAAGGACACGTAAATTTGCCAGATAATTGAAAACTTGCCGAGGCTATCAGTTCTCTCGCGGGATTATTTGGACCGGGTAGAACCTACCATCAGCGGGGCAATGTGAAAAGAGATGTCCTTGTCTGGTCTAGAGTGGAGTTTCGAAACTTATCAACCAACCCTTCCATCGTCATCCAAGCACCCTGGATTGACCGCATTCCAAAAATTCTTCCATAATATTGCATTATTTACTCTCAATAGTGATACGATGAAGTTTCCCCGATAAAACAGTGCGCCTTGTAAAATGAAGGTTCAAACTTTGGGCGGGTATTCACAATTCTCACAGATCATAAGAAGAGTTTCAGGAGCACTTGAATCTTCAGGAGCAAATGAATAGCAACGACTAGGGTTCTTCGATCGTCGGATTTTAAGTACCATCCCTTGTTTTTTTTCTATCGCGCTCCCTCATCGTTCCTCAAAAATGATTCCATGGTCAACCTTTACATGGCAGGAAGGAGCAAAGCGTCAAAAAAGCTGATGGGATTCTTTCGATTGTGAAAAAATGCAAAAAAGCTGAATCGTTCTGTTATCGAAGGCCAGTTCTCAGGGGGTTATCGGAGAATACAAAAACCACCGGGAAACATACGAAATGGCGCATGTAGTCCTGCCCGGTTCGAGGGATGGTTTAAGGGTAGCAGGCGGCGTTGGTAGCGTCCGCCGCCGTGGCCGGCGCCGCCGCTACCACCACGATGGTGGAAACAGGGCGGGAGGTGGTAAGAGTTGACAGCGGTGGTCGGAGGCTGATATCAAGCTAAGCGCTCGCGCAGTCGATTCGCGGTCTCCGCACCACGAGAACCCGAGCACGCTTCGCCCACTTATCCTCGTTCTCTCACTACCCCCTTACGCATTCGCCTGTGCAACTTCTTTACCACCCTTGCTACACGTTCGAATATCCGATTTACCGAATGTTTACGACGCATCTCACGCGCGTTCAACCTGACCAGTTACAAAGGACATGCCGTGCGTGCGCGTATGACGGAACAGATCAACGACGAAAATCAACCTTCACAACGGTGAATCAAAATCGACCGTGAAATTCGCAAAGAAATAACAGCGCGGACTCTCCGTCGAGCTTTTCTCGATATACTTGCAAACATTGCAGAACGAAGACAAACGTTTGAAAACTCTCCAGTGATCTGTTTATTTCGTGTGTTGTGATCGTCACATCAACAACGCGAATTGAAAAAAAAGCCAGGATAAAACAGAGTATCGCTGCCACTTTTAATCGTGAATTTCGATAATAAAATGATACAGCAAGGCTGAATATGGATAGTTGAAAAGGTTCCTTTTCAGACTCGAAGCGGCAGCGATTCAAGGATATGGTTCGTGTCGTGGGGTGAGAACCTCCCACGTGGAGCTTTAACAACCGTCCCAACGTAGCGGCGACTGGATTTTTAGTGCGGTAAAACAATGTGCGATCGATGACTTAACGTGTACACGAGTGTATCTGTGCAAATATGTGTGTTTGTGTTGAAAGTGTTGACCGTTGTGACTCAAACCCGCGCATGTCGAAGTACAGAGATACATGACTTTCGGAAGACGTGGCGCGCTTGTGCAGTCGGTGGCGGTTATCATCTAATTGCGATTCAAATAATTGATAAAAAAAAATATATCGCCGTCGATGGTGTGAAACTTCGTGAACTGTCAAACCTCGAAACGAACCGCGAGTTGTGAGTTCTGTGAAAACGACGGATGGTGTAAAAAATAATTTGGATTGATAAGCAAAGATTATGTGAAGAGTGAAAAAGTAATGGAGTGATTAATTAATACTCGTCAGCCCATACTAATTAATACTCGTAAGCCCATACTAATGTCACAATCGAATTATAATGCCGTGAAAGTCCACAAAATTTAATTACCGATCAATCCGTTTGCAAACAAATATTGCATTACTAAACGATCCTTTTTCAAAATATTTGGCGTTGACCCTCGATGCTGAATAATTTTGAATTGAAAATTGTTTCTGTATTACTGAAATGCGGTCACTCACGACGTAAATGTCACATTTTTTGACTGGCATTGGTTTATTGGAAATTCCAGTTGGATAAATGATCATGTTTAAATGAAAGTTTAATAATATTTTGATTTGAGCAATCGAATTCAGAAAGGGTGAATTTTCATTGACATTTCCTGATGGAAGAAACATTAAACTAATTTTATAGAGTACTGACAGATAAAAGTTCAAGTTCACGTTTGAAGGAGAATTTAATGTAATTAAAAACCACAATATTGGAGAAAGTAAATGAAGCGTAATACGGGAACGAGAAATATCGTACATAAAGTGCACGATTTCGGTCAAGCCCGGATGCTCGTGTAAAAGAGAATATAAAAAACATAAATCTACTTAAAGGATTTACTCAAAAGCTCTGTGCCGCATATGACGAGCGAGCACACAGTATTTGCCATCATATTCCCATAATTCGAAACAAATTCGTGCTGAATATTGTTAATATGCATAGGACAAGCGATCGTTTTCCAGTTCCACGGCATTAAGAATACCGCTGCTTCCCATATTTTTTTCTTTTTTCTTTTTAGTAGCCCGCCGTTCGTATGGCTATTTTAATCTCTCCAATTTGCGAAAGCTCTCGTATAAAAGCTCTGATTTCGCAAACGAGAATTTTAACGCTGTTAAACATTTTGTTCAGTGAACGGCTGACCAATCCTATTAATGAAAGGACAGAGCGGCGAAGAGGGAGAGAGAGAGAGGGAGAGAGCGAGAGAGAGAGAGAGAGAGAGAGAGGCGAAGGGATTTGTGTCCGAACCTCGTAAACATTGTGCATATGTGATTCCATTTTGAATGGAGAATTAATACAGCAAATGCGTGTACACATTAACGAATGTTAATTGATTTCTGGACGAATTAGTCAGTATCTGATGACAAGTGCAACTGATGTTGCCTCGTGTCCGTTTAGTTTCCTCTCGTTTTGCATAACTCGTTTTATACTCGTCATGTATCACGTGTATATATGTATTCACAAATGCAATTAATAATTTTGATTGCATTATACATAACGGAAATTGTCGTGCCGTACAAGCCACGAATAAATGGTTTGACCGTGGACAGTCGTTTATTTCATCCGGATTTACGTTCTAACGAAAATGATTAAATTTTTCGCAAATGGTCAAACGGGTCAAGTGAAGTCACCTCGAAAAAAATGAATATTTCACATTTTTCGTACCTATCATCGGGTAAAATGTTTCACCAATGATCATACCGGCCGATTAAGTTCAATTGAAAACGATAGTCATATCAAATCACTACCATTACTTTTTTCGATAGATGTTCACAAGTCGACCACAAATAGTTAACATTTTCGAAAATTAACGACGTGTCTATAAGTAATGTCGGCGATAAAAGTCCATGGAGTTGAAGTTCGCATTGTTGGAATGCAACGAAAATGAACATTTCTGAATTTCTTTGATTTTTTTTGACAGATCTTTCCTACATACATTCTTCAGCCATTTTTTAAGTTATTTATTTAGCGATCCACAATATAAATCTATTAAAAAAAGTATTCTAGAATAATTAAAATATGGAAAATAAAATGTAAGGAAGAATAATAGGAATAAAATATTCTTAATATTCTAAAATATTTTATAGAATATCTAAAATATTCTATAAAAATTCTTTAAAAAAAAGATATTGAGCGGTTCATCATCATGTTGTTCATCGCAAATTGGCTGAAAATATAATTCTGTGCTAGTTACCACGTGCAGTAGAATTATGCTCTTTATTTGTATATCACTCCAGATTTAAAATTATAAGTCACGTCCTCCACAGATAATATACACATCGGGGGTAAAAATAACGGTGCACTTGAAGATTTATCCAGTACGTTTGTCGCGAGTGTAGCGTTCGCAGGGTGGAAAAAAAACACTAGTGCGACGAGAGTCTGAAGTACCTCTCGTGAAATGTACTGGAAACGATGCAACGCAAAGGCACTCCGGAAGCATTTACGACATGACTGCTACGTGGTGCAAGGGGGAGGCACGCCGCTCACAATGATATACATCGTTCTTCTCTCGATAATGCTCGACAGTAAGTATGCGAGACTCAAAAGCATTCTGAAATTGTTTTTATCTTGGAACGCAACATTCTTGTCGTTATGTCAAGCTATTGCACCGATTGAAAAGTACTTTTCACATGACAATAGTACGAAGGTTTCTAACTTTTTACTCATTGCCAGTCAGCAGATTATCTTTAATATGTCAAATTCGCAAAATGAAAATATAAACTTAATAAATCGCCGTAGTTGAGGGCGATGAGGAATTTTCAAATGGAGATATTTCTCCAAATTAAAAGAAACGTAGGGATTTTTTTTTCTTAACATTGCGAGATTTAAAAATGGGACCATGATTACAGGGTATGCAAGTTCGAAAGGATTTTTTGAAATTTTGAATAATTGGAAATAAATTCGCATAACGCCAGTTTCAAGTACATCAAATGCAGCTAAGTTGTATGGGTTAACTAAGTACTTTTTGCATAACAATCCCGTGCGGAAATTGAACTAGGGCTTTGGTCAGGCCCATATAGAATTTCCCTAACTTCAATAGGGCCCTAATCGAGTAGCCTCACATGGGCCCTTAGTGGCCGGTCACACTTTGCTACTGAGGGCCATTAAAGGCAGAATAATGAGGGCCTTCAAGGATGCCTGATCGACGCCTCATGTAAACCATGGTGTGCCCATAAGTTATCCCTGTCAATGGCTCACGTGTGTGTAAATGCATGTGTTTCTGCGTATGTGTGTCCGTTTATATATGATCACGATACACTGCCAATTTTTTTCTTCAATTCCAATAGTATCGATTTAAATGAGATAGGTTTTTTCCTTACCTCACGGCCTACTACGATCTTATTTGTTTAAAAGATATTTTTTATTCGTTTCAGCTGTTCTTTTTAAATATCAAATATATTCAAATCGAATAAATAAAGATTCGATCCAAATAAATCTTTATTTGCTTACAGTGTACACTGTACATCTAAGTGTACTATGTGCATAAAATATTTCATAAATCCAAAATGAAATTAAGCACTTAATTGAGAGTTTACCACACCGATTTTGTATCGTAATTCGTCATGCCTTTCGGAATGATTTTTTTCGAAGAAAATATTTCACCTATATGGGTATTGAACCTAGTACCTACCTACTCATAGCTACGCATGCTGCCCCTATAATAGAAATTAGAAAAATATTCGGATCCAATCAATGTCTAGAATGTTTTTTGTTGGAAGATAATTTCTGGAAAACGAAAACCAATTTATTGACTTATCCTACACAATCGGGTAACGTTCATTAGTGGGAAAATATCATCAAAATCTTCGGAAGAAATAATTTTTCATATGGAAAGTATTCGGCGAAAAAAAGTCATTATAAAAATGTTTTTAAAAAACCGAACGGGATTGTTCAAACATACGCGCTTGCATCACTCCAAAAGTGAATAAGGTAATAAAAATAATATGTAATTTTTTGAAGGATTTGTAAATGTAATATATAATAATTTTTAATGCCCTCACGTTTTTATCCTATTTTTACCTATTGTATGTGGCAACCCCTGTCGGGATTGCCATATAAGGACCTTCAAAGGCTTATTCGAGGCTTCTCTGATAAGGAAAGCCTCAAATAAGCCCTTAAAGGCCCTTATTTTTATAAGGGATGCCCTGTCAATTTGCCGCACGGGATGGTGTCTTACTCACGAACTTGTGACTAATTGCGAATCAGCAAATTATTATTAATATATCAAATTTGTAAAATAACGATATGAACTAAAATAAACTGCCATGGTTAAGGGCGATAAAAAATGTTCAATTGATGCTATTTTTTCTAAATCGAAAAAGACGTGAGGAATTTTATTTATTTTTTAAGCAACTGCGGAATCCCAAAAAATTAACCATAATGATTTATTGGATTACAGGTTATGTAAGTTCGAAAACATTTTTTCAATCTGATATCAATGGGAATAAATTCGAATAACATCAGGTAGTTTGAATTGCATCAGATGCAACTAAGTTGTTTGGGTTAATTATGTACTTTTCGCATGACAATAGTAAGAAGGTGTCTAACTTACGAACTTTCTACTAATTGCCAGTCAGCAGATTATCATTAATATATCAAATTTGTAAAATAAATATATAAACCAAAATAAATCGCCGTAGCTAAGGGCGATAACAAATTCTCAATTGCAGCTATTTTCCAGTATCGAAAAAGGCGTAGAGAATTCATGTATTTTTTAAACCACTGCGGACTCGAAGAAAATTAATCATTACGATTTACTGAATTACAGGGTATGCAAGTTCGAAAACATTTTTCCAATTTGGTATCAATAGGAATAAATTCGAATAACGCCAGGTGGTTTCAATGACATCGGATGCATCTAAACTGTTCGGCCACGTTTTTAAAGAAAACCTTTTCACGTTTTCCAGACCGAATTTGCAGAATATGAGAAAATTAAAAGTTTGTAATAAACCGCGAGGTTGTTTCTAACTATGACATGATGTCTTTGAGCTTATCAACTTTTTAACCAACAAATGGACTTCTCAATTTTATTCTATTATCATCGATCCAACATTGAGAAAACTATATTTCCAAAGAGTCCACAAACTACATATTTTTCCTTGAATTTGAACATTTATATTCAATTTCTGCAGTTTACATTTTTATTGAGTTTCACCAACTCATTCTTTTCCTAAGGGCTTACCTTTCCCCCGACTCGTCGGTCGTATTATTGTTATCGAAGTTTTCCGCCGAATATTAACGTGCGGAATGAGACAACCAGTGAGAGCAGGCGGGCGAAGAGAGCTTTGTGAAAATAGGGAAAAGGGAAAGTAGGCAAGAGAGCGACCAGGAGAGAAGTTTCCCGCGAGTTTTGTATCGACGTATCGCAGCCGAGAAAACTTGAACGACCACAACGTGGTACAAAGTTTTGCCACCGGCGAAACCGTAAAGTGCTTCAGGGGGTCCCACAGCAGAGTAATTTAGTTTCAAGTCATAAGCGCGACGACCCCCCACCCACGGAAGAATCCTACGAGATATTGCAAGTTTACCAGTCGTGTGCCCGTGACACGCCGAGCAAAGTGAGACGAATTATGGATAGAAACGAAGAGAAAATGATATTGCGCGTGAGATGTCAGACCCCTAGTCCCTTCGAAGAATATGCATTCTTCCACCTCGACCTCTTTCTCCTTTTCTCCCAAACTTTGATGCGAAACGCTCTTTTCATTTTCTACCGTTAGTTCAGTAGGAATAACTAATATTAGAATGCTTGAAGATTTAAACCCTCTGGCGAAACATTATACCAGTTTTCCCAAGCGAAAGCAAATATCCACTCATAGTTTCCCTTTGGTTTATGAATATGTATGAACGTAAACTAAGATGTTGGGATGCTGAATAAGTTTCGCTGTTTTTTTCCGTAAATTAATGCTTCATTTTAAAAAAGCATTCCTAATGCATTCAAACGTTTCGAAATTGTTGTATGAACAACTCCTGATGATTCTGCAAGTTCAGCTAGCGTCTGACATGAGCCTTCACGAAGTGATGCCTCCAATGCAACACATCAAAATCATTATTTTTGACACGTCTAAACCAATATCTGCATGTCGTTTCCGACAGAGCATGGTCGCCGTAAATCTCAACAAGAATAAAGTACTGCAGTAAACCCCCAACTGCCAAAAAGCAAATACTCCTTTTGGCACGAAATTTGACATGTTTAACGCTAGGAAAAGAAAGTTGTTTACACTTCGGCGAAATGACATGCAATGAATTCCAAGCATGCTTATAGCACTTCTTTATAGATGCGTTACCATCTTAAAACTAAGAAATAATTATTTTACAATGAGCAAACTTTAGGTATACTTTAATAATATATTTAAGTGTACGACTAAATTTTTTTTAATTCATTCATCATCAAAATGGCGGAGTGTTACGGCAAGGTCTCCGCGGGAATTGCGAATCGGCGTCCCAGGGAGGAATTGACGATGAAAAAAGGACTCGCCAAGCTCTGAAACAAGGCTCACATTTTTTTATTCAGGCTGAGCACCAGCCTGAGTTCAGGCCTAGCTGAACCCCTGAATGATAACGCGGTTTCAGGCTGTTGCACACAGGCTTGACCAAAGGCTTGTAGAAAAGCCTGTACTAAGCCTGAAACGACGAAACAACAAGGTTCAAAACGAGCCTTAATGAAGCCTTCACGAGCATTTATGACCAGGCTCATCCCAAACTCTTCTCGAGGCTATATGAGGCCTGTTTTTTAGTTTTCTATATTCTACATTAGAATAAATTTACTACATTTGTAAAGAATTCATTTTATTTATTATATATATTTATTATTCATTATATTATTTGTTATAAAATATATATAAAATATTTTAAACACAATACTTTATTTTATTTATTGTTTATGGGACACGTAATACACAGAGTGTACGCAAACCCCAGAGAGTGAATATATACGAAATGTGTATGTGACGAGAAAAAAACTTTTTTGTGTACCTCATAAATATCGATACGAGAATATGTTTAAATGTTCTGAGCTGTCTCCTTCGCTTTCGTTTTTCGTGCCTTCGCACCCGACAAATTTATTGCTAATTTTTTTTTCATAAAAGTACAGAAAAAATATTACTTAAAATTTATTTTATTTTATCACAACCTGAAACAAGCCTGCACCCACCCTTGATTTTTTAGCTTTAAAATTCACTCGCTGAATAAAGCTTGAAATAACCCTGGGTTTAGGCTAAGCAGCCAGTCTTGGTTCCAAGCTGCTCCAAACGATGCAATGAAACCTGGCCCAGGTCTGTCTCACTCAGGCTCGGTGAAACAAGGCTCACACAAGTTTGTTTCCATCGTCAGCCTTTTGATTCCTTACCTGGGGTGCAGTCTCGTTTCTCGTAGACTTTGATTTGCAAAAAAGTTCAAACATTTTTTTCAGTTAGAACATGTATAGTTTCTATGTGACGGTAATTAAAATGCAGAAAATTCGAATTTGAGAAAATGGCATGCATTGACAACAAAAATCGACATTTCACGCAACATTTCTGTAAAATGTGGATAAAAAATTCGTTTTTTCTCCAATTTTTCAAAAACAATTTTCGTCAAGTAAAAGGTATCAATATTTCCACCGAGTGTCAACTCAATCGGCTCAATAGTTTTTGAGTTATCCTGCACCCCAATTTCGATAATGCAGTTTTGAGAAAAACGCGTTTGAAGTTCACGCCCGCTCCGAATGCGAGCGGTGAGGCACAGCGTTGACGAGCTGTAACGTGGGAAGTTTTTCGAATTTCGCTTTGAAACTTTGGGAAAATATTCTACATGTATAGTTCTATCGTTGAAAAAAATCGATTTTTTTGGATATTGTAAATGTATATTCCGCCATAAACTACATGCAGTCCTAGTAACGCTATCTGTTGGGAAACAGCGGGAACTTATTCAACGTCCTGATAAAATGAAGTGATTCTAGCCCATTGGCACTTTCGAACATTGGCAGCACTTCTAACTGACATTTCTAATTGACCTGTCTCGAATATGTTGCCTCCAAGCTTGCCAGTTTTCTAGATAGGGGCATCGTGAAATATTCATTTTCAGAGTAACTGGAATCTGCGATTAAAAGATATATGACAGAAAACTCGGAAGCAATTTTTGAAGGAGGCGGAAGGTAGTACAGTCGTGCTATATATTGGAATCGGAAAAAAAATTAGAAGAAGGCAAGTTTTTTGACAGGTGATTGTGTAGGTGCTGCGGGTGCTAAATCCTTGGATTGTTTGAAAATCGGGGTGCACGTTTTTTTTTAGGGGATGAAGGGGAGTGGGGGTGATTAATGCCAAAGTACAACCTCTACGAGGTCGGCGCCGGGAAACAAAATGGACAGAAAAATCCGGACTTTATTTTTGTCCACAGTGCCGACGTCGTGGAAGATCATTTTAGGGGCGAAAAAGTGAAGTTATATTTTGAAAAATCAGTTTCAGATCGATAACTCTTTAGGAAAAATTCGTAGAATTTTCGCTCGCGAGGGAACGTTGTAGCTTTTGAAAAGACGCGCCGATCGAGTATTTGATCATTCCTCTTCTACAATGTCATCGCCCCCAAAAAAATTGTTGCAATATTTTAAAAAATTGCTTAGTGAAAACTCAAAAACTGTTGAGTTTTCCGGGATGGTTTAAATGTACGAAATGTAAATAATAATTCTCTATATTTTCGTTTATATGGACCACTCTTGAATTTTGCTTTTTTCCAACCCCTCTCGGAGGTTGAAAATTCAAAATAAAATTCTGGGAAAACTATTTCCCAGCACTAAACCTCTCCGAGGTTGAAAAATCAAAATAAAAGTCTGGGAAAACTATTCACCGAAAATGAAGAGATACGAGTTTGGCACTATGGACAAAAATGTAGCTGAGGGTTCAAGCTATAAATTATTCCACGGCGGCGAATTCGCGCGGTCAATAGTTTCCCCAAAATTGCATTTTTTATTTTCAACCCCCGAGACGGGTTGGAAAAAGCAAAATTCAAGGGTGGTACATAGGAACAAAAATATAGAGAAACATATTCTCTACATTTCGTACATTGAAACTATACCCGGAAAATCGATTGTTTTTGAGTTATTCAATAAAGAATTTTTTTGTTTTAATTTCAACAACATTTTCCGGGGTGAAGATATTATCGGAGAGTGATGATTAAATATTCGATCGACGCGTCTTTTCAAGGGCTACAACGTTCCCATTTGAACAAAAACTGTACGAATTTATCTTAAAGAGTTATTGAATTAAAACTGATTTTTCAAAACGTCACCCCAAAATGAACTACCACGACTTTGGCGCTGTAGACAATATTTAAGCCCAGATTTTTCCGAACATTTTGTCTCACGGCGCCAACCTCGTAGGGGTTGTAGTTTGGCATCAATCCACCCCCATCCCCCTTCATCCCCCAAAAAAAACCGACACCTCGATTTTAGGCGAACTTGGATTTAGCACCCGCGGCACCTACAGAATCACCTGTCAAAAAACTGGCCTTCTAATTTTGTCCGATTACGGGATTTTTAACTATAATTTATAATTGTGAAACCAAGAGGTCGTAATGTACCGTTGACCCGAGAGCTATATGCAATATATTGCCAACTGCAAAAGAGTGTCGATCATCAACAGCGCAGAGAGCGAACGGGATAGAATCAAAGTGGAAATCTAGAGGCAAGAGAGAAAGAGGGAGATAAATCCAAAGAGGGAGACACATGGATAGGAAGATTTTTCGTCATTGATTGATAAGAAAATGTTGGGGTTAGCCACGAGGTTAGCCGCAGGTGAATAAAAATGAACGTTATCCAGCAGAGAGGAAGTGATATAACATCCCTCTATAGCGAAGGGGACCTTCCATTCTTCTAGCTGTCTCCGGGCCCCGTGCAATTTAATGTCGTCTCTCGCCATACCCACTGAATTCGGACCAGCCATCGGGTCGACCTTTACGGAAGATAGATTATCCTTAAAGGTGACTAATTAATTGAAGTCGCGGCTCGGTAATTTAATATACCAAGTTAGTTTCGTTTCCTATATACTCGCCCGAACACCCTAGCCGATATGTAGAAGGGAGGGTAAAGATCTTCACGTGGATGAGAAATTCCACTCCCCTGTGAATGCTTTCGTAAATGACCCAGTTGTAGACATCGTTCGGTTTCGCCGAGGCGATAGAAGTGAATGCCTTGTAGAACGAGATTAATCATCCCGATGCCCCTAACGTAGGAGGCTTTACCGGCAGGAAAAGAGATTCCACCGATGCTTGGCGGTGTGGCTTGCAACACGCTTGCCTCCTGTTACCTCTATACAGCTTCCGCTACTGCGCCCTCCCTGGGAAATAATTAAATCGTTAAGGTCGAATTGGAATGCTTTCCTGCACAAATTGCATTATCCTCTTTCCGCATTCTTCTATCTCGCTCACTCCCTCCCTCTCTATCTTCGTTTTATAATCGCTAGGTTGGACAAACTAATGATTTGGGGAAAAAATCAGAAGAGGCTTGGTTCTCGGGTAACCGAATGGCTGATGGTAAATAGGGACTACATGATAAATCGATTGTTTCCGAATGGACGGTTGTTGCCATTGATGCAATCATTACTTTGCGTACTCCACGCTAGATGAGTTGAAAATCGAACCACTGGACTAACGAACTCTTTCGTTGCGGATTTTTTATGGGGTTACGTGGGTTTTGAAGCCAAAAAAAGCATTTTTTCTCTATTTTTTTTTTAAATAATATATAAATTATTTTATTTAAAATGTTAAGCACATAAAAGAGCAACAATTCAACAATATTTAAAAAAAATATCATCCAAAAATTTGGGAAATTCAGCCGGTGGGACCTGGTGTCCAGAGACCCCTCGAAAAAAGTGTCCTGGTGGTGGTCAGGATAACTTTTGATAGCTTTATCTGAAATTAAAAAACCAATTTTTTACTGTTAGTAGATATATCTAAAATTGGTTTTTTAAATTTCAGATAAAGCTATCGAAAGTTATCCTGACCATATTATAAGTTTAGCTCGTGATCGAACTTATAAGTATAGCTCGTGATCGAACGAAATATTTTTTAAAAAATTAAAATTTGAATATTTGGCAGTGTTGTGTGAAAAATAGTTGAATTTTTGGTACAATTTACACTACGTAAAGCCTTGTAAAATTAGTTGTAATCGAAAAGAAAAACCTTCGTTCCATCACTAGTCAATGCTATTTTGAAGAAGTGTGCAAAATTTCAATAAGATCAGTGCATGAATTTTTGAGAAATCGTGTCCACCGACTTCAAAAATAGTTTTTTGAGAAAAATGCGATTAGCTGCGTCGCTCCTGGCCGGTATTTACCAAGGGGGGAATTCCCAAAGGGTCTCACTCCTAGATTTTTACTCCGATTGACTTTAAACTTTGAGAGAATATTCTATGAATATTGTACTATTAGATAATAAAAGTTTAAAAAATTGATTTTAAAAAATTTGCAGACCTACTTAATGATATTAGGTGTACAAGGAAGTTCCCAGCCTGAGAATAGAAACAGCTGTATTGAATAATTAAACGAAAATTTCTTTTTCTCCACGTCTGGTGTCATATAATACCAACCTAGTAGACTGTTTTTTCGGACCAACAGCTTAAGGGGAGGATGCCTTTAGGCGAGGAAAAAAATGCTGATTTTCATGATTTTTTTTTAAAGAAAGATTTATTCCCTGTTTTTGAGACTTAACTTAGCTTTTATTACTACTTTTGGCTGTTACCTGTTTTTTTTTATTACTCTCTAAAAATAGCAGAAGTATGGCACGGTCTTCTAAACGGGTTACGGCGGATGTTGTCAGCCTCCGTGGCACGTAGAGTCGGCGGAATTAATCTGTTCCTTCATTTTTCTTTCATTCCCACTCATACGCAGAATATGAACCAAATAAAAATGAGAAATGTTGAAAATCGGTGAAGTGGTACGCTTTGAAACAAAAAGATTGAATTTTCTGAAAAAATGGCTACATTTTTTAATACAAATACTGTTTTTATTTTATTTTCCAGAACATTTAGGGTCATGTTTTAGGAATTAAGTCTTTTAGTTTTTTAGCTATACATCGCGCCAGTTATTAAAATGCAGTTTAGAAGTCTAGAAATGCAGAAAATGCACTTTAGAAGTTTAGAAGAGTGGCAACATCCGCCATTTTTGAAGATTAATAAAAATAAAAAAATATATATATATATACCATGTAACAGTCAAAAGTAGTAATAACACGTACCCTAAGTCTCAAAAATGGTGATGAAATTTTCCCTTTTAAAAAAAATCATGAGAGAAAAAAATGTCCTCGCCTAAAGGTATCTCCCCTCTCAACGTAACCTCAAAATAAGCAACGCAAAATGAGTTAAAATAAAGCGCATATTAGGCACTGTATGCTTTTGGGGTTCGAATTGAAAAAAACTCCCGAGGTTAAGGAGATGTTTTGTCTGGCATTAGGAGAAGCTGCTGTATCCATCTGTACCGTGGAGAAGTGGTTTGAACAGTTCCGGAGTGGAGGATGGCGGGAGAGCAGGACGACAACAAATTTTTGAATGATGATTTGGAGCAGTTGCTGGACGAAGATCGTTGCCAAACGTAATCGGAGCTTGCTACCACATCAGGATTTACCCAGCGGTACTTTTCTAGTCGTTTCAAATAGCCCGGCAAGATTTAAAATGGCCTTCCACAAGCAAAGGAGGCTGATCATATTGCTGCACGACAATGCCAGACCACAAACAGCAAAAAAGACCAGAGACGCTTCAGATTCTTTGGGCTGGGAAGTGCAGCCACGCGTAGCCAACACACCAGACTTGACTCCATCGAAGTTTCACTTGTTCCAATCGCTCCAATATCATTTGGCTTATAGCCACTTCAAAGCATTTGATGAATAAAAAAATCCCATTACCAACTATATCGGCTCAAATCCACCATATTTTTATCGCCAAGAAATTCGCAATCTGCCTGACAGGTGGGGCAAATGTGTGGAAGCAAACGGACATTCAAATGTACCTTCATTTTAAGTAAATAAATCAACATTCTTATTGAAAAAGGCCGAGAACTAATTTGTACACCTAACACAAGGGCATTGATGCTCGAGATGCTCTGCGATGACACAATGATGCTAACCATACGAATGGGGCTGAATCACTCGAGATTCACTGTTGTACTTATGGGTAGATGGAAGATCTATATAAGAATTCGATCACGCATGATTCTTTTGCCTCGTAGGAAAATAATGAACAGGGAGGGGCGAAAGAGAGGGATAGGAAGAGTGAGAAACAAGGAGAAAGAGGAACGACAAGGAAACTTTTTTAATTCTATGTGCCATGCAGGGAGTGCTATGCAGAGATGAATGAGGTGTTGCAGCCTACTCTGCATACAAAAGAGGCAGTGCCTCGTTGGGAATAATAATATCGAAGCAACCGGCACGTTCACGTGATACTCTAATTACCTTTACCAGTGGGATGCTATCGTCAGCCAATAGGGATTCGAGAGGGCTGATGCACGGGGAGGGCGTGTTAATGGTTTTATGATACTCTATCATGGGTGCAAAATATATCTATGTACAGTGCCAACTGCGTGTTGGTCAAAATCGAGTTGACGTCATCCTGCTGCTATCCCTCGTGCATTGAGTTAATCATGTTACACACGGACACATACTATATCTTCCTCCTCCCCATATTCCTCACTTTCTCTCATATGCACGGGAATTCGGATACATATATATGTATATATTATCGCACCGCTCGCGGTGAACAATACATTTGCAAAACGAGAGGGCAGTTGCTTCGTGCCAAAGAGGAATTTTTAATTGGAGGCCTTTACAATATTTGAAACTTCTCCACAATATGGATGATTGAATGATGATCTCGGTCTGATGTTGCGTTACTTGATTCTTGATGAACCGCCTGCACGACAATCGACTCCGACTATGACCAACTGTAGCTGACAACTACGAGAAACTACGAGCCTTGTTGATCAGAGAAATTTTATTATACGTTACTTGTAAATGTTTGTTTGACGACCAAAGATGTCAAAGTAAAGTCCATTGCAAAATATTTATATCCAAGAGTAAAGAAAATCCGTAACATCTGGGGAGATCAGCTGATTTCAGTCTAGTATTATCGTGTGGGTGGAATGAAACGCATTTTCTTCCAAATCAGAAGATGAATTTTAGTGACCCATCTATCCTGAGGGACAAGACAAAGCAGCGACGATACCAAAGAGGCAATCCCGTTGTTGTTTTTTTCGATCCAATTCATATTTTTCCCGGGTGACAGTCTGCATCAATGTGGCAAGATGGATCGTTTTCATGATAATCCATTGTCTATTGCCATTACATCACGGTCTGTAGACCCTGAAGCAACGAAACGTAAACAGAGATTCCTTACGCGTTTGGTCCTTCGGGCATTACGCTCAATGGCCACCCGATCTAGCGAATTTCGTGCTTAAATACCACATAGAGATGCTCGGTTGAATATTCTCTTTGGTAAATCCGGCTCCCTTTATGGCTGCGTTAGGGCGTGTAAATCCAGCGCGCATCAAGAAGAAATATTACGGTAACTACTCTACGATAAATTACCGACGCCAGATAATGCATTAATCAAAATCTAGGGCGCGGTGATTACTAGTTGATAGATTCAAACAGTCAATCTTTACTCTGCCTGCCAGTTAGAATTATTGTTGGCTTGGAAAAGTATTTTTCTATCCCCTTTCCATACAAAATCTAAGTGACACGATGTACATCTAATGTTATGATACACCTCATGAATATTATTCACTTATTATCGAGATTAATCTTTCAGGAAAGATGCGCTATATTTTGTAGCATGTAGACTTATTTCTTCGTAGAATTTATCGTTTGCAACGGATTACAGTGCAAGGCGAGAGATTCGGTTACAAATGGAATTCATGTCGACGGATACGCGGCCATTGTTTCATTCTCCAGGTATTTATTTAAGGGCGTTCAGGCGAACAGACAGATAACAGAAATGCCACATCCACGACTTCCACCAAGAATACTTTTTCAAGGATAAGTTTCCAAATCCCCCCACCGATCGAGCTGGAATTTTGCACACACCTCCCTTTTAATATTTTAAGACAACCCCTTAAGGGATTTTTAGCGACTCGCAATAGTTTTCGAGATATCGAATGGAAATATTTTTTTTAACGCGCGCCTAATATATACAGTCCCTTTTATCTCTGCCACCCGAAATAACTCGGTAATTATCGACGTTACTAAAAAATGGTCCAGACAAACGTTGTGGAGGCGCTGGCGCACAGTGGAGGTCACCTCCACTTTTTTAAATGGAATGGTACATTTCTTTTCAACCATCTTGTGGAGCACCTCAAACCGCATAGAAAACATAGGGGGGTCAAAGTCGTTCAAGGTCATTCAAGGTCACCTAATAAAATGAAATACAAATCTAAATATCTCGGATCACTGCCAAGTGTTTGGTAGTGATCCGAGATATTTAGATTGAAATTAGCTTGAACGACTTTGACCCCCTAATGTTTTTTATGCGGGTTGAGGTGCTCCACACGATGGTTGAAAAGAAATGTACCATTCAATTAAAAAAGTGGAGGTCACCTTCAATGTGCGTCAGCGTCTCCAACAAACAAAAAATTGGTCGCGTTTGATGGCCCCCTTCACACCGTACAACTTTTGTCTGGAATATTTTTTGTGATGTCGATAATTACCGAGTTATTTCAGGTGGCAGAGATAAAAGGGACACCCTGTATATATCTGCTACGTCTCCGTTCATACCTATATATGTTATCGCGCTCTCCATTTTGTCCAAACAAAAATTACTCACACAAACCCAAACCCAACCCCAAAAACTATTGCGCGTCGCCAAAAATCCCTTTAAGGGTTGTCTTAAAATATTGAAAGGAAGGTTTGTGCAAAATTTCAGCTCAGTCGTAAGGGGAGGGGGGTCGAAACCTTACCCCTTTTCCAATGCTTTGATTTCAAGAAAATCAAGAGCAGGAGGAAAAAACAGCACCAGGTCAGCAGTTCGCTTTACGAAAAAAGGGATGCTTGAGCTTCCGGTACTTCCAAATCTCCCTCTCCTTGCGATGTTTCTTTTTCACATGATCGTCCTGAGGCACGAGCACTTCTAAGGAGGTCTTATCCGGACCTCTACCTTACGGGCAACTCGCTCTTTTTGCTACGTTCTGCTCGTATTGCAGAGAGACCGTGATCCTGATGACTTTAGAGTCGAGGATGACCTCAGATTTGACTAGGTAGAAAAAATTATTCATTGACGACTGAACGGATGAGTGGCGAATGTTTTCTTCGGGTACAGGAGTTTGAACCTCCACTACCCTTGCTCCTTGTTCCTGTATTATTTTTTCGTACTTGTTTGGAATAAGTGTAGGGGAAATAGAAAACTACGGTTTTATAGAATGTTGATATTGAAACAATAGCAACTTGAGGATAATTGTAGTGGTATTATGATGTTTGTATATCCTATGCCAATTGAGGGGTCGTTTCACTTTAGACGCTAAAAAAGGCTATTTTCATGAATTTTTTTGATAGGTTTATATTGTAGATATTTATATAAGAGTTGTTACACTTAATGAATACATTTTTTTGAATCTGATTTATTCAAGTCACTATTTATAGACGAAAATGGTAGTTAAAAAAATGTCCTAAAAAAATTGTAGGTCTGCGCTGTTAATGAAATCTCGAAAATGGATCATCCGAAACAAAAAAAACAAACGGTTTTATATTTAGTACGTTAATGGCTATAGCTCACATCATACGATTTTTAATATATGCAAAAATAACAAAATGGCGGGCATTAAAAAAAACAAAAGGAACGGTTCTTTTTTACCGTTTTTTACCGTGGCCAAAAAAAGTAAATATCAACATTTTAAAAAATCCTTGATACGAGCTATAGCTATAGTTGTAAAGAATATGTGGTTAACATTTCATAAGAATTGGTTCAGTAGTTTCGAAGACTTTATCAACAAGCCGTCGAAAAGCGCGTTCAAAGTTCGTTTGGGTTACATAAATATAATTTTTTAAATGTATTTCGAAACTGTATTTATCAAGTGTAACAACTTTTATATCTATATGTATAATATAAACGTATCAAAAAAAAATCATGAAAATAGCCTTTTCTAGCGTCTAAAGTGAGAAGACCCCTTAACTATTTTAATGTGTTCTAAATGTTCGAAGGCTTCGATAAAAGTTTTCTTCACGTCTTTGTTAGAATCGACGTTCCTTTGTACTGCTAATCAATAATATGTACCCAATTTTATTATCATCGCATCAGTAAGTTTCGCTCTTCCACCGAGTTTCTCTTTCGTTTCTGTTCTTTGAAGACGCGTGCCCATTCTTTTTCGTACTTGCCCATGTCACTCTCTTTTTACAACTTGTCATTCTGTTCCCTATGGTTTGACGGCTAATATTCCTGTCAGAAGTAACATATCAAAGAGACCGAGCGAAATCGGATCAAAGCCCAGGAGACAATGTCATGCGTGCTCGCGCGTTTGTTGCGCAGGAAGTTCGTCGTAGCTCGGGTAATATTTGGAGTTTTTACCTTTAACTTTCACGGGAGAGGAACCATATATCGGATACTTGTATTTGAAATTGGAAAAAGAAGGAAACGATTGCGAATACCTTCAAATTTTACGATTATATGATCTACATGTCATATACAACAAGATGCTAATCATTATTGTACACATTACATGTATATATTGTGAGTTATATTATGTTTTACGAAAAATGAAAGAAATCACGGTTTTCAAAAAGATTGCCTATAACCGAATATCCAATATGAAGGCCATTTTTCTCATATGTGATATTTTTCCATTTTTCTCATATGTGATATTAGCGTACTATTTTTATATAAAATAAAACAAAATGTTTATTCTTTTAACTTTGTAATTGATATATAAGGATCTATGAGTTAAGGTTTTTATGAGTTAATCTGTCATGAGGTAGGAGCATTTTTGCACAAACGATTATCCAATATTACGCTCAATTAAGTACCCGATAGTAAACCGAAAACAACGTTTTTGTATTTAAAAAATATTTTTTTACGTCAGCTAAATGTAACATCAGTTCACTGTTGTATCATCTCTGTTGCTGGACAGTCAAAAATTTAGCAGTGGCGACATCTTACGACTAGTTATTAGTGTATAAAATTAAAAAACAGATGCGTTAGAAAGCAACGATCCGATATGTGGTGTTTCTTCCCCATATTCTTGACTGTTTAACTCACCATTCATGGAACTTTTTTCCCACTCGTAAGCTACATTGAAAACCTTAAGGGGTCTTTTCACTTCAGACGCTATAAAGGCTTTGATTTGAACCTGTATTTCCTCGCTACCACATTAGGATTTATCCGTTTTACTTGTTTTTGAACTTTGATTTGAACCTGTACATTGCTTGCTACCACATTAGGATTTACCCGTTTTACTTTTTTTTTAAACAAACTTTTTATTGTTTTTTTAAATAAAGCTATTTTCATGATTTTTTGATAGGTTTATATGATAGATATTGAGATAAAAGTTTTACACTTAATAAATACACTTTCGAAATACATAAAAAAAAATTATTTATTTATTTAAGTCACTCTTTATTGACGAAAATGGTAGTTAAAAAAATGTCTAAGAAAATTGGAGGTCTGCGCTGTCGATGAAATCTCGAGATGCATCATCCGAAACGAAAAAATCAAACGGGTTTAGATTCAGTATGTTAATGGCTATGGCGCATATCATACGATTTTTTATATATGCAAAAATAACAATATGGCGGACATTTTTCGAGAGAGAACCAAAAAAAAGTGTTTTTTTCACCGTTTTTGGCAAAAAAGTATATATCACCATTTAAAAAAAATCCTTGATGTGCGCTATACCTATGGTTGTAAAGAATATGTGCTTGAAATTTCACAAGTTCAGTAGTTTCGAAGATTTTATCAATAAGCTGTCGAAAAACGTTGTCTTGAGAAAAACGCGTTTAAAGTTTGTTTGGGTTACATAAATTCATACATTAAAAAAAAAAGGTATTTCGAAAGTGTATTTATGTGGTGTAACAACTTTTATATCAATATCTATAATATAAACCTATCAAACAAATTCATGAATGTAGCCTTTTTGAGCGTCTAAAGTGAGAATACCCCTAAAAGCAGAACCGTTACTCTGGGTCAGTAGGAGAAACTCAGTCGAAAGGAGGATCTATCTGTATGAAGCCGATGAACCGCAGTGCGCTTTTCAGTCCATGTTTTCATCGTATTGGAAGCTGGTGGTCTTTGTCTTCCTTTTGCTATTTCTACGTGCACAGACATCGCGGATGGATCCTGGAAAAACACAACTGAAAACGACCGCAACGAGTAGTGCCCTTGGTACAGCAAACAACTCCATCTTCTGTTTTTGATCAGTCAATTTCTGATTGTTTAACCTCATTTTTTTCAACACGCTGATGAAGAATTTCCGTAGATATTATGTGTGTGCCACTTGAGGTCGTGCTGCCTGTTGGATCTTCTCTTGCATTAGAGATTGCCAACAGGCCGATGTACACGCTGCAATTCCAAACAGGGGAGTTACACCTCTCGATCTGTAACGATGAAATGCTGGAGCCATGCCAAAGTAAAGCAGGATATGTACCTTTTCACTTAAGCTATCCACGGGAGGATGAGCGTATAACGTACTGTATCGTTAACTTTCAACTCTACCCCGATTTTGTCGCTTTTGCCAATCCTCTGGGCTTACATTTTCCACACACAGCCTCGAGGGTATTTGCATTTAATCGTATCTTGAAACCCGGCACAGTTTCCTCAGCTTGTATACGGTGCAAAACCCCCCTCGCCAGGTTGCTGCAAGTTTCCACCGCGATAACCAACCACCCCATCGAGCCACGCCACGCCTTTACATCAACGAATGACTCAAGTGGTGTCTCGGCATCGGATGGTCGAGCATGCTCATCCCTCTGTGCACTCGCTACACTTTGTCCAACAATGTTCACTTGTCAGTCGTCTATTTCTCGACATTTAATCCAATTATAAGCTACTTCGCGGGAAACTCGTATCTGCATCTACATTTTCAAGAATGCAGGGATGCATACCTCGAGATGTTTGAAGAAAAACTTCGTAACCGTTTCGGAAAAATTATTGGGTCGTTCAATGAGTTCTCGCTGTATTCCAACAGATGGCGTTATCAGAACTGCGTGCGTGTAGGTTAAGGTGGTAATGCATCTATAAATAAATACTATGAGCAAACTCGAAACGCAGTGTACCTCATTTCATCGAAGTGTATACAATTTTTTCTTTCATAGTCAAATTTTATTCCAAAACATGTCAAATTTCGTTCCAAAAAGGAGTATGTGTACTTCTTGAATCTTACAGCGACCATGCTCTGTCTGAAACAACATGCAGAGATTGGTTTAGATGCTTCAAAAATAATGATTCTGATGGTGACGATAAGGAACGCTCTGGCGAACCGAAAATGTTTGTGACGGAGAATTGAAGGGATGAATAATTGAGTGAAGACATGAAGAATTGAGTCTTCAGGAGTTACGTTGGTTTCGAAGCAAAAAATGCATGCTTTCTCTATTTTTTTAACAATATAATATGTAAATTATTTTATTCAAAATATTAAGCACACAAAACAGCAACATTTAGACAGTATTTAAAAAAAAATTCATCCAAAACTTTGGGAAATTCAGCCGGTGGGACCTGGTTTCCGGAGACCCCTGAAAAAAGCGTCCTCGTGGTGGTCGGGATAACGCATGATAGCTTTATCTGAAATTGAAAAACCATTTTTTTTCTGATGGTAAATAAGTAGAGCTCGTGATTAAACTAAAGATATAAAAAAAATTGCCTTTTGAATTTTTGGCAGAGTTGTATGCAAAATAGTTCAATTTTTGGTACAATTTACACTACGTATAGGCTTGTAAAATTAGTTATAATCGAAAAAAAACCCTTCGTTCAATCACTGGTCAATGCTATTTTGAAAAAGTGTGCAAAATTTCAATAAGGTCGGTGCATTCGTTTTTGAGAAATGGTGTCCGCCGACTTCAAAAACAGTGTTTTGAGAAAAATGCGATATACCTGCGTCGCTCCCGACAGGTCTTTCCCAACGGGGGGAATTCCCAATGGCTCTCTCTCCTAGACTTTTACTCCGGTTGACTTGAAACTTTGGGAGAATATTCCAGACGTGTTGTACTATTAGATAATAAAATTTAAAAAAATGGATTTTTTACATTTTCAAAGCCCTTTATGAATACTCATATCAGACGCTAGATGAACTTGCCAAATCAGAAAAAAAAACAGCAAGATCTCATTCAACATCCCAATAGTAGAATTGTAAGCTTTTTACTGTCACTCCTGAGTCTGTCTAATGGAAAAATTCATCGAGCACATATCAAAAGGTTTTTACTACAAATCCAAAGATACCATTCAACTCAAACGTTCTTGGGGAAGCTGTCAATAAACAAAAGATGCTTAACGCACACATTCGTTTGTGTACAGTTCTGCAATGTTTGGAGTCTGTGTATCAATTCGATAACATAAGTACGAACAACAATGCTGGTGTTTCATTCAAGCGATGTATGCATAAACATTTATTCATGCATTCCCAACGAGAGACCTGCATATATAAATATGCACGTCTTTCCTCGGGAATTCGAACAGACCGGTATTCAGAAAATATCACCATGTTGTACTAAGCATCGTTTCATAACTCCGTATTACATCGCATTTCTCACACAATTTGATTTCAAAAGCTCGCCTATATTGTCGTATCTCCACGATTCCTATGCTCATACGAACAAAGCATATAGTGCTAATTTCACCGCTGTTATAACTCGATACACAAATTGCAAGATAGGAGCTTCGATTGTTGCAGCACAGAGCGCTTCGGAGAAATAGCTATTTGGAATAGAAACCACTACACGAAGCGCGATGAGTTGTCGTGTCTCTGTATTGTGATTCCCCGGAAACGCCCTGACACATCTTTTACCATGGTACTTGTATCGCATTAAACGTACGAGACACTACTCTCCAGATTGAAACCGGGAGATTGCTCGTGCAATTCTCGTCGAAACGTCGGTCGCCACGGAACTGGGACTCTGCTTACGGTCCGAAGTTGGCTGGTGGAATATGATACGACGCAAATCTGGTGTTCCACACTCAAGGACAAGCGTATCTATGAACCTCAATTGGATTCACAACTAAAATAGATGTTGATACGGGTATGTGTACGGTCAATATGTATGAGATCCTTGCTGGCAATTGGCAGCTATCGCTAGCATAACTGTTAATACGGAATATCCCAGCCACCGAAGGTACAACCTCAAACGCAAAGTCCATTAATTCCATAATGCCAGAAGCGCAGCAATCTCTTGCTTTCGCTGTTTCTGGAGCCTTTGCCTTCATTGATCCTTGTGTATTTCTCCTCGGAGTGGCAAGCAACCGAACCAGATAGGGTGGTGGCTAGCGCAGGTAATCGGTGAACTAACTCGGTATTTGTGGCAAAACGATATTCCTGGTTTGGTCTATAGGTGGTCTTACCTTGTTGGAACGTTGCTCGTGTGCATGGGAAAATGTTCTGTAAGAGGATATCAGCCGGGCAGTTTCCGCGTTGCCACGAAGCTCCGAAGCTCTTCAGAGCGTTTATGTCGATGTTTTACTAACCTGCAAAATCTAGGCGTGTTTGACGTGTGTTCAAAATAGGTAGAAGCAACACAACATTAAGGCTAGACACGCTTTGCCATGATGATTCTACACGCTTATTCATTTGGTAACCCGTAATGAATAACAATTACACACGTAAAGCGTTGAAATTACACACGTGAGTGTCCAATTTTTACGCATTAAATTATTACACACATTCGTGGCTGTCCCCATCAATAACACGCTTATTCGAACACACATAAAGCGTGTGGACTCAACATACAAGACGCATATTTACATACATTGGACTAAACATCACACGTTGATAGCAACACACGGGAAAAAGCAACACAGTTTAAGTGTGTTAATTGCGAGTTATTGATCATATGTTTTAAAAATCACCTTGGTTACGGCATCACGTGAAACTCATTAGTTGATTTGACATCGATTGATTAATCGGTTAAGGGAGACTTTGTCCTTGAAGTTAGCGGGAGATGTTAGCGGCTCAACATGAGCGGCTAGAAGAAGAGGAGGGATGCCTCTATGGACCAGGCATTGCCGATTAGCGGTAATTATAAACACATTTTTGTAAACACATTACAAAACTTTAAACGCGTTTTTCTCGAAAACACGTTTTTAAAAATGGCTGACATTCTCCTGACCGCTGTAATTAACATATCGACTTGAAATTTGGAGAGCATACTCAGAAAATATGTCTTCACGGAATGACGGATCGTTTTTTTGATAGATACATTTTTGCATATATAATTTATCTTTTTATGCGAAAAAAACGCGAAAATTCGATTTTTTTTAAATGGCCGCCATTTTCCGAAATTTGTACTAAACGAAAAACCCATCCGTCATTCCATGACCAAAGGGTCACAGATTGATAATATGCTTTGAATTTGTGTTTCAGATCAACAAAGGGGGGGCAGTGATGTCAGCTGTTTACCTCCCGCGATTTGAGGACCTGTTTTCGCGGAGCTGCAACGGCCGCCATTTTGGTTTTTTTTCAAAAACAAATTTTTTAACATTCTGTATATCATGAATAAAAGCAAGAAAAAAACCGCACTCAAAAAGCTTTACTCGTTTCCTTGAAAAAAAATAAAATGTAAACACCTGAAATATGGCACTCCAAGGACAAAGTCTCCGTTAATTGAAGACCACATTTGCTCTTATTTTTTTGTTCCATTTATGGATCATTTTTGAGTTTGTCACGTGGAAGAACCTGAAATTGGAATCCGTTTTCCAAAACCTCTATCGCTGCATTGAATATTTAGCGACGTATTTTTGTTTCGAGGCCGTCACCGACGAGCAAAGAGCGGCTGTCATCGTGAAGCTGTATGAGAACCTAGCCTATGCGAAGACAAGATAAACAGTGACACCTCTCATACATACTACAGAGTAATATATAAGTACTATTGAGTTCAGTTCAATAAATGCATATATTTTGACGATAAAAAGCTTTTGTTATTCAATTTATTATTCCGACGCATCCCATGTATATACAGTACTGCAAATAATTGTGTTGGTTTTACACACTTTGAGTGTGTAAATAGCTGTAGACACTTTTTACACGTTTTAACGTGTGTAAGAAAATAACACACGTTAATGTGTTGTTTGAACGCATCAATCCGTGTTATTTTTCACGCACGTTAAAACGTGTAAAAAGTGTCTACAGTCATTTACACACCCAAAGTGTGTAGGAACGACACATTTGTTTTTGCAGTGTATGTCTGCGGATGCTACAAATATTATATTTAGGGCAAATTCACATACGCTATTTCCCGTAATGATCCGAGCTTGATTACGACATGTCATTATCGAATGATTGAAATTTCATTATGACAATAGAGCAATATGGGCGATATGTTATCATCAAGCCCGGATCACTTCGTCAAGCAAACCACGTGAGTTCGTTCTCTAGAGGTTAGTGTGTTCCGAGAAGTTCACGAACTGGCGTGCTGATTATTTTTAAGTTATTAACTTTGTCGTAAAACGTTTCTCAAAGTGTGAGCACAAGCTCGAACCACCGCTGAACTCAACTGCAATTCATATGTCGTACAGTATCTGAGAGGATTATAAGCAGACGAGTGATTGGAAATGAGGAATGCCACGCAATATCAAACACGAGTCGTACAGCGTTGGGGAACATAAAACCGATGTATATGAGATTTAGCTCAACATAACGCGCCACTGAAGTACAATTTCACTGACATTTTAATGTAAAAACATTATTTACACGGCTCGCCAAACGACTTGCACTGTGCCAGGCGACCGCAGGCACTCCATTCAAGAATGTGTAACACAATACAGGCTTCGTAACCATGGTCGGTGTCCAGTGACGTAGGACATGCTATTCATGGTATGCCATATCGATCTGCTATGTTTACGAACCAGTTTTCAAGTTTATTGGATGTGGACAACTTGGTACGGTGTTTTCATCCAAAACCCGACGAACTTCCGATGAGTCACGGTGTTATTTAGGTCTTGATGTATACCGAAGGCTTATCACCTATTTGTTCCAAAAAAATAAGCAAAATTACCCGCAGCTGCTCGGTACAGTATAGTGATTGTACCCCTATGCTGGGCTCACCTGCGGAGATTAGTTTCACTCCAAATCGAAAACGCCCGCTTCATGAAAGGTAATCATGCGGTTCATTGATCAAATATGTATTCATAGTGACTTGCAACGATAGGGTTTCTTGATGGATAAATTATTTCTACATTACTGTTTTCACCGATACGCAAACGTCATTGTATTCACTTGCTCGAGTTATAAAGTTATCCGTACCTTGCATACCATCCACATTCATATACAGGCACGCGCATGAACACGTTATTCGTCGTATTCGTCTTCGCGACAGCACTACAATTAGCAAAGTTCCATAGAACCTTCTTGGTAACTTACTTGATTGTACCGTAATGCGAAATCCCAAAATTACTATGGTATTCGGATCCGCTAGAAGTATCGAAGAAGTGAGACAAACGTGGAAAGAGCTTTGGAAATTCAAGCCCGAATGAACGTTCTCTTTTGAGGGTAGTTTGGGCTTTCTGCTCCCTGTTCTCTTTCCTTTCTGTTTTGCCGCAATTCTTTCTCTCTCAATCTCAAGCTGCTTCGCTTCCGCTCCTTAATTAAGCGGCAAAGCTCTTAAGAAGCTTAAGTGCTAGGATTGCTGCACTTCTTATCGCTCAGACACCCCCGCAATTGTCAGCGATTTTACGCGAAAGTAGTCGACAGCACCCTGCACTGAAGTTCTACGTTTTTTTTCTCCTCGCCTTCCACTCTTCGTCCTCGCCGACTTCTTCGCTCGCCTATCGGAACCGGCCTGCTCACTTATACGTTCGGGATAAGCTATTATTATAAGTTTTGTCGTTGGTGCGTACTTTCGCTGAGGGAGGAAAGAACTTCACTATTGCTTTGGCATATACCTTGAGGACCGTTTGATGAGAAAAGAGGGAAGAAAATCCATTTTCATAATCTTGCGGAATGTTTCCGTAAATTGAGAACACTTATTTGGGAATAATAAGTTTCTTGGTGTATCTCAGACTCTGCGATTTTTTGCAATCTCTGACAGAGTATCTAGGACGACGGTAACGAAAAAGTCGTCGCGAACGATCATCAATTCATAATTCGAGATTCGAGTACCACAGCAAGTTGTTCTAACTTCAAAATTTAATGAGCTAAAGTATAAAACAACCGACGGTCAAAGCAAAAAATTGCGTACTATGCGAACGAACTAATTTTTTTTTTCAGAAACACGCGCGTATCTCGTGATTTTTTCATTACTTTGCGATGAATACTCAAAGCAAGATTATAGGAGATCGTTGGAATATTGCTTGCCTGCACTGCCAGTAGGAGGGACTCACGAACGATATCGGTCATTCATGGAAACGAAATTTTCCCTTTGTCAAGCGGAACAAAGGCGAATAGTAGAGAGGATAAAGTTGAAAGCATATTATGATAAACCGTGCGAGTTTCTTGAGACCTCGTCTTATTGTGTTCCTTAGCGATAATATACTTTATGATTGGGCCTTGGAGATAAGAAAGAGAGAACAAAAAAGGGGACGAAAATTAGAAAAAGAGGCAAGCCGAAAGTGATAGAGAAAGGTCCGGTGATCCCTTTCTGTGTATATATATATATGGGATATTCCACGTCATTTCACCTAGCTTGTGACCCCGACCATTTTTGGTTTTCCTGATTTTTTTTGTAAGATTTTTATCTCTTCTCCTTTTGGAGTTATAATTTACCCAAAAATGTCGATTTCGGAAGCTTTGGAAACGTTTAAGCGCTGATAACTCCTAAACTAATTGAGATATCGACAGATGTCACTATATCATTTTTTTCATTTTGAAGCATACTTTCGTTGAAAAATATGAAAAAGCTTATAAATTATCAATGTCAACGTTTTTTTTTGCTTCTAAATTGAAAACTATCTTTTTTCAAAATGATTGCCTTTTTTAATTTTTTTCAAAAAATTCTCTAAAATAGGGTGACCCATTCTATGATTTTTAAGACTAGTCTCATCGTGGGCCCATTTTTTTCCTATTTTTTTTAATTAATCATAATTTTCTTAGAATATTTTTATAATTTTAATGTCCAATAATGCTATTAACGATTTCATGATTTCTAATTCGGCTTCGACAGGCCTGAAACGGTTTATTTTTAATTTGTGCACAAATAGATTTAGAAATTTAGAAATAGATAATAGATTTGTGCAAAAAAATAGAAGGAAAGATGGGCCCACGATGAGACTAGTCTTAAAAATCATACAATGGGTCACTCTATTTTAGAGAGTTTTATGAAGAAAAAAAAGACAATTATCTTGAAAAAAAAAAATGGTTTCCAATTTAGAAGCAAAAAAAATGCTGACATTGATAATTCATAAGTTTTTTGATATTTTTCAACGAAATTATGCTTTAAAATGAAAATAAATTAGATTGTGACAGTTATCGGTATCTCAATTAGTTCAGGTATTATCAGCGTTTAAACGTTTTTAAAACTTTCAGAAGCGACATTTTTTTTTTTAAATGGTAACTCCTAAAAGAGAAGAGATAAAAATCTAAAAGTTAGTGTGGATACTCCTTTCATCGGGTACAATTTCTCATATATATATACGGTCACGTGAAAGAATGGGATTCTCAAGTATCAGCTATCTCCCTCCACGTCCTCGACTATGTACATTTAGAAACACATATAGAGTTCTTGGTTTTTATTCCGCCTGCATTTCATATATCCTTTATTATAAAGAACAGGAATCAATTTCTGTGCTTGACGCAATGTTACTGCTATTGGCTGCCAGTGCGCTTCGACTATATTGCAAAATAACATTTGATGAAAAAATAGCACGCTCTAACAAATAACCATCATAGAGTGCCTCAAAATAAAGAATCCCCTTTATCGTGCTGCTTTTATTGGGGGATGAAAGAGGGTATAACGCGTATGCGACTCTTCAAGAACAAGCTCCGTGTTACTTCTTCATTCTTTCCTTCCCTCTCTCCGTATATTTATCTTATGAGAATGGGGAACGTTTTGCGTGTTTTCTTATTTTCATCAATCTGCTATCGCTTCCGTTGATTTACGGCACGACAAGCTGTGGAACAAATGATGATAATAATAAGGGGGGATATTTTTCATCTGTCCTTTCTTGGAATCAGCAGCAAATTCATATATGTATGACAATATGTTCTATCTGTCTAGGTTAATGTTAGATTTCAAGATCAAACCAACCTCTGAAATGATAAGTAGCCGTTGGACATAGAATGGTTGGGCAGCACTGATTTCATTTTCTCTCTAAGTGCATCGTTTGTACTACGGAGATTTAACGAATTTAGGTATCTCAAGTGCCGCACGGAGCAGAGCTTTCTCGACGAAACGCTTACCGCAAAGCTGTCAGACAACGTAAAACAGCTCAACGAGAAACCGACGAAGGGAGATTTGTCCGTGGTTTCTTTGTGCGGTTAACGGATGTGTTTATCTAAAGATAACACGGAAAATAAGACGGAGAAAAAGGAAAAGAGGCAGAGGGGGTCAATAAAGAGGATCCGAAAACTAGGGGTGAGAGAACGAAAGGTCGGAGGACTCTTGTGGTGACTGCAAAAAAGTGGAATATATGAACGTGGCCTACCCTTGCGGGACGCAAATGTGGAGAGAGCAAGGGGGAGACGGAGAGAATCGTTTATAACGTGCTCTGGGACCAAAGTTCCCTGAGAGCGCCGTGCTTGGGAAGTTATTGGAGTAAAGGTATAGGTCAATAAAGATTGGCGAGTTATAGAAGATAGAATGAGGAACATGAATGAAGTTAAGCAAATCGAACAGTAAGACAAAAGCGCACTGAACCATAATTTTAGAGCGATGAGTGCTAACAAACATTTTCTTCGATGAAACTGTCCCAAGCCGGCCTTGAAGGCCTCAGGCGTTGTCATTCCCTTGAGGTTGATGGGCATTGCAAAGAGAGCGAGAGGAGGTATGCAGCTACAGTGAATTACCTCCGTAACGTCCCAGTACGGAAGTGCGGAATCGCGCAGTCTGCATACTGCACTTGTTGCCTTGTAACGCTCAGCGTCATTTGAATCGGCTGGGAGATGTGGTCCAGTAAGTAGCGGAGTGTCGTGTGCCAGCAGATGGTGAAGACGAACATCGCCAGATCATAGGATCGGTGTTCCGTAATTTTCAGCCACTTAAGCTTCCGACGGAAAGGCGTCATGTGCTCGCCGCAGCGTCCATCGACAATGAAGCGAATGATACGGTTCGGGGCCTTCTACAGCACTAGGTCCGGCTCGCTTGTAGCGTGGCTGAATAATAGGCTGCAGTAGTTGATGTCCGGAAGGACGAGCGATGGGACTAGCGTCTTTCCGACTCCACGAGGCAGTGTGCTACAAAGGCCTTTCATCTGCCCGAAACGCCACGACAAGGTATTTCCGATTTGAACGACATTGCGTGGTATCGTTATGGCATGCAGCTGGACAGTGAGATAGTAGTCTATTCAGCTTGAATCGGAGGAATCACAGTCGCTTGGAGCGGCCATGTGGAGCAGAGTAGTACGAGGACCAAAGCTTTTGTTTTCGGAAAGTTGAGCCGTAGACCACATTGTTCTGCCTACCTACATAAAGAGTTACTATCGGAATTCAAGCACGCAATACTTTCGGCAATCTCGGAACGAGGGAACAAAAGGTACATTCAAAGGTCAGCCGCATAGAAAATGTGGTTGCAGCTGGATAAAACCCTATCAGAGTGAGAAAAGTGAGAAATGCAAGGGACTGAGACCGAGCGGCGAATAACCTCTCATGTGAAGGCCCCACGCGGTCAGCTGTCCGTTGCGATCATGGACCGCCTAGCTTTAGCCTCAGAAATACGGCACGAATCATCCAATAACAGTGTGTAAGAGATTCAGATCCTGGAGCACTTGCAAGACAAGAACTAGCCTTCTTGACATAAGAGGACATGCTTTACGAGGTCGAACGCTTTGGCGAAATCGGAAGGACGCAAATTGGCGATGTTGCACCTGTCTATGACCAGACGGGTGTCGTCAGCGATATGGAGCGGTGCAGATTGCGTGCTTTGGTACTTCCGAAAGACTGAATTTAAGGATCATAAGGCAGAAGACGTGCCGAGCCATAATGATCTCAAAGACTTCGGATAACATGCGTAGTGAAGAAATGGGCTGCTAGACTGCCGGCAATTTTGGACCTGCAACCTGCGGAAACCGACAGGTAAGTATCAATGGTTTTACGTGCTGTGCCTGGCATATCGCCCTAAACAACACGACCCCCATTAGCGAGGGATATCGGGGTACGTCCTATTGACGCGACAAGCATATGCAAGGCTACCAGTTTACATTCGGCAGGAGGTCCTTATACATCTACTAGTGAAGCCGAGTGACTTTTCAACACTCTAACGACTCTGCAGGTCGCTACCCAGCTAATAACAACGTAGCTCACCCGCAAGGCGCCCGTAGGAACCCTGGCCAGTATACGGCCAACAACTGCCCCCGCGACCAAACCTCATCGGCTAGTCCTGACTGCGTAGGGGCGGTGGGCCACTAGACCCGCGGTACCATTCAGGATCATTGGTCAGATCTTTGTGACTACGGGAAACGCGCGTCATTTCCACTTGACGAGCCTCACTCTGTTCGACATTGGTAGGCCAGCGTAGGACCAGCGGTATCGCCACGTACCCAGGATCAGCCTCTTAAGGCGTTGGCCTACACAGGTGTCCCTCCCTGCAGCATGCGAAATAGGACACTCCAAGTCTCGTTTCCATTTAAATGGAAAAACCGAGTGGTCCTGGGAGCCATCGAACAGGTGGCAGACGTGATCGATTATGACGGCCAGTGCAAGGTGGAGATACCATCGGTCTTTGAGGATTTGGAGGTGATGTCACATCCTACGGTCCCCGAGGATTCAGATTTGATGACATACCCTACCATTCGTATTCGATTACGTGTAACGTATTTATAGAGAAAGGGACTTCTCGGCATCAACTAAGGCGATTTGCAAGTTAACCAGAGATTGCGCCGCAAGGCCGGCGAATAGAAGTGGTTCGTTCAATATATAGCATCGGAAAGGAAATGCTCGGTCCGAACACGCAGGTGAAATTAATGTAAGTACGCGCAGCTTCGGCCGAACTTTGGCCATATTAACTGTGGCGGGCCGCCTTGATCGTCGCATCGATGTTATTCCAGAGCTCAATGAAGCGTGCGTTATTGGAAAACATGCGAGTGTTGCGTGCGCTTGAGATACGTGCGATCTTCCAGCTCGAGACCCAGGAATCGACAGATCTGTGAAGCAGCTGCTTCCTAGCTTCGACATTAGAAAAACGAGCACCCTCCAAGAGCACAGATTCTGTCATTACTTGATTACTTCCCGACATCGCAGAGGAACATCGCTCGACGTCAGCATGTACAGATTCCATGGGAGCAGCGGGAACGATTGGCTCATTTGATTCAAACACAATTCCGTCTCGGGCTGACCAAACGCAGATGCAATCGGGTGAAACGGCTCGTAAAAATTGTTCGTTTATGCGCTTCTGCTCCCGGCAGGCTCCTTACTCAATATCAAGACTGACATAACTACGGCTCCAAGATTCAATGGGGTGCGCAACGTCTTGGACACGTCCGATGCGGCACTGCATAAAACCTGGCGCAACATTAGGTCGCTCAGGTTCTCTAGGCCTCAGCAGGTCCGCTGAGGAGTACGACGATGCTCGCGACGACTTCTTGCAGATTCTGTGGCGTTCACAATGGGCTTTTATCGCGTTCGAGTGCGTTGGCCTGTGCAGCTCTGCCTACCATATCGACGCGTTCCCGCTGGTCGATACAGCAATGTGGTGGGCAGTGCAGCCCGCTAGAGGTGGTACGTTCGCGCGCTTCGCGCTATCGGCCAGAAATACACAAAGCAGGAGACAGGCGCAGATACAAACCCACACACCGCGTGTACGCACGCTTTCAAACAAGCACAATCGGTGCTTGTTTAAACAAGTATGATCGGTGTTAGGTTAGAACGATTTCCGAGAGAGAAGCTGAGAGAGAGAGAGAGAGAGAGAGAGAGAGAGAGAGAGAGGCTGAAAGAGCGGGAAGGCGAGAGAGGCGGAATTATATAAGCAGAGAGAAATGTTTGCACATCGAAAACCTACATGCGTATGGTGTTTCCGCGGTATGCTGATGCTGGCTAGCATCTGGACGGATCAACATGTTTACGCAAACTGAACACTTTGGGCTGATGCGTAGTGCCGTTGCGTTCGTGTCTCCGCATGATCCGCGCACATTTTATCACCTGTGTATATGCTTGCTAAAGTTACAGTACGCAAGAAGAAAATGATTAAACGTAACTCATTAAACGGAAACAGCGCTCGATGAGAAAAGTCTTGTTTTTCCTCCTCCTGCAACTAATTTGCATTAGTTAAGCCAGTTGAATGAAGAAGAAGGAAATTCGAGTACGGTAGAACACTGTTGATTACATCCAATTTTTCTTACCAAAGTTTGTATATTCAATTAACAGTCTTTTGAGGGTAGTGATTTGGGGTTGAAATTGCCCAGCAATGAGACATATATCAACCTTTCACTGCTTGCCATTAAAATTCGTTGGTCGGGAGCGAAAGCCGGCAATCAAGCGCAACTGAAGTAAGGCATTCTCAGTCCGGTTAATTAATTCGACTTTGTGCCAAGTGCCAGGCGCGAGAATTGGATATAAGCTGTCGTTTAATTTGCCCGGCAGAAGCTACGGGTTTTGCGGTGAGTATAGCAGGAATTACATGCCGAATAGTTTCATCGAACTCGCTGTCTAGCGGTCCGTCTCGATAGGTTGCGTTATTATTTTTATCTTCTACTCGAATGCAGAGGTATTGCTGTTTTCACGGGAATGAGTCCCCATTGGTTGGGTTTCTGCTTATGGCGTGTAAAACGTCTTTTCATCCATACTTACAGTCATAAATTAAATAACAACACAATTTATTATCCGTTAATACCTGCCCACATGCTTGAAGTTTAATACCCCATGTAAAGGAAAACACTTTTATCTTTGCACGAATTACTCAAGATTGCTAACTCACATCGTCCATCATTGTATTTTATGGTTCTCCCCGTAAGTCACATGGGTTTGATTCTTTGTCGAGCAACCACACCCTACGTCCAGAACGTACCACTTAAATTCGCGATACGTGATGACGGGTACAGATGAAGATTGAAGACTCGTATACGTGACAGGATTTTGAAAGAACATTACGGAACAATGGTTTCAATATACTTCCTAGTGACTTTGTCATCAGCGATGAGTGTACATATTCCTGAAATTAATTATACATTCAAGGGCGAATATCAATTTTACGTATGCATGCGCGCTCCGTGTATCACTTACTTTTTCTGCCTTGATTAGTGAGCTGGCGAAACGAACACACTGGGTGGGGCTATATTATGCTCGATCATCCATCGAATATATGCGTATGAACAGCGTTTCCCTATTCAACTGACAAACCGGCACATTTTGATTAATGGATGCAGTCGCTGCAGTTGTGACCGCTAAATGCTTTTGTAAAGCGATATACAATCTGAAAACGAGCGTGAATTCTCATTGTCAGCTGCTTAAATCTGCTGTGGTAATGTTCATAAGGCATAGATATATACGTGTTATTACGATATAAATGTTCGACAACATTATTCGTAATATACCACTGGATATATGTGTGTGTACGTCTGAGTAGATATTTCTGTGTACAGGGTGTCTCATTTTAAACGGACTAATGGGATATTGCAAGCATGATGCACATGAACGCCGAATTTTTCGAAAAAAATATTATAGAGTTTTAAGGTGAAATGGTCATATTGTCAAATTCCCTGATGTCAATCCATCAAAATCAACTAAATATCACCGTCTGTTTTTAGAAGCAACTCTTTGTCATGACACAATTGTAGTGGGGATGAAGAAAAACTTCACGAAAGACAAAACATGGCTGTAAATAAGAAATTGCTAAAGTTATATGACTTCGAAGCTCTCATAATTGAAGTATTTTCAATGCCTGCATCAGCTTTGATGCAGTGTCACATTGGGACCTTATCTTTACGCGTATATCACGGGTGGTCGTGAACTCGGGCCGTAGTTTACGCGGACTGCCAACAACGTGAGAGGATCGGACAAAATGGCCAAGGCCTACAGAATTCCCAGCGAAACTCGACATGGTACAGCCAGGAAACTTGGAGCAGCGAGTTTATTACATCCCTGAGGTATACCTCGCGTGATGCTAATTCCAGGTAGTCTAAAGGCAGCACTTTGAAGTGACATCATTTCGATCATTTTCAACGTGGAGACAAAGCTTCTTGCGTTGGCCTCGTCTGAATTCCGGCTAGAGTTATGTGTCGTATGTGCCGCTCTTCATGAATCTCCAAATGACGTCGAGTGAGGGACGCTAAAGCAAACTGACAACGGGACCTCGACTTCCAGTCGTCTTGCCTCTACCACTATAAAGTTGACAATATAACCAACGTGATTCCTAGGACAAATCGTAAAACTTTTTTTTCAATGTTCAGTCAGCTGGGCTGTACTTGAGATACCATCAACAAGGTGCCCCCTTAAAACGGGACACCTTGTATACACAACACGATATTGCATCGCGTATGATCAAATTGCTTGACTGCGCCGCATTAATTTCTCTCTGATTCGCATGCCCATTATCGCGCCGCGACGATAAACATTATAAAGCGTCCACCCCCGTATTCGAATGCGGAGGGAGAAATCGATTTCGCGTGAAAGCTAGATACAATTCGGAAATTCATCCGTGAGCATTTGTGCGTACACTATCTGCAATTTATAATCTATGCTCTTGCGGGAGTGGATAAAAGCCTTTCTACCCTTTCTCCCCTACTCCGTTCGAGATACTCCACACATACGTTCCATGAATGAAAGACCTCACTTATAACCGCACGTAACAAAAGAAGGAAAATCTCGGTGCTGTTCTTATCGCACTTCGAATAATACGATGCACGGTAAACATCGGGTAAAATAGCGAGGTTCCAACTATTGTTTCGATGCACTATTAGTGTATACTTATTATGAAGAGTACTATGAATACCAATACGAGATACATGTGTATGATATATGAGACCTATCAGCAATATAATCCTATTTCTAACGAACACATGTACACTCTATATTAAGATGTACATTAAGTATGAAAAACATCGCGTTTATTTGAAAAAATCCTTTTGGTTGTTACACGTGTTTCCAAAGAGGCACATTGAGGCTCTAACTTTTTTAAAGCAGACAAAGATCTGTGATTTCGAGGCATTTAGGTGACAAAAAACAATACTGGTATTTTTTTGGTCTCGTGTATCCGAGGCTATTCCTCCAGGCCATGTCGAGGAACACTCGATTGTCATTTTCTCTACAGTATGTAGAAAACCCCTGGATACGTTTGGGGAAAGGTTTTCAAGTAAGGTACCTGCGGGTAATAAGGCCTACCTAAGCGAGATTTGCGATGAAATGAAAAATCTTTAAATCACCAGGGTAATTACCTGGTAATGATCCAGGGGTTTTTAATGATAATTGAAATTTTTTATCAATGATTATAAAATATAAACAAAAATGGCAACTTCCACCATAAACAAAAAACAAAAATAAATGTTTTTAAAAATCTCGCCCATTGACCTTATTTTACTATGGTAGGGTAAAAAGGCTTTAACATACTTGAATAATTAATCTGAATGTTATACATTTGGTATTTCCGATCAACAATCACAGAAATGCACAAATTACATTTCAGAAACGCATACAAACTATAAATTTGCACATTTAACAGCCACCAGGGCACTTAAAGTCAGCGGTATCTTCAAGCGACGAACCGATGCATTCTTCATGGTACCACTTTCGGCATTTTGTGCACCGTATCATGTCAGCTGTCCTGTCCTCTTCACAGCCATGACAGTACCAACTCGCTTGCTTCTGTGAACCACGGTTGCGTTTGGTGGTGGAGATCTTTTAATTTTTTTTCTTATCTTCATTATTTTTATTGAACAGAGCTTTCGTGACCGAAGATCCTCTGTAATTTATGGCTTTTCGCCTAACCGTAGGTTTTTTTCTGCAACTTTTACTGGTGCCTGCGTTATGCGCATGCGTATGTAGTCTTGAGCGAAAGCGCTGATTCGAAATACGATTTTCGTTCGATAGGCCTTATTAGCCGATAGGCCTTATTACCCGCAGGTACCTTTTAGCCTTTGTGGTCGGTGTGAAGCTGCTCGAGCCTCTCAAAGGATGCATTGTCTCGAGGAAATGCAGCATTTTCCCTTCCCGTCTGAAGGTATGAAACTGTACGAATTGTAGGTACTAGAATATACAGACAGTTCCCGATTTCCAAAACTATGTAGAGATGCAACTTGGCAGAGAGAAGTATTTTTCGTTTGGTGAATCAAGGGACGCGGCAGCGTCTAGACGACAAGTCATAAAAAAGGAAAGTTGGAATTATAGACAAACTCGCCGCGTACTCTTTATACCGTAAGATGGCTTTTGGTGGTCGTTTTTTGACTCTGCGCCGATGACGCGCCACAATCTAATGACATTTTACCGATGTAAGGGGTTTTTATCCTATCCGTTTTATTCAACTTACCTATCGATTATACGTGGGTCATTTGATAAGTACCTAGCCTACAAATGAAAACACCAAAATTTTGCTAAAAATAAAATTTATTTTTCAATGTAGTCTCCTTTTAGTTGAATACACTTGGCCCAGCGGTGTTCCAATTTTTTTAACCCCGTTGAAAAAAATGTTATCTCTTGGTCTGCAAAATAGGCCTCCGTGGCGGCGATTATTTCGTTATTGGAGTGGAATTTCTTCCCGGCGAGCGAATTTTTTAGATTCGGAAACAAAAAAAGGTCGCACGGAGCCAAATCTGGAGAATACGGTGGATGGGGCAGGAGTTCATAGCGTAATTCGACCAATTTAGCCGTGGCGAGCGCGGAGGTGTGAGCCGGTGCATTATCATGGTGGAAAAGCACTTTCTTTCTCGACAAATGGGGCCGTTTTTCTTTTAACACGGCGTTAAATCGGCTCAATAGTTCGGCGTAGTACTGTCCCGTGACCGTCTTGCCCTTCTCCAGGTAGTCAATAAAAATCACACCTTGAAAATCCCAGAAAACAGTGGCCATCACCTTTCCAGCCGACGGGACCGTCTTCGCCTTCTTTGGAGCAGGTTCACCGGGTAAGGTCCACTGTTTTGACTGCTCCTTGGTCTCTGGAGTATACCAGTGAATCCATGTTTCGTCAACGGTCACGTAACGACGCAAAAACTCTTTTGGATTGCGATTAAACAGCTCCAAACACTGCTCTGAAGTGGTCACACGAATGCGCTTGTTGTCTGCAGTCAGCAAACGCGGCACCCACCTTGCCGACAGCTTCCTCATGCCCAAAGTCTCATGTAGGATATGCCACACGCGTTCTTCTGAGATGCCTACTATCACAGCTATCTCGTGCACCTTTAATCGGCGGTCTGACAAAACGATATCGTGTATTTTTGTCATGTTCTCCTCCGTAGTGGCTGTTTTTGGAGCACCTGGGCGTGGATCATCAAAAATCGACGTACGACCACGTTGAAACTCGTTATACCAAAATTTAACGGTCGCCATCGAAGGAGAAGCATCCCCATACACTGCACCCAAGCGTTCTTTAATTTCACTGCGCGATTTTCCTTCCAAAAACAAGAATCGAATCACCGACCGACATTGTTCTTTCTCCATTCTTTCAAAAATCAACCGACACACTTGCTTTCACACGCTCTCAAAAGTGAACTACAAGTCCGATCCGGCTGAAATTTTGTCAGTAGCCGTCTGCAAGACGGCACTACACTATAGTGTATTCCTCTTGCAATAGTGGCACCATCTAGCGGTGAGGCTAGGTACTTGTCAAATGACCCACGTATATTACATTACAACGATACTTCGTAATCGAATCAAGTCATCGGGCTTCGAGCCTTTTCGACACATTTAATCCTAAGTACTGTTTCAAATACCAGAACTCATAATAATCGCGTTTCTCAAATCCGTTTTTTTGTGGAATCGCAATTGCAATATTTTAGGAAGAAACTGGGTTGAACACCAGTTTTCAGATTCAGTACATTTCTCTTTGTTGCAATTAAAAAAGAATTGTTGTAAACGCTTACTATGGGTGTTTTTTTATATTTTTTTTTGTGAACATGACCATAAGATTTTGTGTCGATAGATCAACAACGATAGGTAAATAAGTTAAGGAGTTTGCATAAACTTGAAGTTAGAAAAACAGGTCGATTTTCTATATTCTTTTTCGACTCAGGGAATGGGATGATAAGGTCGAACTTTTACACACAGTTAGTACATAGTCTTGACGTATCACCGTTTTTTTTTGCCAATATATATATAAACAACGTAATCATTGTCATACAGTCTCAGGACTGTAGTCTCCGCATGGTTCGGTCGCTTACATGATTCCAGTGACTAGATTTATCTAAAGTAAAAAATGGAAAAATATACTTTTAGTACAATGGTGAAACTACAAACCCACCGGATACTTCTTCGAAATTTTTTAATCTGCATAAATTCCACTGTTTGAAAAAAATTTCGATTTTCGAAAAAAAATAACGACTTTAAGCGTTTGCTATTAACAAACGGAGGAACATATGAAAAATCATCCGGTCTGTCGATGTAATATGTTATAAAATATGTTTAGTCTCGCCTTCTTGACAGCTTTCCTCAGCTTCATCAACCTACTTTCTCTTTTGTGTTTTCTTCCTTGAGATTCCACGCATTCCACAAAGTTATGCAAAAATCTTGCAGTGAATGATACCTCAGTGTTGGACAGTTTAAAAAAAACTACCCAGAGGCATTCCCGTACCTACGAACGCCGATAGATCTACAGTAGCCCCTACTGTGAAGCTTATAATAATATAACGATAATAACGAAAAAGCGATGGAACGGAAGTCTTGCGAGTTAAACCGCCATATATATAAGTAACAGCAGGTGCTGTTGTCAGGTCTCTACGCCCGAGCCCGTGGTTGGGTGCAAGAAGTCTCGCAATAACAGCCTCAAAAAACATCATCGAGAAAGCGGGTGTTTCCCCAGGGTCTGCGCACATACTTTTTAAGGATACAACACTCTCTCTCTCTTTCTCTCTCTCCCTCTCTCCATTTCTCTCCTTTTTGAATATTGTCTTCATAAAGTTGAAGGTATAAAGGTCAGTTTTCCGGAAAGTGCTGAGCGTTAGATCAAGTGAAGCGAAATTGAGGGTGAGAAGGTTAGATAAAGAAAGAGATGGAAAGTCATCGTCTGCTTTTAGCCCTGCCTCTGGACAGTTTTTTATCTTGCAGAGTCTATAAAAGTGTCGTACGTCTATATGCTGCAATACATGTGTGTGTGTGTGTGTGTGTGTGTGTGTGTGTGTGTGTGTGTGTGTGTGTGTGTGTGTGTGTGTGTGTGTGTGCGCGTGTGTTCGTGTGTGTTCGTGTGTGTGTGTGTGTGTGTGTGTTTGTGTTCGTGTGTGTGTGTGTGTGTGTGTGTGTGTGTGTGTGTTCGTGTGTGTGTGTGTGTTCGTGTGTGTGTGTGTGTGCGCGCCCGTGCATGCGTGTGTGTGTCTGTGTGTGTGTGTGTGTGCGCGTGCGTGTGTGTGTGTGTGTGTGTGTTTGTGTTCGTGTGTGTGTGTGTGTGTGTGTGTGGGTGTGTGTGTCGTGTGTGTGCGTGTGTGCGTGTGCGTGTGTGTGCGTGCGTGCGTGCGTGTGTGTGTGTGTGTGCGTGCGTGCGTGCGTGCGTGCGTGCGTGCGTGCGTGCGTGCGTGCGTGCGTGCGTGCGTGCGTGCGTGCGTGCGTGCGTGCGTGTGTGTGTGTGTGCGTGCGTGCGTGCGTACACGTGTGTGTGTGTGTGTGTGTGTGTGTGTGTGTGTGTGTGTGTGTGTGTGTGTGTGTGTGTGTGTGTGTGTGTGTGTGTGTGTGTGTGTGTGTGTGTGTGTGTGTGTGTGTGTGTGTGTGTGTGTGTGTGTGTGTGTGTGTGTGTGTGTGTGTGTGTGTGTGTGTGTGTGTGTGTGTGTGTGTGTGTGTGTGTGTGTGTGTGTGTGTGTGTGTGTGTGTAGATGTAGGTGCGTGTGTGTAGGCGTATATTGCATATTGGGGGATAGTTCATCCTGTCATTTGTTTTCGGTGAAATTTAGGGGCAGTTTATTTCATTTATTCGACATTGAGATGGCGTTCTCGCTCAGCCCTTGTGGCAGTCATTTCCGTTCTTTCTGTATCGTCGCCATGGTGTGTAAACGTCGAGTTGAGTCATCATCGAGCTCGTTAGCCAATCTTTGAAGTGTTTCAGAAGAGTTTTCATCCAGCAAACTTAGCAATTCGGCATCTTGAAAGTTTTTCGGCTGTCCTGGTCGTTGCTTGTCATAAGAGTTACAATGGCCACTTCTAAATCGTCGAAACCAAACTCTACACACAGTTTCGGATGGAGCAGGCTCACCATAAGTCTTTGTCAGCACTCGTCGAGTTTCAGCTCCACTTTTTTTTGGAATCGAAGTGGTGCGTTGAAAAAACAACTCGTCATGGTCGATTTTTTATTTGCTCGTTTGAGGCACGTGTGTCAACTAAATGTGTCGTTTTATGGCTGGAAGTTTGTGGCGAAGGGCCCGCCCTTCAAGGTGATACAAGCGGCATCTGCCCGTACTGATGTAGAAAACACCAAGAGGGTTCAAACACAACCATCTAACAGTAGAGAAGGTATATTATTTTAGAGGATGAAAAAAAATCGATGCTTTTATCCAATACGCTAGAAACCCTATTAGCCGTACAGACTCATTTATCAATTAATTACGTTGTTTATATTATGTCAGAGGAAACTGAAGGAATTGCATTTACTATGCAATCTCCACGTGTTTTTTTCGCCGTTTTTTTCCCAGCGTACACTCTCGCGTAATATAAACTAATATTTGTAACATTTTTCTTGGTACGAATAATTCATGCAGACAGTTGCATTTCCATTTACTTCGCTTCTCTAGCATTCCCGTAATACTTTTCGCAGACTCATGACATAAGACAGAGAGGAGTGGTTCCGGAATGTGTCCGGTTCTATTTCATAATTCAAAATTAGGATCCGTGAGCTTTCCTTCTCCAACGTGTTTGTTTTTTTTTATTTTGCATACCTCTTGGTTTGAATAATACGAGCACAAGCATAGAGTGGAGAAAAACTGGATATGGCAATATTTTGGGACGAAAAAGTGAGCTCACGTTGCACGCGCGTGCTGTTCTGACAAGTGGAAAAATGCTTTAGGTACTTATCGTACATATGACTTGATGTGAGTTGAGAGAGCAAGTGTAAAATTAATAGCGACTCAAAAGATCGACGATCCAAAAAAAAGCTGCATTTTAAGATTTAGCTTGTAAATTATATTTCATGGATTTAAATTCAGGGAGATAAATATTTATTTCATACATATTTCACGGAATTAAATATTTCGTGGATTTAAATTAAATTTGATATTTAAATTTCACAACAAAGCTGCTGGCTGGAATTTAGCTTTCAAATTAAATTTTACATTCCAATGATATAAATTTCAATTATATTCAATAGATATGATGAATAAAGCGTGCATAATAAGATTAAAAGTCAAAACCAAGACTACATTTTTCGTTTTTGATTTATATTTCACACTCGCTTAATTCGATTTCTGTCGAAAATAATGGTTCCGAATTTTTTAATAGTTAGGTTCAACCGTAAAGCACTGAAATTTCTGTGCGAAACAACGATTTTTATTCAATTTTCCTTCGATTATACGAACCGTATTTATCATGTCTCTACAGGGAATATTGGACCAAAAAATGGAAACACTTTAAAAAAATCTCTTTTACGTTTATTTGTACTGTGGCATAATTGCGGTGCTTCGAAGTCTCGGTAACTGGAACAGCTTTTACTGCACACATACAAACGGAGTTTCACTCCACAGCTGGCAACTCCGGGGGTTTCCAGCATGTTTTGTAACAACAGTGAGAAAGGGTAGCCGTACTCACTCTCCAATTCGAACAATAGTGCGTCTTGGTGGCATCTAAAACGTCCCTCCTACTTTCGTTTAGTCGTCCCGTTTATCCGACCGGGCATATAAATCATATAGTATGTGAAAAGCCAGGAAGTAGGTTAGGACAACAGCGAACAAAGGGGAAAAGCTTGTACACAAACACAAACACACACATACACATACACATACACACACACCCCATGCGGAATTCCAGAGGCGAGTAAACTCACCATAAACAGCAACCACCTCTTGTTTTTCACGAAAGCCTCTTCCCGAAACTCCTCTTTCTGATATTCCACTTTTTTCTCATTAGTTACTTTTCCAGCTACCGCAAATGATTTTATCGCAATTGAAAAAGTAACGAACCCCACAGATTGACGTTTCATAAAAACGATGAGCCTTACAGGCAAATTTGTTTTGGAAACGTAGTATTTAAAACGTGATCCCTTCGGGAGAAGCGCTTCATATAATTGCGATCAAATTTCACTTGCACGTAAGTTCGTGCAAGTGAATCCCTTAAGAGATGACACCACTCCAGCGGCAGAAAATATGGCCTATCTTTGACAATTTACTTTGGGAGTATGAAAAAAGAAATCGGTTTTTTAAGGGGTTTATTTAACACATATTAAAGTATAAAAAAATGCATTATAATTTTCATACAAAATGGCGGCGACAAAGCCCATCTTGAAAAACGTGTTTTTTTTAAATAAAAACCAAAACAAAATTATAATCTATATATTATTAGCTATGGGACTACGTGGGCATTTTTTAAAATCAAATTTCGAAAAAATGGCGCACTTTGAAAGAAATAAATCGATTTATTCAAAATTACATTTAATAAAAAAAACGGCTACGTACTCCCATAGAGGATGTAATTGTGGAGCTAGTATCAACATTTCAAATCAATCCATGCAAAGGTGTTCGATTAATCCGTCCTCCCAGTTTGAAAAAACCGGTTTCGAGAAAAACGCGTTTAAAGTTGTACGAGCACTTAAATCCTTGAAATTTTGGTTTACCTTTAAGGGGTTACCCCCACTTGCGATTTTGAAAAAATCGATTTTTTTTATTGCATTTTTTTGAAGTATAAGTATCTGAGAATATGTCCTGAAAATTTCAAGTCGATCCGAACAAAATTGACTGAGATATGAGCGTTGAAAGAGAAGAATCCGCGTTGAAAGAGCGTTGAAAGAGAAACTTTAAACGCGTTTTTCTCAAAATGGCATTTCTGAAGTCGGTGACCAAGATTACTCGAACACTAATGAACCGATCTTCTTGAAATTTTGCAGGCTTATTTAATACATAAAAATGTAGTCTTTAATCGTTCGATTTTTTTTTTCGAAAAAAAATGGCCGTTTTATAGCCAAAAAACGGCCGTTTTTTTCGTTAAAATCGAACCATTAACTTTGACTGTCCGCCATTTTGTGAAAAATGAATATTTTTAAAAATCCTTCGATTAAAGACTAGTTTATACTTATATTTGACTAAATCCATCCGCATTTTTTTTTTCAGATGATCCACTTCGCCGCAATGTTGGTCACCGCAAACCGTGTATATAAAAACATTATTACATTCACGGCCATTTGCCACTAAACAATGTAATATTTTTCAATAAAAAAATTACTGAAAGTTCTTCAAGATATGTTCTTTAAGATGGTATATTGATCGATTAAAAAAGTTTTGTAGTTTTCTTTAAAAAAATTCATGAAAAAGGCCTTTTTTGCGGTACAAGTGGGGGTAACGCCTTAATCAGTGATGCCTGCACCATACGGAAAAAATGGTGTTTGCCTTCAATCTGTGATGCCTGCACCATGACGGATAACACCATCCTAGGGTGGTGCTATCCCTTAATCGTTGAATTGTATTAAACGCCTCTGTCTCGGGGTCACGTGGTAGGTGTTGAATATACACTACGGCAGAAATGTATTTTCTTGATATGTGGGAAAAAAATGTTCTGCCGTGGTATATGCATTCAACATTATTTGGCAAATGTTGCCGACGCTTGGTTCCTGGCTGCAGCCTTTTGAGCCCAATGTTTGTCGATGATATAAAATCCCTTTCCTTTACCGCTGAAATTGGAGCGTGCCTTGGCGAGTCGGGTAAGAAAATACTTTTATCCACCCCACTATTTGCTAGCTTTTTTTTACCCAATGACTTAAGGTCTGATTGCTAACAGCCTTCGGAGGTTTTTTTATGGAGAATAAAAAGGGTGGGCACCCTCTTTACGTGAGGCAAGTGGTCCGCAATTCTTGAGTTCGATGTTGATTCGATTTTTCGATTCGTGAGCCCGGACAATGCTCATATTTTTGTGTTCGGAAGGTAAACAGGAATTATCAGTGTAGGCTGGCTTTTTCTGGCTCCTACAGTTCTTATTGTGGTGAAGATTTGTATCTCTGTCAAATCGTTGGTTTCTTTCATATCTGGATTTCTATCTAGAAAGGAGTTTGTGCCCTATCCCGTGCGGAAAACTGATAGGGCATCCCTAATAAAAATAAGGGCCTTTTAGGGCTTCCCTAGTGCTTTCCCTAGTAGGGATTTCCACAATGGGCCCAGACTTGGCCATTATCGGGATAAACTTGTAGGGATTTCCACAATAGGCCCCGACTTGGCCATTATGGGGATAAACCTGTTGGGATTTCCACAATAGGACCCGACTTGGCCATTATAGGGATAAACCTGTAGGGATTTCCACAATAGGCCCAGACTTGGCCAGTATAGGGATAAACAAGTAGGGATTTCCACAATAGGCCCAGATCTGACTATTATAGCGATAAACCAGCATAAATAGCTTAGGCTACATGGTTGATGGTATTTCAATTATTCAAGTCGATTATATACATCGATCGAATAATATTATCGAACGCAAATTGGGAAAAAGCGTAACGGCATTGGCAAATAAAAAATCAACGATGAACACAAACATGCAGACAAACACCAGACGGTATTTATTTATCAAATTAAAGAAACCTTTTACATAGATACAAACAATTACTCATGGTTTTACTCATACATGGAGTAATGCTAGCGCATAAGTGTGAACAGTCCCAACCGGTTTTCTCGACATTTTTATAGCAACTAATTTCCGCCCAATACTCATCATAGGGAAAATTATTTCTTCTGAAGACTTCGCTGATATTTCCCATTCATAAACTTTATCTGACTGTGTAGGATAAGTAAATAAATTGGTCTTTGTTTTCCAGATCTTTCCCTCAATGGAAATAGATTCTAGTGATTCAGTAGACCCATATATTTTTTTTTATTTCTACTACACATCCATTCCTTAGAATGGATTATTTTTTGTATTAATTTTGTCATGGCAGTTTGTCATAAAGGCTCACATGCAAATACGCAATCACATTTCTACGCGCGCACACATGCATACACATGTACTCACGCCCACACCTATGCACATGAACAATTACATAAAAACAAATACAGATATACCCTGACACATTTAACATACACGTATATCCACTGATACGGATATTTTATGGCGCTGAAATGGTTA